>SJXQ01006237.1:36998-142383 GCA_006408695.1 Aepyceros melampus | reverse complement strand
TTTTCTGAATGTTGAGCTTCAAGCCAACTTTTCCACTCTCCTCTTTCACTTTCAACAAGAGGCTTTTTAGCTCCTCCTCACTTTCTGCCATAAGGGTGGTGTCATCTGCATATCTGAGATTATTGATATTTCTCCCAGCAATCTTGATTCCAGCTTGTGTTTCTTCCAGTCCAGCATTTCTCATGATGTACTCTGCATATAAGTTAAATAAGCAGGGTGACAATATACAGCCTTGACGTACTCCTTTTCCTATTTGGAACCAGTCTGTTGTTCCATGTCCAGTTCTAACTGTATATTATAGTATACATATTAATTTATATATGAATTAATTAAGTATAGATCTATAAATAGAATTAAGTATACCTCCCATTTTTTTTTCTGCAGGTTTAATTACCAGTCCCCATGATCACCAATGGTTATGGCTCAATTTAACTACACCAATTTATCAACCTTTTATATCCTTAAAGATAACATAAGTGACAATTACAATTTCTTATCGAAAGGTTTAGGGTTTTCTGAATTTTAAATATTTGCTCTCCCTCCTTCCCCCACCTTAAGACATTTTAAATAAACTAAAAATAACCACATCTCACCTGCAACATTCCTTAGCAATCATTTGATGTATACAATTTTAACTATGCCCCCAGTTATTTTAAGACACAAAAATGGCTGCCTACCAATCTGTCTTGTCACAAGTTAGAAATACTACATGTAAGAATTAACATGAGGGTTTCAAGTTTCTTCTAGTTTAGACATTTAAACATTTATTATATTTTATTTATACCCATACCCAATTAGGCAAAATATAATTAGGTAAATATATTTATATTATGTATTTATATCAATATATGAAGTATTGTTAATTGTACCACCTACTGAGAACTAAGAAATTGAGAAAAACCATTCTCTGAGCATCTCCTATTTGAGACAATACATCCCTCCCCCATAGGTAAAGGGGAGTGTAGGAACTACATAGAATTGGAAAATTCTACAGGTATCTTTAAACTGCCAATCTAACATTTTTGCACTTTTAACTACTGTGGGGGCTTGCTGCTGCTGCTAAGTCACTTCAGTTGTGTCCAGCTCTGTGTGACCCCACCAGGCTCCCCCGTCCCTGGGATTCTCCAGGCAAGAACACTGGAGTGGGTTGTCATTTCCTTCTCCAATGCATGAAAGTGAAAAGTGAAAGGGAAGTTGCTCAGTCGTGTCTGACTCTTGTGACCCCCATGGACTGCAGCCTACCAGGCTCCTCTGTCCATGGGATTTTCCAAGCAAGAGTACTGGAGTGGGGTGCCATTGCCTGAGGGCAAATGAAACAAAATTTGACCCGTGAAGTCTATCAGGGCAGCTTGCCAATCATCACTATTTTGTAAAAGACTTGCAGTTGATCCTCATTGAATGGAATTAATATATTTGTTATTTCTTTTCCAAAAAGTTCCACACTTCTTTTTCTTCTTTTTAAAATTAATGGTGCCACCAAGCTGGGATAAGATAAAACTATTTCTCTTGGGGCCACTGACAGATGGAACCAATGGGCTTTCTTATTAAGAGCATCCTGTTTTGTGGCAAGAATAATTTAATCTCATCTTTTGGTAACATTAATCTTAATTAACTGATCATTAAAAGCCTCATTCACTTTAACAAAGCCAACTCTGTCTCACTAGTCAACTTTCTCTTAGAACTGGGATTAAGATCGCTTTTTAAGCAAACAAACAAAAGGCTTTAAATCTGCAGTAGTCAGTTTTAAATGTGGGCATATCCAATTAAAATCCCCTAATAATTTATGGAAATCATCTAAAGTTACTAAACAATCTCTCCACAGCTTCAAAAGGGCATTATCAGTTTTCAAAACTTTTGGCAGACCTAAATATGAGAAGCAAGTAGAGAGGTGTTGTACAACATCTTTACAAGCTTTTCCAATTATCTTTTCACAACCTAAATTTGGTCTATAGCTTTTTAGATGACAAGCACCATCTAATCTTTTCTTGAATACTTCCTGTAATGGGGAACTCACTATGTGACAAGATTTTATACTCTCTCTTACCTTTGCTTTTGTAGCATTTCCATTCTGCATACCTCTTTCTCTAATCCCACCAACTCATTTTCAGTAGTATATGTTGGCCAAGAGCTGGGCTAGTCTTTCTCAGCAAAGTAAGAAACATATGCTCTAGTGTCTAACAGCCCTGACATTTTATTTCCTTGAATTAAAATATCTTTTAAAGGACTAGAAGCTGTAAATTTCTGCACACAAAAAGGTAGATCACTAGATTCAAATCCTGTGGGTCCCCTAGCTTGAGAAGTCAAGGCTTTTCCTATCTGATAGTAAGGTAAAAGCAAAAGCTGTGCCATTTTAAAATCTTTATTAATTTGAAGAGTTTTAGTAGGTGGTGAGATCAAAACTTTAATTTTTCCAGTATAATCAGAATTTACTATATCAGGCACCACCAAAATTCCTTGAAAAGAAAGCAAGCTACGCACTAGCACAAGTCCTACAATGCTCTCGGGCAGGGGGCTAGCCATTCCCGTTGGAATCGGAGTAACCAGCACATCAAGGGTTAATATTGTTGCCAAGTCTCTGTTTCGCTCTGCTTTTTTCCTAGTCTGGGGTTAATTGGCATGGCTTTTTGTCTCTGTTTAGCAGGATATTGCCAACAAAAATGTCCCATTTGGCCACAAAAGAAACATTTTTTTTTATTCGTAAAATCCTTCTTATTATGATTATTTTTCTTTCTTTGTCTCTCTCTTTCTTTCTTTTTTGTTTGGGTGAGGCCCTCCTGAGGGGATTTTCTGCGAGGAGCAAGCTCTGTTTTAAAAGCTCTTTTGCTCAAAAATATTCTCCCTATCTTTTTCAACCTTAGACAATGTTCTGGGAGGTTTTGGAGGCAAAGTGGAGAGTTCTTAAGCCCTGGGAAGGTGCAAATGGAGGTTGCAGTGGTCGCCTTAAATAAGATAAAGTTTTAAAGGTTTGGTTTGTGTAGAGGGGGAGGGGGCTACCAGGGCGCTCGGCCACTGCATCCTGTAAGCACTCTCCTTCCTTGTGAGGAAGAACACAGTCTCCCTCTTTTTGTCAGTCAATGGCAGAAAATATGATCTGCATAGAAGGTGGAGACCCACTACCATCCACTGCTATGGCTTCTCCCATAGTCTATCTAACAGCCTCATGATGGGGGTCCAGAACATTTCAAATCATATTTTACAGAGCAAAAGCATCTACAAGAACTTTTTCTGGCTCATGCAAAGTATAATAAATATAATAAGTTTTGAGCTGTTTTTCTAACTTCACCCAAGTATTTAAATTAACAGTACTCTCTTTTGAAAACCAAGGACATTGTTCTTGCAACACTAGCCTTTTTAACTTTAATGTTTCTTTTGTTTAACAGTTACAAAATTATTTCTATAAAGAGTTGTCATTCTTTTGATTCATTGTTACCCATGTCAGAAAATTAAGATTTATAGAAAAGTCTGCCTTGACCAAGGTTTTACCTTAGCCAAGGCAGGTTTTCAACCAGAAGAAAGCAGATTTCTTTCAACCTCTAGAGAACCAGGTTTCACTTAAACCCTTCAACACTTCCCACTCCTACTCACCCTGTCTATCCTACAGGGGGCTCTGAGGCACCCTGAGTGTGGTCATAGCTGTCTGAAAAACTCAACACTGGGGGAGTAACTGAAAGTACTCCGGGGGGAGTGATTAAATCACTCCAGGGGGAGCAACAGAGAGTGCTCACGGGGGAGCTTTTGCTGCAAGGAACCTACCTTCGAATAGCCTGTTCCAGGTGCCACTTGCAGGGGTCCAGCCCCAGTGGATCCAGGGAATTCGAAGCAAGGATGGCGTCAGTGAGGAAAAACTTATTTATTTATTAATATAATATTAGATTAGGAAATAATAGTATAGTAGGAAAGTTTAGTGGAGAAAAGAGGCTGAATAACTTGGTTTATGTGGAGAACTAATAAAACTTCGAGAGAAGAAGTTTGCAGCATCTACGTTAGGCCACCAGTGTCCTCTTGAATATTGGGGGTGTCCCACCGTGGACTCCCCCTCACGTGGATCTTAGAAGCCGGGACAAGTAAGTAGACATGGCGAGCCTCCACACCACAGATGGGAATTCAGCCTGAAATTAGAGTGAAGAGGAGACACGGGGGAAACCAGTCCAGCGACTGGCCCATCCTCTATTGTTCAGAAGGCCTTTTATACTTTTGATTATACATAGAGATCAATGGATAATACAAAGTTGTGCAGCATTAGCAGCCCAGGCTCTTATCAAAACCAGGCTTTTCTCTCTGCATGCAAGTCTTAGGTGATTTACAACATCTTCTGGCCAAAAGGGCCAATTAACATTTTATAGCCTTTTTCTGGTAAAGGTTTGTCAACCAGAAGACTTATTTGTGTTGTTCTTCTCAAAGTCTGGTGCCATTCTCAGAAAACACTAAATAAAGTTACATTCTTACATAGCAAAGATACAGCAATTTGTAACAAGTAAAAGGAGTACATTGATTTATAACAAAAGAAAGTAATTAACTCAAAAGCCTAGTGTTGCTAACATCAAAACTATTATATATCTTTTTCCATGTCCCATTTACATTGATTAACATCCTCCCAAGTGTGTAAAAGATAAAGCATATGGAAGCCTGGCAGCAATCATTGAGTCAACAGTGAAATCCTGTCACCAACATGATTTTTAGCTCTTTAGAAAAGGCTCTGTATCTTTAAGATGCTTTAAGCTTTGTGCCCCTCGCAGTTGGGGGCTGTAAGCAATTCACAAGCTGTAAAAGGTTTAGGGGAACCACTTAGACAAATTAGAGTGTTATCAGAGGGGGTTGAGCTGAATCACTCGTTTCAAATGCAGAAGACTAAAGCCCTGAATTCACTTTTTCCAGAGAGTGTCAGAAGAATGGAAATAATAAGTCAGGTAGATTCTTATTTTTGGGGTACATGATCAGGAAATACCAGGGGAAAACTCGGAGACCCAAATTGCCCTGCCCATCAGGTCTCTGCTGCATGACCTTGTCATGGGTGGGATTCCTCACGCTGGCTCCCGCACCGGGGGTGCTGTCACAACTCAAGAAGAGCCCCGGTCTTCCCTCCTCATTTCAAGATGAGGGTCCATTCCCCTGCTTCTTCGGGAAAGGAATCCCGGCATTCCTGTCACACCTCAAGAGGAGGTGGTCTCAACTTGACACTCTAGAGGAAGTCCAGGTGTTGTGCCACAGTTCCAAAAGACCCTGATGTCCCATTCCACTCCAGAGACACCTGACTCCCCTGCACAGTCTCTACGGTCACCATGAGGATCGACTCAAAACACGATGGCAGGTGTGAAAGCCCTGTCACACCTCGAGAGAAAGCCACCAATCCCTATGTCAATTCGACAGGAAGACAGACACTGCTTTTCCAGCTTGAGAGGAGAGTGGACTTGCATGTCTCTACGTGAGACAAGGCCTGGCTCCCCTGTGGAAACTCTAGAGGAACCCAGAGATCCATGTCAGTACTGGAGAGGAATCCTGAGGTTCCAGCCTCAACTCCAGATGAGAACCTCGGCTGCGACCACAACTGCAGAGGAATCCTGAGAGGCCCCTGGCAACTCATATGGACACTGGACTTTCCTGAGGCCACATGGGTGGATCCCTGAGGTCCCCATCATAACTCGAGAGGAACCCCAAGTTTCCTGCCGCAACTCGAGAAAAACCAGGAGATTCTCCCCTCAATGCAAGATGAGGCCCTTTTCCACTGCAGCATCTCGAGAGATATCTCACCTTCCCTCCTGAGCCTCAAAAGAGTCCTTGACACCCTTGAAGCAACTCAAGAAGTTCCCCGACATACTTGTCTCCACTCGAGAGGAACACTGAGGGTAGTGAAACAACTCAAGAAGAGCCCTGGTTTTCCATCCTCATCTGAGGGTCCATTTCCCTGCTTCTTCAGGAAAGGAATCTCGGTGTTTCCATCACACCTCAAGAGGAGGCGGTCTCAACTTGACACTGGAGAAACTCCAGGGGTCATGCCACCATTCCAAAAGACCCCAATGTGCCGGGGACCAGCGTGAGGAATTCCCACCCATGACAGGATATGTGGCAGAAATCTGATGGGCAAGGCGATTCGAATTTCAGGGGTTACCCCTGAGTTTCCCTGAGCAGCTACTCCCCCCCCAAAGGAAACCAGAATATGCCTGCTGCCAGCAGCCAGCGTGAGGAATCCCACCCGTGACAAGGTCATGTGGCAGATACCTCGATGGGCAAGGACGAATCGGGTCTCAGGGTTTCCCTATGGTATTTCCTGAGCATGAACCACAAAAATAAGAATCTGCCGGCCTTATATTGTAGTTTTCTATTCTTCTTACACTCTTTGGAAAAAGTTAATTCAGGGCTTTAGTCTTCTGCATTTGAAACGAGTGTTTCAGCTCAACCCCCCTCTGATAACGCTCTAACTTAAACACTCTAACTTGCCTAACAGTTTCCCTGGGCCTTTTACAGCTTGTGAATTGCTTACAGCCCCCAACAGCGAGGGGAACAAAGCTTAAGTATCTTAAAGTTACAGAGCCTTTTCTAAGAGCTAAAAAACATATTGGTGACAGGATTTCACTGTTGACTCAATGATTGCTGCCAGACCTCCTTATTCATTATCTTTTAGGCACCTGGGAGGTGGTTAATCAATGTAAATGGTATATGGAAAAAGATATATACTAGTTTTGATGTTAGCAACACTAAACTTTTGAGTTTTTTATATAAATCACTGTACTCCTTTTACTTGTTACAAATTTCTGTGTCTTTGCTATGTAAGAATATAACTTTATTTAGTGCTTTCTGAGAATGGCATCAGACTTTGGGAAGAACAACACTTTTAACACAAATAAGCCTTCTGCTTAACAAACCATTATCAGAAAAGGGCCTTTGGGAAGAACAACACTTGTAACACAAATAAGCCTTCTGCTTAACAAACCATTATCAGAAAAGGGCCATAAAATGTTAATTGACCTTTTGGCCAGAAGATGATGTAAATCACCTAAGGCTTGTGTATACAACTACCTAGTTGCAGAGAGAAAAGCCCGGTTTTGATAAAAGTTTGGGCTGCTAACGCTGCATAACTTTTTGTACCCATTGATCTTTATGTATAAAAGGGCTTGAAGGACAATAGGGGCTGGGGCCAGTCATTGGAAGGACTGGTTTCCCCCATGTCTCTCTCTCTTTCTCTTTCTCCCTCTCCTTTTCCGGCTGAATTCTCATCTGGGTGTGGAGGCTTGCCATGTCTACTTACTTGTCCTGGCTTTTTAAGATCCATGCAAGAGGGAGTCCAAGGTGGGGCGCTCTCCGGTATTCAAATGGACACCAGTGGCCTAACGTAGATGGTGCAAGCTCCTTGTTTGGAACTTTATTGGCTTTCCACATAAATCAAGTAATTCAGCCTCTTTTCTTCACTTAATTTTCCTACTATACTATTATTTCCTAATCTTATATTAATGAATAAATAAGTTTTTATCTCGCTGATGCCATCCCCGCGTCGAATTTCCCTGGATCCACCGGGGCTGGACCCTGGCACCGATGTCTCAAACCACTCCAGATACACCTGACTCCTCTGCACTGACTCTACAGTCACCCCGAGGATCGATTCCAAACATGATGGCAGGTGTGACGGCCCTGGGGCACTTCGAGACAAAGCCACTGATACGTATGTCAACTTGACAGGAGGCCTGATACTGCTTTTCCAGCTAGAGAGGAGAGTGGACTTGCAGGTCTCCACACTAGACGAAGCCTGACTCCCCTGTGGAATCTCCAGAGGGACCCCGAGATCTATGTCAGCACTGGAGAGGAACCCTGAGGTTCTGGCCTCAACTTAAGATGAGGACCTTGGCCCTGGCAGTGACTTCAGAGGTATCCCGAGAGGTCTCTCACAACTCGCATGGAAACTGAACTTTCCTGAGGCCACATGAGCGGGTCCCTGATGTCCTCATCATAACTTGAGAGGAACCCCAAGTGTCCAGCCGGAACTCAAGAAAAACCAGGAGATACTTCCTTCCACGCAAGATGAGGCCCTTTTCCGCTGTGGCATCTAGAGAGAAATCCCTCCTTCCCTCTTGAGCCTCGAAAGGGTCCTTGACCCCCTTGAGGCAAATCAAAAGTTCCCTGACATACCCTTCTTCACTCGAGAGGAACACTGAGGGTCCCGCCACAACTCAAGAAGAGCCCTGGGTTTCCCTCCTCATCTCAAGGTGAAGGTCCATTTCCCTGCTATGTCAGGAAAAGAATCCCAGTGTTCCCGTTACACCTCAAGAGGAGGCGGTCTCAACCTGACACTCGACAGGAACTCCAGGGGTCACGCCACAATTCCAAAAGACCTCAATGTCCCAATCCACTCCAGATACACCTGACTCTCCTGCACTGACTCAACGGTTACCCCGAGGATCCACTTCAAACACGATGGCAGGTGTGACAGCCCTGTGGCACCTTGAGAGAAAACCATCGATCCTATGTCAATGCAACAGGAAGCCTGATACTGCTTTTGCAGCTCGAGAGCAAAGCAGACTTGCATGTCTCCACACGAGAGGAGCCTGACTCCCCTGTGGAAACTCTGGAGGAACCCCGAGATCCATGTCAGCACTGGAGAGGAACACTGAGGTTCCATCCTCAAATCCAGATGAGGACCTCGGCCCCGGCAGTGACTGCAGAGGAATCCCAAGAGGTCTCTAGCAACTCGCATGGAAACTGGACTTTCCTGAGGCCACACAAGCAGGTCCCTGAGGTCCCCATCATAATTCGAGAGGAACCCCAAGTTTCCTGCTGCAACTTGAGCAAAAAGAGGAGATTCTCCCCTCCACCTGAGATGAGGCCCTTTTCCACTGTGGCATCTCAAGAGAAATCCCACCTTCCCTTTTGAGCCTTGAAAGGGTCCTAGACACCCTTGAGGCAACTCAAGAAGTTCCCTGACATACCCGTCTCCACTCAAGAGGAACACAGAGAGTCCCGCCACCACTCAAGAAGAGCCCCAGGTTTCCCTCCTCATCTCGAGATTAGTTTCCATTTCTCTGCTTCGTCGAGAAAGGAATCCCAGCGTTCCCGTTGCACCTTAAGAGGAGGCAGTCTCAACTTGACCCTCGAGAGGAACACCAGGGGTCGTGTCACCATTCCAAAAGACCCCGATTCCTCAACCACTCCAGACACACCTGTCTCCCCTGCACTGACTCAACAGTCACCCCGAGAATTGACTCCAAACACGATGGCAGGGGTGACAGCCCTCTGGCACCTCGAGAGAAAGCCACTGATCCCTATGTCTACTCGACAGGAAGCCTGACACTGCTTTTCCAGATCAAGAGGAGAGCGGACTTGCATGTCTCCACACGAGAGGAAGCCTGACTCCCCTGTTTAATCTCCGGAAGAACCTCGAGGTCCATGTCAGCACTGGAGAGGAACCCTGAGGTTCCGGCCTCAACTCCAGATGAGGACCTCAGCCCTGGCAGCGACAGCAGAGGAATCCCGAGAGGCCACTCGCAATTCACATGGAAACTGGTCGTTCCTGAGGCCACGCGAGCGGGTTCCTGAGGCCACACAAGCAGGTCCCTGGGGTCCCCATCCTAACTTGAGAGGAACCACAAGTATTCTGCCACAACTCGAGAAAAACCAGGAGATTCTCCCCTCCAAGCGAGATGAGGCCCTTTTCCGCTGTGGCCTCTCGAGAGAAATCCCAACTTTCCTCTTGAGCCTCGAAAGGGTCCTTGACACCCTTGAGGCAACTCAAGAAGTTCCCCGACATACCTGTCTCCACTAGAGAGGAACACCGAGGATCCCGCCACTACTCAACAAGAGCCCCGGGTTTCCCTCCTCATCTCGAGATGAGGGTCCATTTCCCTGCTTCTTCGGAAAGGAAAACCTGGGTTCCCATCGCACCTCAACAGGAATTGTTCTCAACTTGACCTTCGAGAGGAACTCCAGGGGTCATGCCATCATTCCAAAAACCCCGATGTCCCAATCCACTCCAGATACACCTGACTCCCCTGCACTCACTCGACAGTCACCCAGAGGATGGACTCCAAAAATGATGGCAGGTGTGACAGCCCTGTGGCACCTCGAGAGAAAGCCACTGACTGCTATGTCATCTCTCAGGAAGCATGACACGGCTTTTCCATCTCAAGAGGAGAGCGGACTTGCATGTCTCCACACCTGACGGGCCTGACTCCCCTGTGGAAACTCCAGAGGAATCCTGAGATCCATTTCAGCACTGGAGAGGAAACCTGATGCTCCGGCCTCAACTCCAGATGAGGACCTCGGGCCTGGCAGCGACTGCAGAGGAATCCCAAGAGGCCCTTCACAACTCACATGAAGACTGGACTTTCCTGAGGCCACACGAGCAGGTCTCTGAGTTCCCTGTCATAACTCAAGAGGAACCCCAAGTTTCCTGCCACAACTTGAGAAAAACCAGGAGATTCTCCCCTCCATGTGAGATCAGGCCCTTTTCCGCTGTGGCATCTCAAGAGAAATCCCACCTTCCCTCTTGAGCCTCAAAAGGGTCCTTGACACCCTTGAAGCAACTCAACAAGTTCCCCGACATACCTGTCTCCACTAGAGAGGAACACCGAGGGTCCCTCCACAGCTCAAGAAGAGCCCAGGTTTCCCTCCTCATCTCGAGATGAGGGTCCATTTCCCTGCTTCGTCGGGAAAGGAATCCCGGTGATCCCGTCACACCTCAAAGGAGATGGTCTCAACTTGACCGTTGAGAGGAACTCCAGGGGCCGTGGCACTATTCCAAAACACCCGGATGTCCCAGTCCACTCCAGATACCCCTGACTCCCCTGCACTGACACAAAAGTTACCCCGACGATCGACTTCAAACACGATGGCAGGTGTGACAACCCTATGGCACCTCGAGAGATAGTCACCACCGATCCCTAAGTCAACTCGACAGGAAGTCTGACACTGCTTTTGCAGCTCGAGGAGACTGGACTTGCATGTCTCCACTCGACACGAGGCCTGACTCCCCTGTGAAAACTCCAGAGGAACTCCGAGTTCCATGTCAGCACTGGAGAGGAACCCTGAGGTTCAGGTCTGAACTCCAGATGAGGACCTCGGCCCCAGAAGTGACTGCAGAGGAATCCCGAGAGGCCCCTCACAACTCGCATGGAAAATGGACTTTCCTGAGGCCAAACGAGCGGGTCCCTGAGGTCCCCATTGTAACTCAAGAGGAACCCCCATGTCCTGCCGCAACTCCAGAACAACCAGGAGATTCTCCCCTCCACATGAGATGAGGCCCATTTCTGCTTCGGCATCTCAAGAGAAATCCCACCTTCCCTCTTTAGCCTTGAAAGGGTCCTTGACACTCTTGAGGCAACTCAAGAAGTACCCTGACATCCCCGTCTCCACTCGAGAGGAACACCGAGGGTCCCGCCACAACTCAAGAAGAGCCCCGGGTTGCCCTCCTCTTTCTGAGATGAGGGTCTATTTCCCTGCTTCGTCGGGAAAGGAATCCAGTGTTCCCGTCGCACCTCAAGTGGAGGTGGTCTCAACTTGACCCTCAAGAGGAACTCCAGGGGCCGTGTCACCATTCCAAAAGACCCTGATTTCCCAATCCACTCCAGATACACCTGACTTTCCTGCACTTACTCGACGGTCACCCTGAGGATCGACTCCAAGCTCAATGGCATGTTTGACAGCCCTGTTGCACCTTGAGAGAAAGCCACCTATCCCTATGTCAACTTGACAAGAGGCCTGATACTGCTTTTCCAGCTCGAGAGGAGAGCGGACTTGCATGTCTCCACATGAGACGAGGCCTGACTCCCTTTTGTAAACTCCAGAACAACCCCGAGATCCATGTCAGCACTGGAGAGGAACCCTGAGGTTCTGGCCTGAACTCCAGAAGTGGACCTTGGCCCCGGCAGCAACTGCAGGGTAATCCCGAGAGGCCCCTCGCAACTCGCATGGAAACTGGACATTACTGAGGCCACACAAGCAGGTCCCTGAGGTCCCCGTTGTAACTCGGGAGGAACCCCAAGTTTTCTGCCACAACTCCAGAAAAACCAGGAGATTCTCCCCTCCACACGAGATGAGGCCCTTTTCTGCTGTGTCATCTCGAGAGAAATCCCACCTTCCATCTTGAGCCTCGAAAGGGTCCTTGACACCCTTGAGGCCACTCAAGAAGTTTCCCAACATACCCGTCTCCACTTGAGAGGAACACCGAAGGTCAAGCCACAACTAAAGAAGAGCCCCGGGTTTCCCTCTCATCTTGAGATGAGGGTCCATTTCCTGCTTCGTCTGGAAAGGAATCCCGGCTTTCCCGTCGCACCTCAAGAGGAGGCGGTCTCAACTTGACACTCGAGAAGAACTTCACGGGTCGCGCCACCCTTCCAAAAGACCCTTATGTCCCAATTCACTCCAGATACACATGATTCCCCTGCACTGACTCGATGGTCACTCCGAGGATCGACTCCAAACACGATGGCAGGTGTGACAGCCCTGTGGCACTTTGAGAGAATGCCACCGATCCCTATGTCAACTCAACAGGAAGGCTGACACTGCTTTTGCAGCTGGAGAGGAGAGAGGACTCCCATGTCTCAACAGGAGATGAGACTGACTCCCTTGTTGAAACTCCATAGGAAACTCAAGATCCATGTCAGCACTGGAGAGGAACCCTGAGGTTCTGGCCTCAGCTCCAGATGAGGACCTAGGTTCTGGCAGCGACTGGAGGTGAATCCCGAGAGGCCCCTCGCTAACTGCATGTAGACTGGACTCTCCTGAGGCAACACGAGCTTGTCACTGATGTTCCCATCTTAAATCGAGAGAATCCCCATGTTTCTGCCCCCAACTCGAGAAAAACCAGGAGATTCTCCCGTCAACGCGAAATGAGGCCCTTTTCTTCGGTGGCATCTCGAGAGAAATCCCACCTTCCCTCTTGAGCCTCAAAAGGGTCCCTGACACTCTTAATGTAACTAAAGAAATTCCCCAACATACCCATCTCCACTCGAGAGGAATACCGAGTGTTCCTCCACAACTCAAGAAGAGCCCCGGTTTTCCCTCCTCATCTCGAAAGAAGGGTCCATTTCCCTGCTTCGTCAGGACAGTAATCCCGGCGTTTCCGTCACACCTCAAAAGGAGACGGTCTCAACTTAATAGTCGAGAGGAATGCCAGGGGTTGTGCCACCATTCCAATAGACCCTGATTCCCCGGAGCCAGCATGGGAAATCCCACCCAGGGCAAGGTCATGTGGAGAGACCTGACGGGGCAAGGTAAGTCAGGTCTCAAGTGCCCTCTGCCTGAGCATCTACCCCTGAAACAAAAAACTGTCTGTTTACTGTCTGCTATACTATACTCTTCTGATATTACAGTGGGATATCCCCAACCACATTTCTCTGGAAAAAGTTAACTTAGAGCTGCAACGGGTCTCCTGCATATGAAAAGAGTTTCTCAGCTCAAATCCCTCTGAGGCTCTCTAACTTGCCTGACATGTTCTCCCAGACTTTTACAACTTGTGAATTGTTTACAGCCCTCCAACTGTGAGAGGCATGCCCCTTAAAGAATCTTAAAGTTATAGAGGCTTTTCTAAAAATCTAGAAATTATATTAGTGATGGGTTCCACTATTGAGTCAATGACTGCTGCCAGGCCTCCATATTCTTTATCTTTTAGGCACATGAAGGATATTACTCAATGTAATTGGGATATAGAAAAATGAATACAGTAGTTTTAATGTTAGCAACACTAGACTTTTGAGTAAATGAATTTTCTCTTTGTTATAAATCACTGTAACCCCCTTTCCTTGTTATAAATTGTTGTGTCCTTGCTATGTAACAATGTAATTTATTTAGTGCTTTCTGAAGGTGGCACCAGACTTTGGGAAGAACAACATTATTAAGGCAAATAAGCTTTCTGGTTGACAGACCCTTATCAGAAAAGGGCCATAAAATGTTAATTGGCCTTCTGGCCAGAAGATGATGTAAATCACCCAAGACTTGTGTATACAGCTAGGTATGTAGAGAAAAAGCCTGGTCTTGATAAGAGTCAGGGCTGCTGATGCTGCATAAGTTTGTATTATCCATTGATCTCTATATACAACCAAAAGTATAAAGAGACTTTCCAGACAATATTAGATGGGCCAGTCACTGGAAAGTCTGGTTTCCCCTGTGTCGACTCTCTCTCTTTCTCTTTCTCTTTCTCTCTCTCCCTCCCTCTCCTTTTCAGGATGAATTCCCATCTAGGGCGTGGAGGCTCACCATGTCTACTTACTTGCCCTGGCTTCTAAGACCCACGTGAGAGGGAGCCCAAGGCGGACACCCTCTGCTATTCAAGTGGTCGCTGGTGGCCTACGTAGATGGTGCAAACCTCTTGTCTCAGGGTTTTATTAGCTCTCCACATAACCTAAGTTATTCAGCCTCTTTTCTCCACTAATTTTCCTACTCTACTATTCTATCCTAATCTTTATATTTCTAATTAAATAATTTTTTCTAAGACACCAACTCTGTCTCCCCTTCGAATTTCCTGGATCCACTGGGGCTGGACCCTGGCAAGTGGCGCCTGGAACAGGCTATTTGAAAGTAGGTCTCAGAATTGCTCAGTAATTCGGGACAGATAGGATGCCACTCGGGTTCCTAGGACCCCCCTCCCGCCCCCACATAAGACAGTTACGGTTAGAAGGAGTGAGAAGTGTTTAAGGGTTGAAAGAAACTGACGGGTTGAAAGAAACCCCCCTTGCCAAGGGTAGAAACCTTGACAAGGCAACTTTCTACGGGTTGAAGGAAACCCCCTTTGGCAAGGATAGAAACCTTGACAAGGCAGACTTTTATGGGTTGAAAAGAAAATCCTCCTTGGCTAAGGTAAAACACTTGACAAGGCAGACTTTTCTATAAATCTTAATTTTCTGACAAGGGTAACAATGAGTTAAGAGACCAACAACTCTTTATAGAACTAATTTTGCAACTGTTAAACAAAAGAGAAATTAAAGTTAAAAAGGCTAGTGTTCAATTCTTTTTAAAATGTGTGTAAGAGCAATATCCTTGGTTTCCAGAAAAGGGCACTGTTAATTTAGATACTTGGGTGAAGCTAGCAAAACAGCTAAAAACTTCTTATACTTTGCATGGGCTTGTAAATGCTTTTGCTCTGTGGAATATGATTAGAAATGTTCTGGACCCCCATCATGAGGCTGTTAGATAGCCTGTGGGAGGGGCTATAGCGGTGGATGGTAGTGGGTCTCCACCTTCTACTCAGATCGTATTTTCTGCAATTGATGTAGAAAAGGAGAGATACTGTTTCTACCTCCCGAGGAAGGAGAGGGTTTACAGAACACTGCGGCTGGCACCCTGGCGAGCCCCCTCCCCTTCTACACAAACCTTTAAAAAGTTATCCAAAACTTTCTGATTTAAGGTGAACACCCCACCTCTGCTTGTGCCTCCCCAGGGCTTAAGAACTCCCCACTTTGTATCCAAAACTTCCTAGAACATTGCTTAAGGTTGAAAAACATAGGGAAATATTTTTAAACAAAGGAGCTTTTAAAACAGAACCTGCTCCTTGCATAAAACCCCCTTGGGGGTGGTTTGACCCAAGCCAAAAAAAAAAAAAAAGAGAGAGAGAGATAAAAAGAAAAATGGAAGAAAAACAATCACAATAAAAAGGATTCTGCAAATAAAAAATGTTTCTCTTATGGCCAAATAGAACATTTTTGCTGGCAATGTCTTGCTAAACAGAGACAACGAGCCATGCCAATCAACCCCAGGTAGCTTAGGTCTGGACCTCAGCTCCACCACTGCAACAATATTAACCCCTGATGTGCCGGTTACTCCAATTCCAATGGGAGTGGCTGACCCCCTGCCTGAGGGCATTGTAGGACTTGTGCTAGGGCGTAGTTTGCTTTCTTTTCAAGGAATTTCAGTGGTATCTGGTGCAGTATATTCTGCTTATACTGAAAAAATTAAAGTTTTGGTCTCACCACCTACTAAAACTGTGCAACTTAATAAAGATCAAAGAATAACACAGCTTTTGCTTTTACCTTATTAGACAAGAGAAACCTTGACTTCTCAAGCTAGGAGCCCCAGAAGATTTGGATCTAATGATCTAGCTTTTTGGGTGCAGGGAATTACAGCTTCTAGGCCTTTAAAGGATCTTTTAATTCAAGGATATAAAATGTCAGGGATGTTAGACACTAGAACAGATGTTTCTTGCATTGCTGGGAAAGACTGGCCCAGCTCCTGGTCAACACATACTACTGAAAATGAGTTGGTGGGATTAGAGAAAGTGATATGTGGGTTGGGAATGCTGCAGAAGAAAAGATAAGGAAGAGTTTAAAACCTTGGCAAGTAGTGAGTTCCCCGTTGCTGGAGTATTCAAGCAAAGATTAGATGGTTGCTTGTCATCTAAAAAGCTATAGATCAGATTTGGGTTATGGAAGGATAACTGGAGAAGCTTTGTGCAACATCTCTTTATTTGCTTCTCATAGTTAGGTCTGCCAAAAGTTCTGAAAACTGATAATGTCCCTTTGAAGCTGCAGAGAGATTGTTTACTAACTTTAAATTATTTCCAAAAATTATTAGGGAATATTAATTGGATATGCCCACATTTAAAACTGACTACTTCAGATTTAAAGCCTTTTATTGATTGCTTAAAACACAATCCTAATCCCAGTTCTAAGAGAAAGTTGACTAATGAGACAGAGTCGGCTCTTGTTATAGTGGATAAGGCTTAAAATGATCAGTTAATTAGGATTAATATTACCAAAAGGTGAGATTAAATTATTCTTACCACAAAACATACACCGACAGGATGCTTGTGACAAGAAGGCCCATTGGTTCCATCTACCCGTGACCCCAAGAAAAATAGTTTCATCTTATCCCAGCTTGGTGGCACAATTAATTTTAAAAGGAAGAAAAAGAAGTGTTGAACTTTTCAGAAAAGAAGTAGCAAATATATTAATTCCATTCAATGAGGATCAACTGCAAGTCTTTTACAAAATAGTGATGATTGGCAAATTGCCCTGATAGACTTCAGGGGTCAAATTTTGTTTCATTTGCCTTCAAGCCCCCACAGTAGTTAAAAATGCAAAAATATTAAATTGGCAGTTTGAAGATACCTGTGAAACTTTCCTAACTCTACGTAGTTCCCTCACTCCCCTTTACTCTATGGGAGATGGATGTGCTGTCTCAAATAGGAGTTGCTCGGAAAAGGGATTTCTCAGTTTCTTAGTTATCAATAGGCAGTACAGTTAACAATACTTTATATATTGTTATAAATACATAATATAAATATATTTGCCTAATTACAGTTTGCCTAAATAAGTATGGGTATAAATAGAATATAATAAAGACATACCTAATAATATTTATAAATCTATACTTAATTAATTCACTATAAATTAATATGTATACTATATATATTAAATATATACTGTAAAATTATATTTATAGTGGTAATAGTATGTGGCTGATATTGATTGGTATAGATTGGCATGCTGTGATAACATATATTATATATATTGTATAATTATATTGTGTGTGTGTGACATATATTATTACAGTGCATTTGTTTGTGTTGGTTGGTATTAGTTGTGTGCATGTTGTATTGCTGCAATGTATATTAATTAATATGTTAATTATAAAGATTAATTCAAGTATATTGATTTATATATATTATATGTCAATAAGTTTATACTTATTGCCATATATAAATACATATAGTTTCCCCCATCAGATTTGACAATATGCTTTTTGTAATAAATAATTTAAATGCTGATTTGTCTGGAACAACAAAATGCAAAGCCATTGGTAAAGTGGAAGGACCTCCTCTCTGGACAATGGAAAGGTCCCGACCCGTTATTAACTGGCAGTCGAGGATGTGTCTGTATTTTTTCCACAGGAAGCAGATTTGCTAATTTGGATCCCAGACAGGCTGATTCATCATGTCACAGTCCCCCAGGCACCTGGTTCCTCCACTACCATGGCCAAAAAAAAGGGAACTCTGCCGGAGTCCAGCCCCGGTGGATCCAGGGATATTCAAAGTGTGGATGGAACAGGCGGATAGGAAAGGACAGGACAGGATAGGACAGGATAGCTCAAGACAGGATAGTATAGTGGGAAATTAGAGGAGTAAAGGAGGCTGAATAACTTGGTTTATGGGGAAGGCCAATAAAATCTCAAGACGAGATTTGCACCATCTGCGTAGGCTACCGGCATCCACTTGAATCTCTAAAGAGGCCCCACCGTGGGTCCCTTTTCTTGCCCATCTTAGAGCCAGGGCAAGTAAGCAGACGTGATGAGCCCCCCCGCTCCAGTTGGGAATTCAGCCTGGAATTATAGTACAAGAGGACAGAAACAAAGAGACATGGGGGGAGCCAGATTTCTCTAAAGAAGGAGTTCGAGAGAGTGAGCCATCGAGAAACTGGTCCAAGAAGCTGGTCTGAGAAAACTGGTCCGAGAAACTGTTCCGAGAAAGCTGGTCCCAGCTTTATTTTTCACAAGCCCTTTTTATACAAATGAAGATCAATGGGTATTCAAATTTCGACAATGTCAGCAGCCCTGAATCTTATCGAGACCAGGCTTATTCTCTGCATACCTAATTGTATACACAAGTCTTAGGTAATTTACATCATCTTCTGGCCAAAAGGCCAATTCAACAATTTACAGCTCTTATCTGATAAGTGTTATTTTTTCCAAGGTCTGGCACCATTCTCGGGAGACACTAAACAAAGTTGCATTCTTACATAGCAAGGACACAGCAAGCAAGAGGGAGTACAATGATTTATAAAAGCAAGCAATTAACTCAAAAGCCTAGTGTTGCTAACATCAAAAAACTACTGCATATCTTTTCCCAAATATTGTTTGTATAGCAGAAATTTCCAGGTGCAAATAAGGAAGTCTGGCAGTGATCATTGAGGCAACAGTGAAATCCATATCACTAATAGGGCTTTGGCTCTTAGAAAAAGTTTATAACTTTAAAACACTTCAAGGCCCTTTTGCCGCTCACAGTTGTGGGGTTGTAAGCAATTCACAAGCTTGTAAAAGGTCAGGGGAACCTGTTTAGGTAGGATAGAGCATTATCAAAGGGGGGTTGGGCTGAAACACTCCTTTCAAATGCAGGAAGCTAAAGCTTTGAATTAACTCTTTCCAAGAAACTGGCAGAGAATAGTGGGGAAACAGACAAATACAGACAAATTCTTATTTTTTGGGGTACATGCTCAGGAAAAATCAGGGGGAGCCCTGATGACTCAAATTGCTCTGCCATCTGAGTGTGCCACGTGACTCTGTTACGAGTGGGATTCCTCACGCTGGCCCCCGACCGAACTCCTCTGCCACTGCTGCCACACAAAACAGCCATGCGCTGGGAACCGTGGGTGGGGCCAGCCTCACTGATGGAACCCAGTGTGCCACAGGAGAGGTAAGATAAACATCGAGATTTGGTGGGACCGACAGAGCTGCTGCAGCGTGAACTCCAAGCAGAAAATAATTCTACTTCTGTTTTGGCTTGTCTACCCTCTCCTTATGTTTTTCTTTCCACCAATGATTCTGGAAAACTTAATGTACAAGTGGACCTAATGTAGTGTCTTGTGAACAATGTATGCTTTCATTTTGCTTAACTCCTCAATATAATGTTTGTTCTTTTGTGGTGTTAAAACATCCACTCTATATTATGGCGCCTGTAACTGTAACTACTTATTGGTATGATAATTATGGTCTTGCTGTGTTAAAACAACTACAAGATTTATGTGATCAGAACAATTTGTGGGCTTACTAATCTTAGGGAATTCAGCTTTAATAACAACAATTATTACTGTTACTGCTACTGTTACTGTTACTGTGGCAGCAATATCATTGACTCAGCAAGTGCATACTGCCCAATATGTTGAAAAATCATATTTAGGTGTCTGGAACAGCTCAGATATTGGTTTAGATTTAGGGAAACTTCATAATCAGATACAGACCATGGAACACTCCCGATTGGATTTTACTGCCGCAGGAGCAGCTAATGACTTTTTCCACACCTTCTCTAAATTTATTTTGGGGAAGAACATTCTGTCTACTATTTTTGGCTATGCTGCTGTGGGTGATCTCATTTTACTACTCATAAACATTTTTCCTTGTATTGTCAGGATTCTTCGACAGAACATTCAGAAGCTCACAAGTGAACTACATATGACTGTCTTAAGAAATAAAAAAGGGGGAGATGCCAGGAGCCAGCACGGGAAATCCCACCCTGGACAAGGTCATGCTGACAGACCTGATGGGGCAAGGCGAGTCAGGTCTCAAGGGGTCCTCTGCCTGAGCATCTACCCCGAAATAAAAATCCATCTGTTTACTGTCTGCTATACTATACTCTTCTGACATTACAGGGGGCTATGCCCAACCACCTTTCTCTGGAAAAAGTTAACTTAGAGCTGCAACGGGTCTCCTGAATATGAAGGGAGTGTCTCAGCTCAAATCCTCTGATGGCTCTTTAACTTGCCTGACAGGTTCCCCCAGACTTTTACAACTTGTGAATTGTTTACAGCCACCCCCCGCAACTGTGAGAGGCATTCAGCTTAAAGCATCTTAAAGATATAGAGCCTTTTCTAAAAAGTTAGAAATTATACTGGTGATAGGATTCACTGTTGAGTCAATGACTGTTGCCAGACCTCCATATTTCTTTATCTTTTAGGCACGTGAAGGATATTAATCAATGTAATTGGGATATAGAAGAACAAATACAGTAGTTTTAATGTTAGTAACACTAGACTTTTGAGTTAATGAATTTTCTCTTTGTTATAAATCACTGTACTCCTCTTTCCTTGTTAGAAATAGTTGTGTCTTGCTATTTAAAAATGTAACTTTAGTGCTTTCTGAGAGTGGCACCAGACATTGGGAAGAACACCACTATTAAGGCAAATAAGTTTTCTGGTTGACAGACCCTTATCAGAAAAGGGCCATAAAATGTTAATTGGCCACCTGGCCAGAAGATGATGTAAATCACCTAAGACTTCTGAATACATCTGGGTATACAGAGAGAAAGCCTGGGATCAGTGAGTCAGGGCTGCTGACGCTGCATAATGTTGTATTATCCACTGATTGCTATATACAACCAAAAGTATAAAAAGCCTTTCCAGGCAATAAAAGATGGGCCAGTCACTGGAAAGTCTGGTTTCCCCTGTGTCGACTCTCTCTCTCTCTTTCTCCTTCACCCTCCATCTCTTTGTCAGGCTGAATTCCCATCTGGGGCATGGAGGCTCACCATGTCTACATACTTGCCCTGGCTTCTAAGACCCACGTGACAGGGAACCCAAGGCGGGACACCATCCGCTATTCAAGTGGGAGCTGTTGGCTTATGAAGATGGTGCAAACATCTTGTCTCGGAGTTTTATTAGTTCTTTGTGTAACCCAAGTTATTCAGCCTCTTTTCTTCACTAAGTTTATGACAATATTATTCTATCCCAATCTTTATATTTCTAATTAAATAATTTTTTCTTAGCATCAACTCTGCTTCTCTTCAATTTCCCTGGATTCACTGGGGCTGGACTTCGAACATGATGTCCCATTCCACTCCAGATACACCTGATTACCCTGCACTGACTCGACTGTCACCCCGAGAATCAACTCACAACATGATGGCACGTGTGACAGCCCTGTGGCACCTCAAGAGAAAGCCACTGATCCCTATGTTAACTTGACAGGAAGCCTGACACTGCTTTTCCAGCTCGAGAGGAAAGCAGACTTCTGTGTCTCCCCATGAGACAAGACCTGATTCACCTGTGGAAACTCCAGAGGAACCCTGAGATCCATGTCAACACTGGGGAGGAAATCTGAGGTTCCAGCCTCAACTCCAGATGAGGACCATGTCCCCGGCAGTGATTGCAGAGGAATCCTGAGAGGCCCCTCGCAACTCGTATGGAGACTGGACTTTCCTGAGGCAACACGAGCGGGTCCCTGAGGTCCCCATCGTAACTTGAGAGGAATCCCAAGTGTCCTGCCACAACTCGAGAAAAACCAGGAGATTCTCCCCTCAAAGTGAGATAATGCCCTTTTCTGCTGTGGAGTCTTGAGAGAAAACCCACTTTCCCTCTTGAGCTTTGAAAGGGTCCTTGACACCCGTGAGGCAACTCAAGAAGTTCCCTGACATACCCGTCTCCACTCGAGAGGATCACCGAGGGTCCCACCACAACTCAGGATGAGCCCTGGGTTTCCCTCCTCATCTCGAGATGAGGGTCCATTTCCCTGCTTCATAGGAAAGGATTCTCGGTGTTCCCGTCACACCTCAAGAGGAGGCAGTCTCAACTTGACCCTCCAGAGGAACTCCAGGGGTCATGCCACCATTCCAAAAGACCCTGATGTGCCAGTCCACTCCAGATACACCTGACTCCCCTGCACTGACTTGATGGTCACCCCGAGGATCGACTCCAAACACGATGGCAGGTGTGACAGCCCTGTGGCACCTCGAGAGAAAGCCACCCATCCCTATGTCAACTGGACAAGAAGCCTGACACTGCTTTTCCACTCGAGAGGGAAACGGACTTGCATGTCTCCACATGACACGAGGCCTGACTCTCCTGTGGAAACTCCAGAGGAACCCCGAGATCAATGGCAGCACTGGAAAAGAAGCCTGAGGTTCTGGCCTCAATTCCAGTTGAGGACCATGGACCTGGCAGCGACTGGAGAGGAATACTTAGAGGCCCATCGCAACTCACATGGAGACTGGACTTCCCTGAGGCAACATGAGCTGGTCCCTGAGGTCCCCATCATAACTAGAGGGGAACCCCAAGTTTCCTGCCACAACTCTAGAAAAACCAGGAGATTCTCCTCTCAACGCAAGATGAGGCCCTTTTCCGCTGTGGCGTCTTGAGAGAAATCCCACCTGCCAGGGTCCAGCTCTGGTGGATCCAGGGAAATTTGAAGGGTGAACAGCGTAGGTGAGGAAAGCTTATTTACTTAAAAATATAAGATTTGATTAGGAATAAATAGTGTAGTAGGAAAATTTAGTGGAGAAAAGAGGCTGAATAACTTTGTTTATGGGGAAAGCCAATAAAATCTCAGTACAAGAGATTTGCATCATCTACGTTGGGCCATCGGGGCCCGTTTGAATATCCGAGAGTGCCCTGCCTTGGGCTCTCTCTCTCATGTAACTTAAAAGCTGGGGCAAGTAAGTAGACTTGGTGAGCCTCCTCACTCCAGATGGGAATTCAGCCAGAAAGTAGAGTAAAGACACAGGGGAAACCAGTCCAGTGACTGCCCCATCTCCTATTCTTCCGAAGGCCTTTTATACATTTTTTGTACATAGACATCAATGGATAATATAAAATTATGCAGTGTCAGCAGCCCTGACTCTTATTGAGACCAGGCTTTCTCTCTGCATACCTACTTGTATACATAAGTCTTAGGTGATTTACATCATCTTCTGGCCAGAGGGCCAATTAACATTTTATAGCCCTTTTTCTGATAAGGGTTTGTCAACCAGAAGTCTTATTTATGTTCTTCTTCTCAAAGTCTGGTTCCACTCTCAGAAAGCACTAAAAAAAGTTCATTCTTACATAGAAAGGACACAACAATTTATAACAATGAGAGAAGTACAGTGATTTATAACAAAGAGAAAAGTAATTACCTCAAAAGTCTAGTGTTGCTAACATCAAAGCTACTATATTAATATTTCTATATCCCAATTACATTGATTAATATCCTTCAGCTGTCTAAAAGAAAAAGAATAGGGCGGCATGGCAGCAGTCATTGACTCAACAGTGAAAACCCGTCACCAATATAATTTTAGCTCTTTAGAAAAGGCTCTGTATCTTTAAGATGCTTTAGGCTTTGTACCTATCGCGGTTGGGGGACTGTAAGCAATACACACAAAAGGTTTGGGGGAACCTGTCAGGCAAGATAGAGAGCCATCAGAGGGTTTTGAGCTGATGCAACAGACTATAGCATGAATTAACTTTTTTCCAGAAAATGTCAGAAGAGTGAAAAGCACAATAATACATCAGGCAGACTCTGGATTTGGGGGTAGATGTTCAGGAAAACTCAGGGGGAACCCCTGAAGCCAGATCACGCCTTTGCATTTGTCGGGCTTCCTTCCTCATGACCTTTGCCATGGGCGGGATTCCTCACGCTGGCCTCCGGCACCCAACTTCCCACTTGAGCCTCGAAATGGTCCTTGACACCCTTGAGACAACTCAAGAAGTTCCCCAACATACCCGTCTCCAGTCGAGAGGAACACTGAGGGTCCCGCCACAACTCAAGAAAAGACCTAGTTTACTCTTCTCATCTCGAGATGAGGATCCACTTCCCTGCTTCATCGGGAAAGGAATCTCGGTGTTCCTGTCGCACCTCAAGAGGAGGCGGTCTAACTTGAGCCTCTAGAGGAACTCCAGAGTTCGTGCCACCATTCCAAAAGACCTCAAAGTCCCAATCCACTCCAGATACACCTGACTCCCTTGCACTGACTTGACAATCATCCAAGGATTGATTCAAACCATGATGGCAGGTGTGACAGCCCTGTGGCACCTTGAGAGAAAGCCACTGATCCTAATATGAACTTGACAGGAAGCCTACACTGCTATTCCAGCTCGAGAGGAAAGCACACTTGCATGTCTCCACATGACACGAGGCCTGACTCCCCTGTGGAAACTCCAGAGGAACCCCGAGATCCATGTCAGCACTGGAGAGGAAACCTAAGGTTCTTGCCTCAAATGCAGATGAGGACTGGGGCCGCAGCAGCAATTGAAGAGGAATAACGAGAGGCCCCTCGCAACACACATGGAAACTGGACTTTCCTGAGGCAACACGAGCGAGTCCCTGAGGTCCCCATCGTAACTTGAGAGGAACACAAAGTTTCCTGCCACAACTCAAGAAAAACCAGGAGATTCTCCCCTCCACGTGAGATGAGGCCCTTTTCCACTGCAGCGTCTCGAGAAAAATCCCACCTTCCCTCTTGAGCCTTGAAAGGGTCCTTGAAACACATGAGGCAACTCAATAAGCTCCCCAACATACCCATCTCCACTTGAGAGGAACACCGAGGGTCCCACCACAACTAAGAAGAGCACTGGTTTTCCCTCTTCTTCTCGAGATGAGGGTCCATTTCCCTGCTTCGGGGGTTCCTATGGAGTTTCTACAGGGGAGTCAGGCCTCATCTCGTGTGGAGACATGCAAGTCCGCTTTCCTCTCGAGCTGGAAAAGCAGTATCAAGCTTCCTGTCGAGTTGACATAGGGATCGGTGGCTTTCTCTCGAGGTGCCACAGGGCTGTCACACCTGCCATCGTGTTTTGAGTCAATCCTCGGGGTGACTGTCGAGTCAGTGCAGGGGAGTCAGGTGTATCTGGAGTGGATTGGCACATCAGGGTCTTTTGGAATGGTGGCACCACCCCTGGAGTTCCTCTGGAGGGTCAAGTTGAGACCGCCTCCACTTAAGGTGTGACGGAAATGCTGGGATTCCTTTCCCAACGAAGCAGGGAAATGGACCCTCATCTCGATATTAGCAGGAAAACCGGGGCTCTTCTTGAGTCGTGGTGAGAGCCTCGGTATTCCTCTCGAGTGCAGATGGGTATGTTGGGGAACTTCCTGAGTTGTCTCAAGGTGTCAAGGACGCTTTTGAGGCTGAAGAAGGAAGGTGGAATTTCCCACTAGACGCTGCAGTGGAAAAGGGCCTCATCTCACGTGGAGGGGAGAATCTCCTGGTTTTTCTCGAGTTGTGGCAGGAAACTTGGGGTTCCTCTCATGTTTCAACGGGGACCACAGGGACCCGCCTGTGTGGCCTCAGGAAAGTCCAGTCTCCATGCTAGTATTGAGGGGCCACTCGGGTTTCCTTTGCAGTTGCTGCCAGGGTCGAGGTCCTCATCTGGAGTTGAGGATGGAACCTCAGGGTTCCTCTCCAGTGCCGACATGGATCTAAGGGTTCCTCTGGAGTTTCCACAGGGGAGTCAGGCCTTGTGTCGAGTGGAGACATGCAAGTTCGCTCTCCTCTCGAGCTGGAAAAGTAGGGTCAGGCTTCCTGTCGAGTTGATATAGGAATCGGTGGCTTTCTCTTGAGGTGCCACAGGGCTGTTACACCTGTCATCATGTGTTGAGTCAATCATCGTGGTGACCGTGGAGACAGTGCAGTGGAGTCAGGTGTATCTGGAGTGGATTGGGACATCGAGGTCTTTTGGAATGGTGGCACGACCCCTGAAGTTCCTCTCGAGGGTCAAGTTGAGACCACCTCCTCTTGAGGTGTGATGGGAACGCTGGGATTCCTTTCCCAATGAAGCAGGGAAATGGACCCTCATCTCGAGATGAGGAGGGAAAACCTGGACTCTTCTTGAGTTGTGGTGGGACCCTGGGTGTTCCTCTATAGTGGAGACGGGTATGTCGGGGAACTTCTTGAGTTGCCTCAAGGGTGTCAAGAGGCCTTTCGAGCCTCAGGAGAGAAGATGGGATTTTTCTTGAGAGGCCGCTGCGGAAAAGGGCCTCATCTCGTGTCGAGGGGAGAATCTCATGGTTTTTCTCGAGTTGCAGCAGGAATCTTGGGGTTCCTCTCAAGTTACGATGGGGACCTCAGGGACCCACTCATGTGGTCACAGTCTCCATGTGATTTGCGAGAGGCCTCTTGGATTCCTCTGAGTCGCTGCCAGGGCCGAAGTCCTCATCTGGAGATGAGGTTGGAACCTCATGGTTTGTCTCCAGTGTTGACATGGAACTTGGGGTTCCTCTTCAGTTTCCACAGGGGACTCAGGCTTTGTCTCGTTTGGAGACATGAAAGTGCGCTCTTGTTTCGAGCTGGAAAAGCCATGTCAGGCTTCCTGTCCACTTGACATAGGGATCAGTGGCTTACTCTTGAGGTGCCACAGGCCTGTCACACCTGCCATCATGTTTTGAGTCGATCCTCGGGGTGACTGTAAAATCAGTGCAGGGGAGTCAGGTGTATCTGGAGTGGATTGATGCTGTTAGCCAGCATGAGGTATCCTGCCCATGGCAAAGGTCATGTGGAAAGAAGCCCAACAAAATGCCAGGGCATGTTTTGGCTTTAGGGGTTCCCCCTGGGCTTTCTTGAACTTCTACCTCCCCCAAACCAGAATCTGCCTGCCTTATTGTACAATGCTTTCCTCTCTTCTGACATTCTCTGGAAAATGTTAACTCAGGTCTTCAGTTAACAGTCTCCTGCAGGAGAATGTCTCAGCTTAAAATCCCTTTGATGGCTTTCTAACTTACCTAACTGGTCTGCCCGGAATTTTTACAACTTGTGAATTATTTACAGCCCCCAGCCGTGAAAGGAATGAAGCTTAAAGCATCTTAAAGATACAGAGCCTTTTCCAAAACAACTAAAAATATATTGGTGACGGGTTTCACTGTTGAGTCAAGGACTGCTGCCAGGCCTTCATATTCTTTATCACTTAGACACCTGAAGAATATTAATAAATGTAATTGGAATATAAAAATAGGAATATAGTAGTTTTGATGTTAGCAACACTAGACTTTTGAGTTACTTTTATTTGTTATAAATCACTGCACTCCTCTTTCTTGTTGTGCTATGTAAGAATGCAACTTTATTTAGTGCTTTCTGAGAGTGGCATCAGCCTTTTGGAAGAACAACACTATTAGGGCAAATAAGTCTTCTGGTTGACAAACTCTTATCAGAAAAAGCGTAAAATGTTAACTGGCCTTCTTGCCAAAAGATGATGTAAATCACTTAAGGCTTGTGTATACAACTAGGTATGCAGAGAAAAAGCCTGGTCTCGATAAGAGTCAGAGCTGCTGACGCTGCATAATTTTGTATTACCCATTGATCTCTAGGTATAACTAAAAAGTATAAAAAGCTCTCTGAACAATAGCGAATGGGCAAGTCAGTGGACTGGTTTCCCGTGTCGAAACTCTCTCTCTTTCTGACTCTCCTTTTCAGGCTGAATTCCCATCTGGAGTGAGGAGGCTTGCCAAGTCTACTTACTTGCCCTTGCTTTTCAGTTCCGTGACAGAGGTAGGCCAAGGCTGGGCACACTCTGATATTCAAATGGGCTCCGGAGGCCCAACATAAATGGTGCAAACCTCTTGTCCTGAAGTTTTATTGGCTTTCCCTGGAAACCAAGGTATTCAGCCTCTTTGTTTCCTCTATTCTCTTAACTGCAAACTCTTTCCTTATCTCTCTCTAAACCTATATAACTCACTTTTTTGCCACTCTGTCTCCCCTTAGAATTAGCCTAGATCCACTGGGGCTGGACGCCGGCAGATTGGGACATCAGTGTCTTTTCGAATGGTGGCACGATCCCTGGAGTTCCTCTCGAAGGTCAAATTGCAACCGCCTTGTCTTCAGGTGCTCTGGGAACGTCGGGATTCCTTTCTTGATGAAGCAGGGAAATGGACTCTCATCTTGATTTGAGGAGGGAAACCCAGGGCTCTTCTTGAGTTGTGGTGGGACCCTCGGTGTTCCTCTCGAGTGGAGATGGGGATGTCAGGGAACTTCTTGAGTTGCTTCAAGGGTGTCAAGGACCCTTTCAAGGCTTAAGATGGAAGGTGGGATTTCTCTTGAGATGCTGTAGCAGAAAAGGGCCTTATCTCGCTTGGAGGGGAGAATCTCCTTGTTTTTCTTAAGTTGCAGCAGGACACTTGGGGTTCCTCTTGAGTTATGACCAGGACCTCAGGGACCCACTCATGTGGCCTGAGGAAAGTCCATTTCCATGTGAGTTGCGAGGGGCCTCTTGGGATTCCTCTGTAGTCACTGCCAGGGCAGAAGTCCTCATCTGGAGATCAGGTCGGAACCTCAGGGTTTCTCTCCAATGCTGACATGGATCTCAGGGTTCCTCTTGAAAGGGTAACAAGCAGGAAGGCCAGGGGTCTCCAAACGGAGGAAACAGCCTGCAAGTGTCAGACATTTAATCTCTCTTAAGCAGCAGGAGGAAACAAACTAGTGATATATTTTCCTTCTCTATACAAATTTAAAAAGAGGTTTCTCTTAAAATTCTGTGTTGCCATAATGACATCTGTTTCACCTGAAGTTAACCAATGCCTTTTTCTTATGGAAATGTTTATCTTAAGCTATGCTAATGTACTATGCATCCACCCCAAACTCTGTCTTCAAGTTGGTTCCACCTTTTGGGCTCAGAACCTACTTGATAAACCAGTATGTTATACTCTGATATTGTTCCTCTAATTATGTAAATGAAACTTTTTGTACGGTGATCTGCCCTTCTTCAAGATTCAAGTTAATCATTTTATGGCCCAAGATAAACCATTTGGAGCCAAGGTTATCCCAAAATACATCTTATGGGTGAGGGGCCTGGTGCCATTCTAAGTTTTGAGACATTCCTTTCTTTCATTAACAGACTGCTGGTGACTATATAACATCCAGCTGAAGGCTAGCAGGGGGTACTCTTTCTGCCCCCTTCTGATGCCTATGTCAGAAGCTTTCTCTATCTCCTTTATACTTTAATAAAACTTTGTTACACAAAAGCTCTGAGCAATCAAGCCTCGTCTCTGGCCCTGGATTGAATTCTCCTCCTCTGGGGGCCAAGAATCCTGGCATTGTAATTCAACAACAACCTTTCATCTTGGGGGCTCATCTGGGATCCTTCAGGGCAAGGTAAGGATGCTTGGAGCTCTAGTTCTTTGTTCTCTTAGTGAACACGTTTTCTGCTGTGCTTTACTAACTCTACAGAGTGCTCGTGTGAATGAATGACATGCCCGGTGCGAAGCAATGAGGAACCCTGCTCTGTGGTTCCACGGCAATCTCATACGGCTTATGGCAGAAACCTGTCAGGGGTTTCTACCGACCTGCCAAGGCCAAGAGGCACCCAATGTTTCCTTCGGGAACCGACCAGAAATGCGCAAAGCGTGTGGACTGAACTCTCCTTTCTTGATCAAATGTTTCGGTCTCTTTGACCATTTCATAACTCCTTGGGAATTAAAAGTACTAACCTAAGCTATCGGATCATAGACTTTCAAGGGACTTGTGATCTATACTGTTATTGTGTACTGTGGCAAACTTGGATTGGTAGTCAAGAAGTACCTAGCACCTCCTCTGGGGGCCAAGAATCCTGGCATTGTAATTCAACAACAACCTTTCATCTTGGGGGCTCATCTGGGATCCTTCAGGGCAAGGTAAGGATGCTTGGAGCTCTAGTTCTTTGTTCTCTTAGTGAACACGTTTTCTGCTGTGCTTTACTAACTCTACAGAGTGCTCGTGTGAATGAATGACATGCCCGGTGCGAAGCAAGTGAGGAACCCTGCTCTGTGGTTCCACGGCAATCTCATACGGCTTATGGCAGAAACCTGTCAGGGGTTTCTACCGACCTGCCAAGGCCAAGAGGCACCCAATGTTTCCTTCGGGAACCGACCAGAAATGCGCAAAGCGTGTGGACTGAACTCTCCTTTCTTGATCAAATGTTTCGGTCTCTTTGACCATTTCATAACTCCTTGGGAATTAAAAGTACTAACCTAAGCTATCGGATCATAGACTTTCAAGGGACTTGTGATCTATACTGTTATTGTGTACTGTGGCAAACTTGGATTGGTAGTCAAGAAGTACCTAGCCTCGCTAGAAATCAAAAGTTCAGAAGCTAGATGGAGCTCTAGCCCCAAGACCATCTCGGAGGTTAAAGGTTACTCAGATTGGGACTGCAATGGGTTTTTTTTCCCTTTGGTAACACTGGCGCTTAGTGGACCAGAGGAGGTTCTTATACTGGTGAGGTAATGCTTGAAAAGAACATCCCAGCTTTATGTTCATATTGGTCTTATTGTGGTCAGGAATATACTCAGGGTCGTGCACAGGCACTCAGGTGATGAATGTTTCCCCCAGCGGTCTTAGCTTGGGAGGCATCCTGGAAGGTTACTCTGATTGCACCCTGGGTGGCATCAGAGGCAAGCAAGGTTAAAGGTGAAGAGCTGGACATCAGGTAGAGATGCTATCAGGTCTACCCCTGGTACATCCCCACCCCATCTCGGTGGTAGAACCGGGAGGGTCGAGACGGTGCCTGTGTCGGTAAGGGACAGACTAAGTCCAACCAGGAAGGAAAAGCTTTTGGTGTAAAGTCTGTCACACCCCTATCTAGAGCAGGGAGGGACGCCTCTGGTAGAAAAATGGCGCTGGTCGCTTTTTTTCTCTCTTACAAGTGGGAGCTAACAATTCCAGCCTCACTCCTTTGAACTGTATCCTGAAAAACTGGGATAGATTCGATCCCCAGGGCTTAAAGAAGACACACCTGGTCTTCCTATGCGATTGTGCATGGCCATGGTATCCATTGGAGGATGGCGAATGGTGGCCAGTTGGAGGGTCTCTTAAGTATAATACTGTTTTACAATTAGACTGGTTCTGTAAGGAACAAGGGAAATGGGTAGAAGTAGCATATGTGTTGCCCTTTTTCTCTCTGCAAAAATTTCCAGACTTATGTCCTAAGGGTATAGATTTGGGCGTGAAACCTTCAGCTCCCTTCTGTCCTCCCACTTTGCCCCCATACCCAGGGCTCCAAGCTGAGCTAACTGAAAGCCAGAGAACCCCCCTCAGAATGGCCACTTTGGTCTCAGTGGAAATCCAAACTGAGATTCAAACTGCTCACGTGGAGGTCCAAACAATTCCTGTCTCAGTACAACCTCAGACTACTCTGGTTTTAGTAGAAACTCAGACCATCGAATTTAGAGATGAGATGGAGGACAGGAGACAAGGAGACAAAGATAAACAGATTTCTCCAGTTTATCCCTGGGATCATATGTGTGGAACAGCCAGAGAGACTGAGGAACAGCCACACAAGCTGTTGCCTCTTTATGAAACACCCACTGGGAGAAATAATCAGTCCATGAGAATTAGTAAGCCTTTTTCTCATCAAGAAATACAAAGAATCAGGGAAGATCTGGGAGACTATTTAGAGGACCCAGAAAAATATATTAGAGCTTTTAAAGGTGTTACTCTGCTTTATGACCTTACTTGGAAGGATGTGATGTATATCTTGGGACAAACGGCAACTCCCAACTCAAAGACTCGAGTTTTGGGAAAAGCAGTTGCCTATGGAGATGAATGGGTTGGTAATGAATCAGTAGGGAAGAGGGAGGATGAGATAGCGGCCTTCCCACTGGGAATCAGACGGTCCCAACTATAAAACCAGACTGGGACTACAACTCACCTAAAGGAAGATGGGATCAGAGTCATCTTGTCAGATGTGTTCTTGAAGGACTCAGGCAGGCGTGTTCTAGGCCTTTAAACTATAGCAAATTGGCAGATATAGAACAGAAGGAGAAGGAAGCTCCTGGTAAATTCCTAGATAGACTAAGAAAAGCTCTTCACAGATTCACTGAGATTGATCCCGAAAGTGAAGAAGGAAAAGTGATCTTAAAAGATAGATTTATCACTCAAGTCGGCTCCAGATATCTGCCATAAGCTACAAAAATGGGCGTATGGACCAAATCAGCCTTTAGATACTCTGTTACAACTGGCTCAGATGGTCTATTATGGTAGGGAATATGAGGAAAAGAAAGAAAGGCAAAGAAAGACAAAGGAAAAGGCGGAAGCCTTCGCAATGGCTATGAAAAACGTTCTTAAACAGCCAGAGAAAAATGCCATGGTAAATTCCTAGATAGACTAAGAAAAGCTCTTCACAGATTCACTGAGATTGATCCCGAAAGTGAAGAAGGAAAAGTGATCTTAAAAGATAGATTTATCACTCAAGTCGGCTCCAGATATCTGCCATAAGCTACAAAAATGGGCGTATGGACCAAATCAGCCTTTAGATACTCTGTTACAACTGGCTCAGATGGTCTATTATGGTAGGGAATATGAGGAAAAGAAAGAAAGGCAAAGAAAGACAAAGGAAAAGGCGGAAGCCTTCGCAATGGCTATGAAAAACGTTCTTAAACAGCCAGAGAAAAATGCCCAGAGGGACCCAGGTGAAAAGGAATGGGCTTTCTATTACTGTGGAAAGAAGGGGCATCTCAAGCGGGATTGCCCTCAGGCATCTAAGCCGCCCCCGGCTCCATGTCCGGTCTGCAAAGGACCACAATGGAAGAGAGACTGCCCTCAGAGGTGTAGGTCTCCAGGGTCAGACTCAAGACAATCAGGACTGAAGGTGCCTGGGGGTCCCTACACAAGCTCCCATCCTAATTACACCTGAGGAACCCTGGGCATTAATAATTGTGGGGAGCCAATCTGTCGATTTCCTTTCAGATACTGGGGCTACTTACTCTGTGCTTACTGAAGCCCCTGGCCCACTTTCTTCCCANGACCCTTTCAAGGTCCAAGAGGGAAGGTGTGTTTTCCCTTGACATGAGGCACAGGAAAAGTGCCTCAATGCACCTGGAAGGGCGAATCTTCTGGTGTTTCTCGAGTTGCAGCAGGTCCTTCTCGGATTACAACAGGGACCTCAGGGACCCGCTCGTGTGGCCTCAGGGAGGCCAGTCTCCATGCCAATGGCAAGGGCCCTCTTGGGATTCCTCTCCAGGCGGTGGATTGTCCTAAGTCCTCGTCCGGAGCTGCGGCTGGACCCTGAGGTTTCCTCAAAAGTGCTGACATGGGACGTGTGTCCCTCTGGAGTGTCCACATGGGAGTGAGGCCTCGGCTCAAGTGGAGACATGCACGCCCGCTCTCCTCCTGAGCTGTAGCAGCACTGTCAGGCTTCCTGTCCCGTTGACACAGAGATCTGTCGCCTTCCCTCCAGGTGCCACCAGGGCTGTCACACGTGCCACCATGGCGTGAGTCGATCCTCGGGGTGACAGTCGAGGCAGTGCAGGGAAATCAGGTTCATCTGGAGTGGATTGAGGCTTCCGGGTACTTGTGGCCTGATGGCTCGATCCCTGGACTTCCTCTCTACTCTCCTGTGGAGAGCACATTTTCCTGAGATGCAACGGGAATGCCAGAAATCCCTTCCCAATGAAGCAGAGACAGTAACCCTCAGCTCGATCTGAGGAGGGGACAACGGGGCTCCTCTTGAGTTTTGCAGGTCCCTCAGGCTTCCTCACGAGTGGAGGCGCGTGTGGCGGGGAACTTCTTGAATTGCAGCATGGAAGTGAGAACTCATTCCAGGTCCAAGATGGAAGGTGTGATTCCCCTCGATATGTGGCAGCGGAAAAGGACCTCAACGTGCCTGAATGGAAAACCTCCTGGTGTTTCTCGAGTTGCGGCAAGTCCTTCTCGAGTTACGACGGTGACCTCAGGAACCCGCTCGTGTGGCCTCAGGAGAGGCCAGTCTCCGTGCAAAAGGAGCGGGACCTCTCGGGATTCCTCTCCATTCGGTGGCAGGTCCTAAGTCCTCGTTTGTATCTGCGGCCGGACCCTGAGGTTTTCTCGAATGTGCTGACATTGGACTTGGGTCCATCCAGAGTGTCGAGAGGGGAGTCAGGCCTCGTCTCGGTTGGATACCTGCACACCTGCTCTCCTTCTGAGCTGTAGCAGCACTGTCTGGCTTCCTGTCGCATTGACACAGGGATCTGTGGCTTTCCCTAGAGGTGCCACCAGGGCTGTCACACGTGCCACCATGTGGTGAGTCGATCCTCAGGGTGACAGTCGAGGCAGTGCAGGGAAATCAGGTTCATCTGGAGTGGAATGAGACTTCTTGGTACTTGTGGCCTGATGGCACAATCCCTGGAGTTCCTCTCAACTCTCCTGTGGAGAGCACCTCCTCCTGAGATGCGACAGGCACGCCGGGAATCCCTTCCTGACGAAGTAGGGAAAGGAACCCTCATCTCGAGCTGAGGAGGGGACAACGGGGCTCCTCTTGAGTTGTGGCGGGATCCTGGGGCTTCCTCTTGAGTGGTTGCGCATGTGGCAGGGAACTTCTTGAGTTGCAGCAAGGGAGTGAAGGACCCTTTCGAGGTCCAGTGGGAAGGTGTGATTTCCGTCGACATGCGGGAGTGGAAAAGAGCCTCAACGCACCTGGAAGGGAGAATCTCCTGTTGTTTCTCGAGTTGCTGCAGGTCCTTCTCGAGTTACAACGGGGATATCAGTGACCCCACGTGTGGCCTCAGGAGAGGCCAGTCTCTGTGCGAATGGCGAGGGACCTCTCGGGATTCCTGGCCAGACCGTGGCGTGTCCTAGTCCTGATCTGGAGCTGCGGCCGGACCATGAGGTTTCCTCGAAAGTGCTGATATGGGACTTGGGTCCCTCCAGAGTGTCGACAGGAGAGTCAGGCCTCGTCTCGAGTTGAGACCTGCAGGACCGCTCTCCTCCTGAGGTGTAGCAGCACTTTCAGGCTTCCTGTCGCATTCACACAGGGATCTTTGGCTTTCTCTCGAGGTGCTACCAAGGCTGTTATACTCGAAACCATGGGGTTAGTCGATCTTTGGGGTGACCGTCGAGGCAGTGCAGGGAAATCAGATTCATCTGGAGTGGAATGAGACTTCTTGGTACTTGTGGCCTGATGGCATGATCCCTGGAGTTCTTCTCGAGTCTGCTGTGGAGAGCACCTCCTGCTGAGGTGCGACGGGAATGCCAGGATTCCCTTCCCAACGAAGCAGGGAAAGGAACCTCATCTCGAGCTGAGGAGGAGACATCGGGGCTCCTATTGAGTTGTGGCAGGACACTCGGGGTTCCTCTCGAGTGGAGGCGTGTGTGGTGGGGAACTTCTTGATTTGCAGCAAAGGAGTGAAGAATCCTTTCGATGTCCAAGAGGGAAGGTGTGATTTCCCTCAACATGCGGCAGTGGAAAAGGGCCTCAACACGCCCGGGAGGGAGAACCTCCTGGTGTTTCTCGACTTCGGGCAAGTCCTTCTGGAATTACGACGGGGACATCAGGGACCCAATCGTGTGGCCTCAGGAGAGGCCAGTCACCATGCAAAAGGTGCGGGACCTCTCGGGATTCCTCTCCATTCGGTTGCGGGTCCTATGTCCTCCTCTGGAGCTGCGGCCGGACCATGAGGTTTCCTCGAAAGTTTTAACATGTGCCTTGGGTCCCTCCAGAGTGTCCACAGAGGAGTCAGGCCTCGTCTCGGTTGGATACCTGCACACCTGCTCTCCTCCTGAGGTGTGGCAGCACTGTCAGGCTTCCTGTCGCATTCACACAGGGATCTTTGGCTTTCCCTCGAGGTGCCACCAAGGCTGTTATACTCGCCACCATGGGTTAGTTGATCTTTGGGGTGACATTAGAGGCAGTGCAGGGAAATCAGGTTCATCTGGAGTGCATTGAGACTTCTGGGTACTTGTAGCCTGATGGCATGAACCCTGGAATTCCTCTCGACTCTCCTGTGGAGAGGTCCTCCTCCTGAGATGCAATGGGAATGCTGGGAATCCCTTCCCGACAAAGCAGGTAAAGGAATCCTCATCTCAAGCTGAGGAGGGGACATCGGGTCTCCTCTTGAGTTGTGGTGGGACCCTCAGGGTTCCTCTCGAGTGGAGGCACGTGTGTCGGGGAACTTCTTGAGTCAAAGCAAGGGAGTGAAGGAACCTTTCGAGATCCAAGAGGGAAGGTGGGATTTCCCTCGACATGTGGCAGCGGGAAAGGGCCGCAACCTGCCTGGAAGGGAAAACCTCCTGGTGTTTCTCGAGTTGCGGCAGGTCCTTTTTGAGTGACGATGGGGATATCAGGGACCTGCACTTGTGGCCTCAGGAGAGGCCAGTCTCGATGCGAATGGCGAGGCACCTCTCGGGATTCCTCTCCAGTCGGTGGCGGGTGCTAAGTCCTCGTCTGGAGCTGCAGACGGAACTTCAGGTTTCCTTGAAAGTGCTGACATGGGACTTGGTTCCCTCTGGAGTGTCCACAGGGGAGTCAGGTCTCGTCTCAAGTGGAGACATGCACGCCCGTGCTCCTCCTGAGCTGTAGCAGCACTCTCAGGCTTCCTGTCTTGTTGACACAGGGATCTGTGGCTTTCCTTCGAGTTGCCACCAGGTCTGTCCCACGTGCTCACCATGGGGTGAGTCGATCCTCAGGGTGACAGTGGAGGCAATGCAGGGAAATCAGGTTCACCTGGAGTAGATTGAGATTTCGGGGTACTTGTGGCCTGATGGCACGATTCCTGGAGTTCCTCTCGAATCTCCTGTGGAGAGCACCTCCTCCTGAGATGCAAGGGGAACGGCGGGAAACACTTCCTGACGAAGCAGGGAAAGGAACCCTCATCTCAAGCTGAGGAGGGGACAACGGGGCTCTCTTGAGTTGTGGCGGGAACCTCGGGGTTCCTCTCGAGTGGAGGCACGTGTGTCGGGGAACTTCTTTAGTTGCAGCAACAGAATGAAGGACCATTTTGAGGTCCACGAGGGAAGGTGTGATTTCCCTAGACATGCAGGAGGGAAAAAGGGCCTCAACGCGCCTGGAAGGGAGAACTTCCTGGTGTTTCTCGAGGTGTGGCAGGTCCTTCTCGAGTTACGACGGGGACCTCAGGGACCCGCTCGTGTGGCCTCAGGAGAGGCCAGTCTCCGTGCGAATGGCAAGGAACCTCTCGGGATTCCTCTCAAGTTGGTGGTGGGTCCTAAGTCCTCGTCTGGAGCTGCGGCCAGAGCCTGAGGTTTCCTCGAAAGTGCTGACATGTCACTTGGTTCCCTCCGGTGTGTCCACAGGGAAGTCAGACCTCGTCTCGACTGGAGACATGCATGCCTGCTCTCCCCCTGAGCTTTAGCAGCACTGACTTTCTTCCTGTTGCGTTGACACAGGGATCTGTGGCTTTCCCTTGAGGTGGCACCAGCGCTATCCCACGTGCCACCATGGGTTGAGTCGATCCTTGGGGTGACAGTCAAGTCAGTGCAGGGTAATCAGGTTCATCTGGAGTGGATTGTGAATTCTGGGTATTTTGGCCTGATGGCACAATCCCTGGAGTTCCTCTTGACTCTCTTGTGGAGAGCACCTCCTCCTGAGATATGCCGGGAATGCCGGGAATCCCTTCGCGACGAAGCAGGGAAAGGAACCCTTATCTCGAGCTGAAGAGGGGACAATGGGGCTCTTTTAGAGTTGTGGCGGAACCCTCGGGTTTCCTCTCGAGTGGATGCGCGAGTGTCGGGAAACTTCTTGAGTCACAGAAAGGGAGTGAAGGACCCTTTCGAAGTTCAAGAGGGAAGGTGTGATTACCCTCGACATGTGGCAGCGGAAAAAGGCCTTAACCCGCCTGGAAGGGAGAACCTCCTGGTGTTTCTCGAGTTGCGGCAGATCCTTCTCGAGTTACGACTGGGACCTCAGGACTCGCTCGTGTGCTCTCACGAGAGGCCAGTCTCCGTGCGAATGGTGAGGGAACTCTCGGGAATCCTCTCAAGTCGGTGGCGGGTCCTAAGTCCTCGTCCCGATCTGCAGCCGGAACCTGAGGTTTCCTCAAATGTGCTCACATAGGACTTGGGTCCCTCCGGAGTGTCCACAGGGGAGTCAGGCCTAGTCTCGAGTGGAGACATGCATGGCCGCTCTCATCCTGTGCTGTAGCAGCACTGTCAGGCTTCCTGTCACGTTGACACAGGGATCTATGGCTTTTCCTCGAATTGCCACCAGGGCTGTCACACGTGCCACCAACGGGTGAGTCGATCCTTGGGGTGACAGTCGAGGCAGTGCAGGGAAATCAGGTTCATCTGGAGTGGATTGAGACTTCTGGTTACTTGGGGCCTGATGGCACAATCCCTAGAGTTCCTCTTGACTCTCCTGTGAAGAGCACCTGCTCCTGAGATGCGACGGGAACGCCGGGAATCCCTTACCGACAAACAGAGAAATTAACCCTCATGTCGAGCTGAGGAGGGGACAACGGGGCTCCTCTTGAGTTGTGGTGGGACCCTCGGGGTTCCTCTCGAGTGGACACGCGTGTATCGCAGAACTTCTTGAGTCGCAGCAAGGGAGTGAAGGACCGATTCGAGGTCCAAGAGGGAAAGTGTGATTTCCCTCGACATGTGGCAGTGGAAAAGGGCCTCAACGCGCCTGGAAGGGAAAACCTCCTGGTGTTTCTCGAGTTGTGGCAAGTCCTTCTTGAGTTATGACGGGGACCTCATGGACTCGCTCGTGTGGCCTCAGGAAGTGCCAGTCTCCGTGTGAAAGGTGAGGGACCTCTCGGGATTCCTCTCCAGTCGGTGGCGGGTCCTAAGTCCTCGTCTTGAGATGCGGCCGGACCCTGAGGTTTCCTCGAAAGTGCTGACATGGGACTTGGGTCCCTCCGGAGTGTCCACAGGTTAGTCAGGCCTCGACTTGAGTGGAGACATGCACGCCCACTCTCGTCCTTAGCTGCACACCACTGTCAGGCTTCCCGTCGCGTTGACACAGGGATCTGTGGCTTTCCCTCGAGGTGCCACCAGGGCTGTCAAACGTGCCATGATGGGGTGAGTAGATCTTCGAGGTGACAGTCGAGGCAGTGCAGGGAAATCAGGTTCAGCTGGCTTGGATTGAGACCTATGGGTACAGAGATCCCTGTGTCAATGTGACAGGTCCCCGTCATAACTCGTGTAGGACCTGCCGCAATTAGAGAAACACCAGGAGTTTCTCACTTCCAGGCGCGGAGAGGCCCTTTTCCGTTGCTGCTTGTCGAGGGAAATCCTCTTGGACCTCGAAAGGGTCCTTCACTCCCTTGCTGTGACTCAAGAATTTCACCGACACATGCGCCTGCAATCGAAAGGAACCCCGAGGGTCCCGCCACAACTCAAGAGGAGCCCCTTTGTCCCCTCCTCAGCACGAGATGAGAGTCCCTTTCCCTGCTTCGTCAGGAAGGGATTCCTGGCATTCCCATCACATCTAGGAGGAGGTGCTCTCCACAGCAGAGTCGAGAACAACTCCAGGGATCGTGCCATCAGGCCACAAGTACCCAAAATTCTCAATCCACTTCAGATGAACCTGATGTCCCTGTACTGCATTGACTGTCACCCCGAGGATCGACTCACCCCATGCTGGCACGTGGGACAGCCCTGGGGGCACCTCGAGGGAAAGCCACAGATCCCTGTGTCAACACGACAGGAAGACTGACAATGCTGCTACAGCTCAGGAGGTGAGCGGGCGTGTATGTCTCCACTTGAGACAAGGCCTCAATCCCCTTTGGAGTCCCCTAGGGTCATGTCGCATGCCAGCACATTCGAGGAAACCTCAGGGTCCGGCCACAGCTCCATACGAGGATTTTGGAGCCACCACCGATTGGAGGGGAATCCCGAGAGGTCCCTTGACATTCGCACGGAGACTGGCCTCTCCTGAGGCCACACGAGTGGGTCCCTGAGGTCCCTGTCGTAACTCGAGAAGGACCTGCCACAACTCGAGAAACATCAGGGGTTCTCCCTTGCCGGCACGTTGATGCCCTTTTCCGCTGCCGCATGTCGAGGGAAATCACACCTTCCCTCTTGGACCTCGAAAGGGTCCTTCACTCCCTTGCTGCGATTCAAGAATTTCCCCAACACATGCGCCTCCAATCAAGAGGAACCCTGAAGGTTCCGCCACAACTCAAGAGGAGCCCTGTTGTCCCCTCCTCAGCTCGAGATGAGGGTTCCTTTGCCTGCTTCGTCGGTAAGGGATTCCGGGCATTCCCGTCGCATTTCAGGAGGAGGTGCTCTCCACAGGAGAGTCGAGACGAACTCCAGGGATCATGCCATCAGGCCAGAAGTACCCAGAAGTCTCAATCCACTCCAGATGAACCTGATTTCCCTACACTGCCTCGACTATCACCCCGAGGATCGACTCACCCCATGGTGGCACGTGGGACAGCCCTGGTGGCGCCTCGAGGGAAAGCCACAGATCCCTGTGTCAATGTGACAGGAAGACTGACAGTGCTGCTACAGCTCAGGAGGAGAGCGGGTGTGCATGTCTCCACTCGAGCCGAGGCCTGAATCCCCTTTGGACACTCCGGAGGGACTCAAGTCCCATGTCAACACTTTTGAGGAAACCTCAGGGTCCGGCCACAGCTCCAGACGAGGACTTAGGATCTGCCACCGACTGAAGAGGAATCCCAAGAGGTCACTCGCCATTCGCACGGAGACTGGCCTCTCCTGAGGCCACAAGAGCGGCTCCCTGAGATCCTCATCCTAACTCGAGAAGGACCTTCCGCAATTCGAGAAACACCAGGAGGTTCTCCCTTCCAGGCGTGTTGCAGCCCTTTTCCACTGCCGCATGTCGAGGGAAATCACACCTTCCCTCTTGGACCTCGAAATCGTCCTTCACTCCCTTGCTGCGACTCAGGAAGTTCCCCGAGCGTCCCGCCACAACTCAAGAAGAGACCCTTTGTCCCCTCCTCAGCTCGAGATGAGGGTTCCTTTCCCTGCTTCGTCAGGAAGGTATTACCGACGTTCCCTTCGCATCCAGGAGGAGGTGCTCTCCACAGGAGAGTCGAGAGGAACTCCAGGGATTGTGCCATAAGGCCTCAAGTACCCAGAAGTCTCAATCCACTCCAGATAAACCTGATTTCCCTTCACTGCCTAGACTGTCACACCGAGGATCAACTCACCCCATGGTGGCACATGTGACAGTGAGAGGGTAACAGGCAGGAAGGCCAGGGGCCTCCAAACGGAGGAAACAGCCTGCAAGTGTCAGACATTTTATCTCTCTTAAGTGGCAGAAAGAAACTAGCGATATTTTTTCCTTCTGTATACAACCTTAACAGTTTTCTCTTAAAATTCTGTGTTGTCATAGTGACATCTGATATCACCTGAAGTTAATAAATGTATTTTTCTTGTGGAGATGTTTGTCTTAAGCTATGCTAATGTACTATGCATCCACCCCATACTCTGTCTTCAAGTTGGTTCCACCTTTTGGGCTCAGAACCTACTTGATAAACCAGTATGTTATACTCCTATATTGTTCCTCTAATCTATGTAAATGGAACTTTTTGTATGGTGACCTGCCCTTCTTCAAGATTCAAGTTAATCATTTTATGGCCCAAGATAAACCATTTGGAGCCAAGGTTATCCCAAAATACATCTTATGGGTGACGGGCCTGGTGCCATTGTAAGTTAACAGGCTTCTGGTGACTATATAACATCGAGCTGAAGGCTAGCAGGCGGGTACTCTTTCTACCCCCTTCTGATGCCTATGTCAGAAGCTTTCTCTATCTCCTTTATACTTTAATAAAACTTTATTACACAAGCCCTGAGCGATCAAGCCTCGTCTCTGGCCCCGGATTGAATTCTTCTCCTCTGGAGGCCAAGAATCCTGGCGTCGTAATTCAACAATGACCTTTCATCTTCGGGGCTCATCCAGGATCCTTCAGGACAAGGTAAGGATGCTTGGAGCTCTAGTTCTTTGCTCTCTTAGTGAACACGTTTTGTGCGGTGCTTTACTAACTCTCTGGTGTGGTCATGTGAATGAATGACATGCCCTGCGTGAGCAAGTGAGGAGCCCTGGTCTGTGGTTCCACTGTGATCTCATATGGCTCATGGCAGAAACCTGTCAGGGGTTTATACCGACCTTGACCAAGGCCAAGAGGCACTCAATGACTCCTTTGGGAACTGACCAGAAATGGGCAAAGAGTGTGGACTGAACTCTCCTTTCTCGGTCAAACTTTTCGGTCTCTTTGACCATTTCATAACTCCTTGGGAGTTAGAAGCACTAACCTCATCTATCTATCATAGACTTTCACGGGACTTGTGATCTATACTGTTACTGTGTGCTGTGGCAAACTTGGATTGGTAGTCAAGAAACGCCTAGCCTCGCTAGGAATTGGAAGTTCAAAAACTAAATGGAGTTCTAGCTGCAAGAACATCTCTGAGGTTAAAGGTTACTCAGATTGGGACTGCAATGTGTTTTGTCCCTTTGGTAATGCTGGCTCTCAGTGGACCAGAGGAGGTTCTCATATTGGTGTGGTGATGTTTAAAAAGAACATCTCAGCTTTATGTTCATATCGGTCTTATTGTGGTCAGGAATATACTTAAGGTCGTACACAGGCACTCAGGTGACAAATGTTTCACCCAGTGGTCTTAGCTTGGGAGGCATTCCAGAAGATTACTCTGATTGCACCCCGTGGGGCATCAGAGACAAGCAAGGTTAAAGGTGAAGAGCTGGACATCAAGTAGAGATGTTATCAGGTCTACCCCTGGTACATCCCCGCCCCATCTCGGTGGTAGAACCGGGAGGGTCGAGATGGCGCCTGCGTTGGTAAGGGACAGACTAAGTCTGACCAGGAAGGAAAAGCTTTTAGTGTAAAGTCTGTCTTACACCCCCATCTAGAGCAGGGAGGGACGCCTCCGGTAGAAAAATGACGCTGGTCGCTTTTTTTCTCTCTTACAGATGGGAGCTAACAATTCCAGCCTCACTCCTTTGAACTGTATACTGAAAAACTGGGATAGATTCGATCCCCAGGGCTTAAAGAAGACACACCTGGTCTTCCTATGCGATACTGCATGGCCACTGGAAAAGCTTTTGGTGTAAAGTCTGTCTTACACCCCCATCTAGAGCAGGGAGGGACGCCTCCGGTAGAAAAATGGCTCAGGTCGCTTTTTTTCTCTCTAACAGATGGGAGCTAACAAATCCAGCCTCACTCCTTTGAACTGTATCTTGATAAACTGGGATAGATTTGATCCCCAGGGCTTAAAGAAGACACACCTGGTCTTCCTATGCGATACTGCATGGCCACGGTATCCATTGGAGGACGGCGAACGGTGGCCAGTTGGAGGGTCTCTTAAGTATAATACTGTTTTACAATTAGACCGGTTCTGTAAGGAACAAGGGAAATGGGTAGAAGTAGCATATGTGTTGCTCTTTTTCTCTCTGCGAAATATGCCAGACTTATGTCTTAAGGGTATAGATTTGGGTGTAAAACCTTCAGCTCCCTTCTGTCCTCCCACTTTGCCCCCATACCTGGGGCTCCAAGCTGAGCTAACTGAAAGCCAGAGAACCCCCCTCAGAATGGCCGCTTTGGTCTCAGTGGAAATCCAAACTGAGATTCAAACTGCCCACGTGGAGGTCCAAACAACTCCTGTCTCAGTACGACCTCAGACTACCCTGGTTTCAGTAGAAACTCAGACCATCAAAGTTAGAGATGAGATGGAGGACAGGAGACAAAGAGACAAAGAGAAACAGGTTTCTCCAGTTTATCCCTGGGATCATATGCGCGGAACAGCCAGAGAGACTGAGGAACAGCCACACAAGCTGTTGCCTCTTATGAAACACCCACCGGGAGAAATAATTAGTCCATGAGAGTTAGTAAGCCTTTTTCTTATCAAGAAATACAAAGAATCAAGGAGGATCTGGGAGACTATTTAGAGGACCCAGAAAAATATATTAGAGCTTTTAAAGGTGTTACTCTGCTTTATGACCTTACTTGGAAGGATGTGATGTATGTCTTGGGACAAACGCTGACTCCTGACTCAAAGACTCGAGTTTTGGGAAAAGCAGTTGCTTAAGAGAGATAAAATGTCTGACACTTGCAGGCTGTTTCCTCCATTTGGAGGCCCCTGGCCTTCCTGCCTGTTACCCTCTCACTATCTCTATTAATAAAGTTTTATTAGGAAACAGTCTTTTTTAAAAAATATTGTCTATGATTGCTTGTGTGTTGCAAGACACAAATGAGTAGTTAGGACAGAGAGTGTCCTACAATATTTATAACACAAAACCTATAATATTTATCTGTCCTTTAGAGAAAGTTTGCCTCATACTGCTTTAAAATCATATTAACTTATTGTGTGATTCTGTGTGACTTAGCTGAGGTCATCTACATGGTGGCCCTCAGCTAGATGCCATAACTGGTCCCAGAATATCCACAATGGTCCTAGACTTGACTGGCTCTCATAATCCTGTAGTATTTCCTAAGCCTTTTTGCAGCATGAAGACTCATTCCTAAAGAGGAACATTTCTAGAGAATACACCCAATATGCAAGTGCTTATCATATAGCACTTGATAATATATGTATGCCTACACATGCTTGCTAATTTCTCTATGACCAAAACGGGAAAAATCATCAAGTCCTGAGTGAACATGGGAGATAACTCTACAAAGACTGAATTCTGGCAAGTAGTTCACTGCATCAAGCGATGTCAGAGTCTCATGTAATATTTAACTGCAATTTATTTGTATTTTTATTATTCTTTCTTATTCCTTACCAATGGCAAAAATATTGAATGTATGTTCAGTTTTTGGGCTTGCATTTTTTTTTTTTTTTAGTCTGATCCAATGTTCTGTTTGGGAAGTAAATGGCAACCCACTCCAGTATTCTTGCCTGGAAAATTACATGAGCAGAGGAGCCTAGGGAGCTACAGTCCATGGGGTCACAAAGGGTTGGACACAACTGAGTGACTAAACACAATGCTCTGTTGATTGTACCATCTCTCTCATCTTATTTCCTTGTATGATTTGTGATTTTTAACTATCAGCTCTTTCTCCATGGAATTTTACCCATGGAGGGAATTATTTTGGGCATGTAGAGTTCCTTCAGGGTGATTTGTGTTTACTTTAGATTTCTTTTATACCAAACAGATAACTGAATTCAGAATGTAGGACTGCTAAAACTAGAGCATCATTAATTCTCAGGAAAGGTTTTTTTTTGTGTGTGTTTTTTCTTTCCACCTAGTTCTTCATTTTTGAAGTAGATATGTTTTCTTGACCTAGCATGGGATGGGGTGAGAGAAAGTGGCCTTGTATTTAGAACACTCTTATACTGAAGATATAGTCATTTGAATCCACAGCTGTATTCAGAAGTTCCACTAAAAGGCTTATCACCTTGATCCAGTTCCACAAATATATCAAAAAACAGAGCTCAATTTACTGAGGTTTTGTTTTATAATGCCTTCAGGGCTAGAAGCTGGTTCCAATAAAATGCTATTTACCTCTCTTCTTTCTTGCTTTAAATTAGTTTTTGGGCTCAGTATTTCTTGTTTTCTTGCCAGCTCATTGATGCGATCACAGGTTGGTTTTCTTGATTTTCTAGTGTTTTAAGTATTTTTTAGCAATAGGATAGTCATGGTGCATAGTCTAACCATATTGTGGAAAGAGAGGACAAGATTATTTCTTTTAAAAATATTTCCAAACTTTTATTGGAAAAAATTAAATATGTATAATAATGAAGGAATACATTTCTGTAGATCTTTTACACAGATTCAATCATTATGAAGATATTATAACAGTGATCCATCTATTCACAAGTTTTCTGAGATATATTAAAGATAATACCTTACTTTATATCATTTTACCTCATATATTTCTATAAGCTCTTGTAAAGGTATGGGGTTCTGCTGGTACCACTGTAATGCCCTTACCATGACTAATAATACTAAAATTAACTGCTTTGTATCATCTAATATCATTTTCCTTTACAAATTTCTCCCATTACCTCAAAAATGACCTTTTTATAGCTTATTCAAATCAGAATCAATGTTCATGTTTCTAGGCAGCATGTCTCTTATGTATGCTTTAATATAGAACTGTCTCTATTCTTTGCTTTTTTTCCACTTTGTTATATTTTTAAAAAATAGATGAGCTTTTCTATAGAAAATCTTGTATATGTGTCCTTGAATATTTTAAGTAACTTCATTGTTGCTTTTGTCTTTCTTCATATCTACTTATGGAGAGTTCACCATGGACTATATTTTGCCAATCCAGTGGTCATCTCTGGATTTCCATCTTGCTTGACCTCTTAGCAGCAAATGGGCATTTTTGTGGGGAGATTGATTAGCAATTACTCTAATAGAGAAAGTAGCTCAGCTAATAAAGAATTTGCCTGCAATGCAGGAGACCCTGGTTCAATTCCTGGGTCAGGAAGATCTGCTGGAAAAAGGATAGGCTACCCACTCCAGTATTCTTGGGCTTCCCTGGTGCCTCAGCTGGTAAGGAATCTGCCTGCAATGAAGGAGACCTGCATTCGATCCCTGGGATGGTAAGATCCCCTGGAAAAGAGAACAGCTACTCACTCCATTATTCTGGCCTAGAGAATTCCATGGCCTGTATAGTCTATGGGGCACCAAGAATCAGACATGATTGAGCGACTTTCATTTTCCAGTAGAGAAAGCTAACACTGAATGAAGAGCACAAGGTGAGTATGAAGGTAAAAAATTGCAAAGGAGAAAAATATATAAAAAGTGATGACTCAATTTTTCTCAGGTATCATATTTTTGTAACAGGCAAATATACAATATCCCATGAAATAAATTGAAAATGCATTTTTTTTCATAAAAAAAGATTTTTGTGAAAATCACCTTTTTAAAATATGGTGTTTTGTGTAATTCAAAGATAAACTTCTAGTTATAAGATAGATAAGTGTGTACAGATGTAATGTACAGCATGAGTTTTATAATCAACACTGTTTTATGTTATATATGTAAGTAGTTAAGAGAGTAAATCCTCAGAGTGCTATATGGGAATTACTGAAAGTCGCTCAGTCGTGTCTTGACTCTTTGCGACCCTGAGAACTATATAGTCTATGGAATTCCCCAGGCCAGAATACTGGAATGGGTAGCCTTTCCCTTCTACAGGGGAACTTCCCAACCCAGGGATCAAACCCAGATCTCCTGCATTGCAGGCAGATTCTTTACAATCTGAGCCAATTATATGGCTACAAAATTGAAAGAAAGAAAAAAAAAATTAAATTGCTTATCTTAAACTTGAAGAATGTTTCATAAAATAGTAAAAATCTGTGGATTTGTATATACAAATTTTAAAATATTTTGTTCTTTAACATTTATATGATTTAAAATGTCTTTAATATTTCTTAAACCAAAAAGTATTCTTTAATTGCTTCTAAAAATATAATTTAACAGTAACTTTTGTATACAATGAGATGGAGCCATAACTTGTTTAATTGTATACAATGAGATGGAGCCATAACTTGTTTAACAGTTCTTGAAAAATGATATTCATTTTGGTGTGTATGTTTTCCATAATTATGGACAAGACACATAAACATAAAAACCTCTTTTTAAAAATCTCCATTGTTGATTAATCCTATTTGATCATGTAGGGAAGCAAAATTTGCCACCCTTAAATGTTTCTCTTCGGCAAGAAGATTAATTTACATTATTTTTAAGAAATAGAAGTCTCAAGAAGTCTTTCTTCTTACCTCCCACTTAGCTGTCTAAAGAGCTTAGAAGTGAAGTGAAGTGAAGTGAAGTGAAATCGCTCAGTCATGTCCAACTCTTTGGGACCCTATGGACTGTAGCCTACCAGGCTCCTCCATCCATGGGATTTTCCAGGCAAGAGTACTGGAGTGGGTTGCTATTTCCTTTTCCAGGAAAAGAGCTTAGATGAAAGGCTTATTCCCGAGTAGAGCTATCACCAGGGACATCATATGCAAGGAATATTGGCTGGGTATGGTGAGGAAAACCAAGCTGAGCAGAGAGGTCAGAGTCCACTCTATCTCATTGTCTCTGCCTGGCCCTGAAAAACTTTGTTTACAAATCATTTGTTTTCATATCTCTGTGTGAAGTGTCTTCTTCCTCTCTGAAGTCTCAAACCACTACTCTGTGGACCATGAGCAATAAAATGGAGTCAGTCACATCAAAAGATCTAAGATGAAGCCAGGAGGCCGTTAGGAAACTGGAACTTACATGTGTCTATTCCTAGATGCAATATAAACCTTTGACCTTTAGTATCCACGGGCCACTTTTAACTCATTTTCTTTACCCTCTAGAAACCAGTTTAGCAACCAATCTGTTGCCAACAAGTAGCCGAATGCCTGCCAGCACCAATTGCAGTTCTGTCAAACAACCTATGTAAATTATTTTTGTAATATTTATAAACCTGTCATTCTCTACTTCTTCAGAACACACTTGAGCTGTTCCTTGATTCAATACTTTCCAAACTGAAATACCTAAGACCCCAAATACAAAATTTTAATTTGCAGACTTTTGCTTTATTTTTTATATGATGTGGTGTCAGAAGTGGGATACAGAATGACCTGTTCCTTCCTCAGGCACCACCATGAATTTAAGAGAGGCTCCTACACAAGTCCATCATGCTCTCTTGTCTCTTTTGATGGTCCTGGAGAGTGGCGGTGAGTTCCTTTAAACTCATTCCTCAAAGCTTGATAGAAGTTTTATATTTATTTGAGTATCCTATGTTGCTACTGACTTCTGTTCTTGGGAGGTTATTTCTCATTTTCTTCTGAGGAGAAGAAATATTTCTTCTTGAAATAATAGGAAGTTTACAAACTAAGGAAAGGCTATAGAGGAGTCTCCTTCTGGAACTTCTGCTGGTTTTATGTATGCAAACTATGTATGGGTTCTCCTTGTGCAAATATGTGTCTCCTTGGACTATGATTATCCAGAATGATTTACAACTAAATGTCAGGCTTGAGGATCCTTTGAAAATCTTAAAAAGTCTATCTGCATATTCAATTAACAAAATAATGTAGTGCAAAACAACCCAAATGATAAGCTTATTTCAATTGGCATTTTGAGCCCTCAAAATGAATTAGCAATTCCAAAATTGCTTCCCTCCAAGATACTAAATTCAAATTATCTAAGGCTATTTCTGAATTGTCTCAGAGAATGACTAAACTTGAAAATATTACTAAATGTTCTTCTGATATTCACTCTTCTCTAGTTTCTATTCCTGCCATTGCCACACCTGCCCTGCTCCTCTTAGCCCTTTCCTTGCCTGCCTGTTTCCCTCCCCATCTCTACCTTTCTCTTGCCAAAAGTCCTTTCCTAACTACTATCCAGATGATTTCAAAGCCCCTCTAGACTCTCCTGCCCTTGTACCCCTTTTAAAGTGAAGCTAGGCAAAGGTCCTCTCAGAACCACCAACATTCTTTTTACACCTCTGAACTAAAGCTGACCTCCATGCAATTACTAAGGATTTTCCAATTCATAAGGAAGATTCCATTGGTTTTCTATAGGAATTTCTTCTTACAGTTCAGAATTATGAGCCAGGATTTTCTGATCTTTACCAGCTTATTTACTTGTTAGTCAGGGAAGATCTCACTAAAAATGGATGACATTAGCAGATTGGAATATCCCAGTGAAAGATTTTGCCTGTAAGGGACATAATGTTGGGTGTGAAGTCTCTAAATTGGCAAAATGGCCTTATGATAAAATTCCTGTGGCTTTTGCTCAAGCTATTGCCTAGGGGAAAAAATCGAAAATGTGTTCAAAGAGATGATTGATGAATCCATCTTTGATTATTATGATAGATTTGAGAAAGTCTTTAAACAATATTGTGGCATAGATAACATTAATAATGAACCCCAGCACTTTATTCTTGCCCTTGTCAAAGGTTAGACAACCTGTTTGAAAATCACAACTTACTTCTGCCACCATACAACTTCACAAATTTGTGAAGTATAATGAACTGTTCTCCTGAGTATTAAAAAAAAAAGATCCAGAAAGAAAGCTGAACAATCTTTCAATGATCAGATTCAAGCAACCCAAATAATGCACTTACAACTACAACAACTTTCTGTTAAATCAAACCCACACAGAACCCAAGATAAATGACAAGCCAAAGGGGCCTGCAATTACTGTAAAAAGTCTGGCCACTGGAAAAGGACTGTTTTAGACTAAACAACTACTGGAAAATCAACAGCCTAAAAATAAAAGCCATTCTCACAAGTTCTAATCTGACTGGTTTCAAGAGAGGGGCTGCTTCAAGGACAAAAGGGGAATCTTTCCCATGCTCCTAACTATTTGAAAGAAATTAACTATTGGGAATGAATTTACTGAGGCCCTAATAGATATAGGGTCACCTTATCAGTTCTTAGCCCCACCAGCCTCTCTGTCCCCCTTCCTCAAATTATCAGAACTGTACAAATTATGGAAGTATCTAACCAAACTATGAATGCTTTTTAAAATATTTTCCAGTCCCTTTTTAATTAGAATTTATTAAAAGGCTTCATCTATTGCTCCTAGTCCCTTCTGTTCCAGATCTACTATTAAGGAGAAACTTTCTAGAGGTCCATAAAGCCCATATTCCATTTCCCAAGAGGAGGAAATATTTTATATCTTGAGAGATACTTTGATTCTTACAATTCTCCATGAGATTTATCTGTGGCCATTCCAATTTTCTCAGTCTCTATGGTTGATTTTAATCCTCTTTTACATACCATCCCAGGCTCAAGTTTGTCTAAGAACACTACCGGCATGAGTTGCACTCACTGTCTACCACCCATAATGATTCAGGTTGGCAGAAGAAGGTCTCTGAAAATATTCCCCTTATATCACTGAATGCAGAGGCCATTCAAGGAGTTAAACTCACAATTGAATATATTAAAAAGACAACTTGACAGCTTTTTAGAACTTATGGGAAACTATAGAAACTGGGTCCCAAATTTTCTTGTCTTGGTCATACACTCTTAAAGTTGATTGGACTGAAACTCTTGTTTGAAGTAAGAAACTCAATAGCTTTTACTCTTATTAAAGATAGGCTTCGTGACCCACCAGCCTAATTATAAACTGCTTTTTTTGTTTTTGCCCATGAAAAAGTAAGAAATACCCTCAGGCTACTTACTCAGTGTCACAGGGACCACTGTAGATGAAAAGGATATTACAGCCAATAGCTAAACTCAATAGCCAAAGATCTTCCTCCTTGCACGAGAGTCAGTGCAGCCACTGCCAATTAATTACAGCATGTGAACTAAGTTGTAATGGGGTCTACACTGACCATTTTTGTGCCTCATTCTATGGAAGCCATGCTCAGTTCTCATCATACTCAGCCTCTTTCTATCAGTAGACTAATCTACAAAATTCTTCTACTGTCTTCCTCTGACATTTCTGTGCACCACTGCAATACCCTGAACTCTGCTCCCCCAACCAACTGATAAAGCCCCCATGCCTGTTTAATACTGACTAACCAACTCCTAATTCCACAAATTGATTGCAGGACCTGCCTCTTGAAAACACCTGATCTGAGCTGGTTGACTGATGGATCTTATTTGACAAATGAGTCCAGTTACTACCAAACTGGCTATGCTATATTATCTTTAGCAAAAATCATTGAGGTTAACACCATGTCAGAAACCCTGATCAATGGCTAGAACTCTTTGCACTTACAAAGAACTGCTTTTCAGTAAAAGATAAAACTTCATATATATATGTACACTGAGGCTAGGTGCACTTTGGATGTTGGTCTTAATTTTGCCATGCTTTGGAAAACACTGAGGGATTTTTACTTCATCAAGACAAAAAATCAGAAACAGTTTTTATGTGCTAGGATTCTTAGATTTCATGCAGCAGCCTAAATCTTTGGCAATAATGAAAATTCATGGGTACTCAGCAATAGACCTTGCATAGAAGAAAGCAAAGGAAATAATTCTGCTGACATTGCTGCTAAAATAGAAGCTCTCTTAAAGTCTAAATTTTTACTAGAATGGCCTTATCTACCCATTAATTCAGCATCTGGGTTAACTACTAAATATTAGAAGGATATTAACTTCCTGATTTGGGGAAAAAAAAAACATAAACAGAATGGATCAAAATGTTTGTGTGCATGACCTTAAGAGAAAGCTTTGATTAGGAACAAATGATAGACATATTTTCCCTGATTATTTATAAAAATTTATCCTGGAATATATACATATATTTATCAAAAAATTATCCTGGAATATATACAGTGGCTTACAGGAACACATAAAATATATTGATGTGGAAAACAATATTATTGGAAATCATCTCCTAAAATGCCTCACAAAGTATATCAAAGTTGTCATCTGTCATAAATATAACCTAAGAAAATTTATCTGTATTTCCATGGGTTATTTCTTATACATTTGGGATCTTTTGAGGCACTGTGATACATACTGAGCATTAGTTTGATGCTGATGAATCATCAAATGGATGATTCATCTGGATGAATTATCCAGTTTTACCCATTTAATAAATTATATTAAAAAAGAAAATAAATTCTATAGATGACTCAATATTCAATATTATCTTGGAGAAATACAAAAGATTGCTTTTTCTCAGATGAAAGTAGCTAAAATCTTTGCTTATAACATTGGTATTGATTGTTGTGATATTAACAATTGTCTGTGTATTCTCTAAGTTGATATGCACTTTATCTCTGGTTGTTGCTCAGCTACTCAGGATAGTAATTTTATGGCTTCTCAGAGACTTGAATTACTCAACCAGATGCATCCTACAATTCATATCACAAATAAAAAAATTGACTGAATTTACCATTATTTCAGGTAGGGAAGATGCCTAAGTCCTGCTTGCTGAAAACCTATTCAATGCTTAAATGTGACTATTTCCATTTAAAAGTAGAAAAGAGTGTTAGTCACTCAGTCGTGTCCAACTCTTTGTGACCCCATAAACTGTAGCATGCCAAGCTCCTCCATCCATGGGATTTTTCAGGCAAGAATACTGGAGTGGGTTGCCACTTCCTTCTCCAGTGTATCTTCCTGACCCAGGGATCAAATTCAGGTCTTTGGCATTCAGGCAGACTCTTTACCATCTGAGCCACCAGGGAGGGCTATTCCCTAATGACTATGACTCTTATTCTGTTTCCCTCCATCATGGAACATGGCATACCAATAACATGTCTTCCTGATGCCAAGGGAATTTTTATAAACAAAGCAACTAATGATTGCTAACATCACAAGACAATTGATTATCAAGGAAAGATATTGATCAAAAGAGGAAAATATTCACTGTGAACAACAAAATGGAGTCATTTATGTCAAAGGCTCCAACATGGAGCCAGAAGACCTTTAGGAAAGTTGCACTTACACATGTTTATCCTTGGATACAGTATAAACTTTGTCCCAGGCATCTATAAAGTATCTAGAACTCATTGTCTTCACTCCCTAGAAACCAAAATTTAGCAACTAATCTGCTGCTGACAAGTAACTGAATGTCTGCTGGGACCAACTGTAGTTCTGTAAAACAACATACGTAATACCCCTGGAATGTCTTTGTATATTGTTTTTATAAAGCCCCTCCATTTCCTACTTCCCTCAGGACACATTCCAGTTCTTACTCAAATCATCGACTCCCAGATTGGAATTTCTAAGACCCCAAATCAAGTCTCTTCCTTATTTATCTGTTTATTATTATCATGATTACTGGTTGACAGCCTATGACATATTCTTTGTTAGCTGAAGGTGATATTTAAGGCGAGGACTTTGGCCATTTTCCTAAGTAACTCAGTTATCGTGGATCCTATTGTGTGGTGTGTGTGTGCCCGCTATGTCACTTCAGATGTGTCTGACTCTTTGCGACCCCATGGACTATAGCCCGCCAGGCTCCTATGACCATGAGATTCTCCAGGCAAGAATATTGGAGTGGGATGCCATACCCTTCTCCAGGGGACCTTCCCAATCCAGAGATCAAGCTCTATTATCTTATGTTTCCTGCATTGGTGGAAGGGTTCTTTACTACTAGCACCACTTGGGAAGCCCATATGGAGTAGACATGTTATTAAACTTCTTTTTAATTTTCTTTTGCTAAATGTCTCAGTCAGTTTAATTTTTAGTCAGTCAGAAGAACCTAGAACAATAGAGAAAAATTTCTTCCTTCCTGACCATGATTAGAAAACTATTGCTTATGGAATACATTTCCAGAACACACATTTCTGACAGAAATATAAAATAGTGTTTAATGGGGAAAGGCATGATGCATTTCTCTGTTGAGTTTATACACAAAAGACATGATCTCTCCTCAAATGGAAAGGAGAGTGCTGTCACAATATACCTTCTCACATTTTAAAGTCACAGCATTCAGGACTTTTTTGTGGTTTTGCTTTTGTGGATTGGGATTTTAAATTTTGGGATCTGTGGTATGGGAAGGGGGTAAAAGTTGAGTCCTTTAGAACAAATTTTACTTAAAGACAGGCAAGAAAAAAAAAAAAAGAAAGGTCTCTGGTCCATCTAAAATTTTGAATGGATGAATAAATAAATAATAAATGTATCACTAATGAATAAATAAACCAATAAAAGAGAATTGTCTTGATATTACTAAGAACCATATTGGGTAAATAGTAGATAATGGTGTTAATCTGGGCATAGGAGGAAAATGATGGGACACCCAAAGTTAGCGGCAGTCAAACAAGTGTATGTATAAATGACTTTACAAAGAGACATGTAACTGTGTAATAAATGAGCTGTCACAACTCCTAGACCTAAGGTAACAAGGTAGACAAAGTCACACAAAGAAGCCTCTTTTGAGTGGAGTTGGATACCTTCATTAAGGGGCACAGCTACATGAGGCAACATCATGGGGTGGTGGATAGAAACACTCTGACCTAACTGTACATTCTCCCTGGTACTGCCTGCCTGGGCACCAACTCACTTAACACAAGCAAAAGCAGAGATAAAGTGTAGTCCATACAGGTCAGCTTTATGAGCCAGGAAGCTGAGTTTGAAAATGTGTAGTGTGGGGACTTCCCTGGTGGTCCAGGCTAAGGCTTTGCCTTTCAGTGCAGGGGGTTCAAGTGAAATCCTAGTCAGGGAGGTAAGATCCCACATGCCTTATGGTCAAAAAACAAAACATAAAATAAAAGCAATATTTGAATAAATTCAATAAAGACTAAAAAGTATCCACATGAGAAAAGTCTTCCAAAAAATGTGCAGTATGGATCTGAAGGGGCCAACATCAAATGCCTGGCACAGAATATTCAAGTATATTTTGAATGGATGAGTGAATGATAAGTAAGACATTTACTGTAGAGAGTGTGTTACCAAATACTGTGGAACAGTTAATTACTCTTTTCTCAAGGTAAATAAATGCATTATATGTTCTATTTATGTAGAGTAAAATATTGTTGTAAATATCTATTACTTACATTTTTGAATTAAAAATAAATTTTTAGGGTTAAATTTTTAGATAAAATATCTAAAATGTATGATTCACTTAAAAGTAAATTTAGGATATATAAAATGCATATATTTCTTAAAGAAAATCTCTAAGCTATTTGATACTACTTTTCAATTTTCTTTGACTGGCAAGGTTCTACATATTTTGTTTGAAGATAATGATGCTAAAATTGGTTCAGAAAGTAAGCATATGTCATACCAGTGATAACTGTAGGTAATAGTTTTAAAGATCAATGAACAATATGAATTCTAAAATTAAAAATCAATGTTATAGTTTACACACATACAAAAATAGTAGTAATGAGTTTTTGCTGTTCTGCTGTGTTTGTTTTATCAATATATTGGTCCAACTTGCCAAAGTATAACATACTTAAGTGCTCATGCTCAGTCACTTTAGTTACGTCCAACTTGGACTGTAGTTAGCCCATGGACTGTAGCTTGGCAGGCTCCTCTGTCCAGGGGATTCTCCAAACAAGAATACTGGAGTGGGTTGCCACATCCTCCTCCTGGGGATCTTTCTGACCCAGGGCTTCAACTTGCATCTCTTGTGTTTCTTGCATTGGCAGGCAGATTCTTTACCACTGGCACTACCTGGGAAGCCCATACTTTAATATATAGATAATTATAATAATAATAAGGCTGAAAATAAACCAATTGAGGAAAACTAGGTATACTTATAAATTAGTGTAAATGGCAAAATTAACCATTATAATTGAAAGTGACATAAAATTTTCAAGTCTATATAACAATGCCTTTAGATAATTAATGTCGTCTGTTGGTGAAAGGCAGAAATAATTGCATAAATTCAATGTGCATGACCAATCCTCTGCAGAAGCTATTGTAAGACACAGATTCTAGTGTGAAGCAATAGACCATATAGAGTAATACAAAACACAGTAGAGAATGGTATTCTAGTCTCCTTTTAAATGACACAGCTATTAAATAAAATGGAAAGTCATATTGTACTTTTCAACTCCTTTCAGTAGAAACAGAAATTTTTAAAATTTCTGCAAAAAGATTCCCAAATCAAGAAGACAGCATTAGCTTGAGTAAGCTTTTTGGAGTGGATCACAAATTTTCAATAAAGTATAACTGGTTCATTGTAAAGGAAGTAGGTCTTCAAGCAGCAGCCCTAATAATAATGTTCTCATGAACTCTCCTGGTGTGTAAGCTTCTCCAACTGTAAAACCAGAGAAGTGTCTTAAGTGCCAATCTAACTTACTCAGAATATTTGGGTTGGTGCAACAATAATCGTGGTTTTTCACTGATGAAATTTGCTGTTTGATATTGGAATGTATTTTTAAATGAATGTGGTTATATTATACATCATTTTAATGTATGTTTCTTCCTTTATGATTTTTGCTTATGACTTATTACTTGCTGTGTATTCTATACTTAGTTTAGACTAAGGAAATGATGCAAGACAAAAGGCAAATATGAGTGACTTTCTTATTTGAGTTCAAAATGGGTTGTAAAGTAGCAGACACAATTTGCAACATCAATGACACATTTGGCCCAGGAATTGCTAATGAACCTGTAATGCAGTGGTGGTTCAAGAAGTTTTGCAAAGGAGACAAGAGCCTTGAAGATGAAGAGTGCAGTGCCTAACCATTGGAAGTTGAAAACAACCCACTGAGAGGCTCCTCAAAACGGATCCTCTTACAACTACAAAAAAAATTGCCCCAAATTCAACATTGACTAGTCTATTGTTTAGGACATTTGAAGCAAAATGGAAAGGTGAAAAAGTTCAGTAAATATGTGCCTCATGAGCTGACCAAAAAAAAAAAAAAAAAGAAAACAAATAATCACTGATTTGAAGCATCATCTTCTCTTATTCTATGCAAGAACAAAGAACTATTTCTAGATTGGACCGTGATTTGTGATGAAAAGTGGGTTTTATACGACAATCACTGACAACCAGCTCAGTGATTAGCTCGAGAGGAAGCTCCAAAGCACTTCTCAAAGCCAAACTTGCACCAGAAAAATCTCATGGTCACTGTTTGGTGGTCTGCAGCCCGTCTGATCCACTGCAACTTTCTGAATCCTGAACATCGGAGAAGTATGCTCAACTGATCAACGAGATACATCAAAAACTGCAATGTCTGCAGCTGGCATTGGTCAACAGTATGGGCCCAATTCTTCTCCACAACAACACCCAACTACATGTTGCATGTTGCACAACTAACATTTCAAAAGTTGAACAAATTGAGCTATGAAGTTTTGCTCATCTGTCACATTCCCCTCACCTCTACCAACTGACTGCCACTTCAAGTATCTCGATAATTTTTGCATGAAAATGTTTCCACAATCAGCAGGAGGCAAAAAATGTCTACCAAGAATTTGTTGAATCCCAAAGCATGGATTTTTATGCTACAGAAATAAACAAACTTCTCACTGGAAAAAAAAATGTGTTGATTATAATGGTTCTTATTTTGATTAATAAATATATTTTCAGGCCTAGTTTTAATGATTTAAAATTCACAGTCCAAAACTGGAATTGTTTTTTCACCAACCTAATATTTTAAGTTAATTTTGCTCCTGATCTTTTTCAAAGCTTATTTGGCCTCATGTACTTTATTCATTCCAAAAGTAATCCTTTCTGTTATGAAGTGTTATCCAAGTCATTTAGATAATAAACACAGTAATATGTTGGTAAAATATCTAATTTCAGATATATTAGCTTTTTAATTAAAGAAGAAAAAAATGTAATGAATGGAATCAGAATGGCTAGTTTTTTATACTCAGAACTGAAGAGCATATTTATTTAAATTCTGCTGCTTGTATCTAATAACCTGATAATCTGAGTATTGAAGAATGATCATTTTAAAAAGTAAATTATGTTAGTGTCTTATTTCAATCAATTTTGATGATATATTTGTGGATCTCTCTTTATAGTAAACTATAACTTGGTCATATTAAACTATTAGAGAAACCTCAGTGCTTCATACATTAATATAACTATAAAAATTATATTTCAATAGCATGTTAACAGTTTGGTGGAAAATATTATCAAGCATGCCTGACTAGATAAAAGAAAGGCTTGGTTGGAAAAAGAAATATAAAAACACATATTTCTCCAAAATTTTTGATTTGATTTAGTTAGAGTTTCATGTTTATGGGAAACTAGAATGATTAATTGTCTATTACCACCTTGTGACCACTAGATTTATCACATGCTCTTTCAAATTTAGGCCAATTAAGGTATATTAAGAACATTTTTATTGAAAGCATTGTATAAATATCCCTCAATAGCTGCTTAAGATTTTCAGTAGTGTCACAGAATGCTCCTTTAGCTTTACATGCTGTTCCTTAACCTTCAAACTCTATTATCACATTTATGCTATTCTTGTTTGCTTCCTCTTGTGTTTTTTCATTATTCCTTTAAAAAAATCAGTTGTGGACTCTACAAATTGCAATATTGAAATGTCTTTGTAACTGTGTTTCAAAAGAGACCTAGGATCCATTTAATTGAAATGGCAGAATGTTAAGCATGATGTATGAGACCACAGTGGTTTTCTTGTGAACTCAGTTATCCTGTAAGTTCTGCTTAACAAGCCACTATTTCTTAAGTGAAGTGTTAGGGGTAAGGTGGGGTAGTGTGGGAAGGAATGCTTGAAAGCAGTAATGTTCAAAAGAGAATATAGATCAGGTGGTTCTGCAATTTTTCTTAAAGAAACTTTTGTTATCTGATGGAAACACTAAGCACAACTGGAATTATTCAGAAATTCTTCAATCAACAAATCTGCAAATTCTTATAGCAACACTGCACTAGAAGGTATGAAACTATTAAAATATAAAACCCCCCATTGCTAAGGCTCCCATAGCATGTAAGTGAGTAAGTAACAGGTAGTTATAAATAGTAATTGGACAATCTACACATGGACATCACCAGATGGTAAATGCCAAAATCAGATTGATTATGTTCTTTGCAGCCCAAGATGGAGAAGCTCTATACAGTCAGCAAAAACAAAGCCTAGATCAGAATGTGACTCAGATCATGAGTTCCTTATTACAAAATTCAGACTTAAATTCAAGAAGGTATGGAAAATGACTAGGCCATCCAGGTATGACTTAAATCAAATCCCTTATGATTATACACTGGAAGTGACAAATAGATTCAAGGGATTAGATCTGATAGTGCTGAAGCACCATGGACAGAGGTTCATAACACTGCACAGGGGGCAGTGACTAAAACCATCCTAAAGAAGAGGACATTCAAGAAGGCAAAATAATTGTCTTAGTAGACCTTACAAATAGCTGAGAAAAAAGAAAGAGAAGTGAAAAGCAAAGAAGAAAAGGAAAGATATATCCAACTGAATGCAGAGTTCCAGAAACTAATGAGGGGAGATAAAGTCTTCTTAAGTGAACAATGCAAAGGAAGAGAGGAAAACAATAGAATGGGAAGGACTAGAGATCTTTTGAAGAAAACTGGAGATTCCAAAGGAACATTTCTTACAAAGATGGGCAAAATAAAGACAGAAATGACAAGGACCTAACAGTAGCAGAAGAGATTAAGAAGAGGTGTCAAGAATACATAGAGGAGGTATACAAAAAAGGGCTTTATGATCCAGATAACCACAATGGTGTGGTCACTTATCTAGAACCACATATCCGGGAGTATGAAGTTAAGTGGCCATTGGGAAGCATTACTATGAACAAAGATAGAAGAGCTGATGGAATTTCAGCTTCACTATTTCAAAATCCTAAAAGATGGTGCTGTTAAAGTACTGCTCACAATATGGCAGCAAATTTGGAAAACTCAGCGGTAGCCACTGGCTGGAAAAAACCAATTTACATTCCAATCCCAAGAAATGGCAATGGGAAAGAATGATCAAACTACTGTTCAGTTGTGTTCATATCATATGCTAGCAAGGTCATGCTCAAAGGCCTTAAATCTAGCCTTGAAAAATATGTGAACTGAGAACTGCCAGAGGTTCAATCTTGATTTATAAAAGGCAGAGAAACTGGAGATTAAATTGCCAACATCTGTTGGATCATAGAAAAAGCAAGAGAATTCCAGAAAACATCTACTTCTGCTTCATTGATTTGCTAAAACCTTTGACTGTGTGGATCACAAAAAAAAAAAAAAAAAAATGAACAATTCTTAAAGAGATGGGAATAACAGACCACCTTACCTGCCTGCTGAGAAATCTGTATGCAGGTGAAGAAGCAACAATTAGAACTGGATATGGAACAATGAACTGGTTCAAACTGAGAAAGGGGTATGTCAAGGCTGTATATTGTTAATTGCTTATTTAACTTCTATTCATAATATATCATGCAAAATTCCAGGCTCAATGAATCATTAGCTGGAATTAAGATTGTGGGGAGAAATACCAACAACTTAGATATCCAGATGACACAACCTTAACTGCAGAAAGTAGATAGGGACAAAAGAAACTCTTGATAAAGATAAAAGAGGCAAGTGAAAATGTTGGCTTAAAACTCAGCACTCAAAAAATGAAGATCATGGCATCTAGTTCCACCACTTCATGGCAAAGAGATGGGGAAACAATGGAAACAGTGGCAGATTTTATTTTCTGGGGCTCCAAAAATCACTGTAGACAGTGACTACAGCCATGAAATTAAAAAATGGTTGCTCTTTAGAGTAAAGCTATGAAAAAAAAATAAACAACATATTGAAAAACAAAGACATCACATTGCCAACAAAATCTACATACTCAAAACTATGTTTTTTCCAGTAGTCATGTAGAGATGTGAGAGTTGGGCCATAAAGGAGGCTGAGTGCTGAAGAACTGATGCTTTCTAACTGTTGTGCTTGAGAAAGACTCTTGAGATTCCCTGGTCAGCAAGGAGATCAAACCAGTCAATCCCAACTGAAATCAATGCTGAATATTCATTGGAAGGATTGATGCTGAAGCTGAAGTTCCAATACTGTGGCCACCTGATGTGAAGAGCTGGAAAAGACCCTGATATTGGGAAGATTGAAGGCAGGAAGAGAAGGGGGTGACAGAGAATGAGAGGGTTGGATGGCATCACTGGCTCAATGGACATGAGTTTGAGCAAACTCTGTGAGATCGTGAAGGACAGGGAAGCATGGTGTGCTGGTGTCCATGGGGTTGCAAAGAGATGGACACAATTTAGTAACTGAACAACAGTACATAACAGTATAATCTATGATAATTGCTCTAAACTAAAAATTATAGGTGTCATTAGTATTACATCAGGGAAACTGCAAAATGGATCAAGAAGTTATTTATCAGGTGTACCAGAAGTATGCATGGTCAACATGTATGAATTGATTAAATGAAGTCCTGGAAGAAGCAGTCCAAGCAGAAGATCCTGAGTTGCCAAGGAGAAAGAACAATTTAGAAATTAGGCTTGAAGCTGGTAGGTAGAGAGGAGGAGGTTGAAGATGCCTTATGGGGATACAGACTGTAGGTAAAAAAACATCTATATTTATAGCAAAGAAAAGTAGGATGCCACAGAAGGATTTCCAGAAAGTAATGTAACCAGATTTTTATTTTGAAATATCACTGATCAGGGTGTGTAGATCAAATTAGTTGGATGAAAATGACTGGAGTTTGATCAAAAACAATGGATTATTTTGAATAACTAGAATAATAATGCTGGAAACTAGAAAAAGAAATTATTTCTTGGTCTCTAATGCTTCAAGAGACATTACTTTGCCAACAAAGGTCCGTCTAGTCAAGGCTATGGTTTTTCCAGTGGTCATGTATGGATGCGAGAGTTGGACTGTGAAGAAAGCTGAGTGCTAAAGAATTGATGCTTTTGAACTGTGGTGTTGGAGAAAACTCTTGAGAGTCCCTTGGACTGCAAGGAGATCCAACCAGTCCATCTATTTTTATTTTTAAATTTACTTTTAATATAATTTTATTTATTTTAATTGGAGTCCATTCTAAAGGAGATCAGCCCTGGGTGTTCTTTGGAAGAAATGATGCTAAAGCTGAAACTCTAGTACTCTGGCCATCTCATGCAAAGAGTTGACTCATTGGAAAAGACTCTGATGTTGGGAGGGGTTGGGGGCAGAAGGAAAAAGGGACGACAGAGATGAGATGGCTGGATGGCGTCACTGACTCCATGGGCGTGGGTCTGGGTGAACTCCAGGAGCTGGTGATGGACAGGGAGGCCAGGCATGCTACGACTTATGGGGTCGCAAAGAGTCGGACACGATTGAGCGAGTGAATTGAACTGAATGCGTCAAGAACATAAACCATTTTTTTTTTTTAATACACATTTTCTCCACTAAGAGGAATAGGGTCATATATATAGATATAGATATATTTTAATAATATATTCATTCTTTTTGCAAAGTTTGAATTTTAGAAAAATTAGTAATTTGTTTAAGGAGGTTAATTTAGGTCATTGTGGCTAAAACTTTTGATAACAGAACTAAAATTGAGAATGATCCCTAAGAATATGATTAAATTTACAAAACCATTACATAATGTGAGGAAATCAAATTTACTACATTTCAAAAGATAAAATCAGCTTATAAGAGAAAACCATTTATTTAAAGTAGCAAAGAAAAAACTGTTTTTTTTAATTTTTATATTAAATATTTCAAAATACATGCAAGAAGAGAAAACAGAATCATGAATTACCATGGACTCATCATTCAGCTTCAATGATTTTCAATGCATGAAGATTTTCTTTATCTATATTCTTTATTTCTCATTCTTATACTGGAGAAGGCAATGGCAACTCCAGTACTCTTGCCTGGAAAATCCCATGGGCAGAGGAGCCTGGTAGGCTTCAGTCCATGGGGTCGCTAAGAGTCTGACATGACTGAGCGTCTTCACTTTCACTTTTCACTTTCATGCATTGGAGAAGGAAATGGCAACCCACTCCAGTGTTCTTTATACTGGAGAAGGCAATGGCAACTCCAGTACTCTTGCCTGGAAAATCCCATGGGCAGAGGAGCCTGGTAGGCTTCAGTCCATGGGGTCGCTAAGAGTCTGACATGACTGAGCGTCTTCACTTTCACTTTTCACTTTCATGCATTGGAGAAGGAAATGGCAACCCACTCCAGTGTTCTTGCCTGGAGAATCCCAGGGACGGGGGTGCCTGGTGGGCTGTTAGCTATGGGGTCGCACAGAGTCGGACACGACTGAAGTGACTTAGCAGCAGCATTCTTATACAAGTAAACTTGAGGCAAATGACAACATTATGTTAATTTATGTGGGAAAATAAAATATATTTTTAAATTATAAGAATAATCCTTTCTAACCACAAGTAGTATCAGAGGTTTAATGCAGGCTAAGCAATAATTCCTTTATAAATCTTAATTTCCAGCCATGCTCATTTTATTTCTCTCACTACACTGTAAATATTCCTTTTGCCATTAGTCTAATATTCTCTTAGCTCATATTTTATTGCAGTTAAAAATGTTTCATATTCTATTTTGGATGTTACCAAGGACTTTTTTCTTTTACTTTAAAATCCAGTTATTTTACTAGACTGTGTCTTAGTCTTGGGGATTGTTATCTGTCTTTCCAAGGAACTCACAGAGCTCTTTCATTATGCAGTTTCAAGCCTTGTTTATTTATTTTAGGACATTTTCTTGGATTATAATTTTATGTATTTTTTTATGTGATTTATTTGTTTTTGTCCTTTAGGAAAGACTATATATGCATTTTTAAAATATTCATTTTGAATTCTTTGCTGAGTTTATTCACCTTCATTTTCCTACCTTGCCTTTCCCTAATCACCTCATTTCTGATATTTTATAGAACTGATATATAACTTTATGCTGAAACTCTACAAATTCATGTTATAGAATGTGCAACTTTATGTTATGGAACTCATAACTTCTATCACTTTCTTTGTTTCTTCATTTTGAAATATCAGATTACATTTTTTATTTGTCTTCTGAATATGAAGTTCCAACCTGCTTTCTTTATTTGTGAGAGGTTCATATATTTCTTACTCTTTTTTTTCTGTAACTTTTAAAGATCAAAGCCACAATATTATTCAGTGACTTAGTTTTAAGTGAGATATATTTTCATATAATTCAAAGAGAAAGGAGTGAACTAAAATCACTTTTCCACTACTATAAAGTAGCTTTTCACTACTATAAAGTTCCTTTTCCTTTGTTTTCACCAAGACTGGGGTTTGGTTTTTTGAGGTCTTGGTCATTTCACCTAAAACTTTTCTAATTCTTTGCTCATTATCCTATCCAACTCATGAGGATTCTACTCCCCAGCTCTGACTTGGGAGAATACTTTGGTTCTAGGAGTCTTACTGACAGACTTCTGGTCTACTTGATGACTCTTGACCTTTCTTTGTCCCATTGCACTCATTCAATATTAGAAGCTTCAAATTCTGCTAACTAACACAACTACTACTTTCAGGTGCTCTATCAGGCTTGTCCACTGAGTTTTCCAGTGTGCTTGTCATGATGACTTTTAGTTCTCTGCCTCTCAGGGCCATCTTTCACTTCCTCTTATATAATTTTGGATAGCAATTGTGTCCTGTAGCTATTGGCATTTATCTCAAACCATTTATATTCTGGGGCTCATGAGAATTATTTTTTACCTAGTTTTGCTGTAGGTGTTGTCCTACTTATTGTCCTACTTGATTTGTGCTGTCCTACTTGCTCTTTTTCTTTTTATGAGTGGAATTTCTAACAGATTATCAAGATATACCAATGCCATCTTCCCAGAACACCTCATTAAATAGCACTGTAACTTCATTACAACAAACAACAATAATGCATTTAAGTAATAAACTGTATATGAGGTTATTATAGTAAAAGAAAAATCACACACAAGTCTTTATTATCAGCTCTGAGTCAGATCTTTGTAAAATACATAGGTGTCTTCAATTCGTGTCATGTGAATTACTGAGCAACTACAAAATTGCTTTATGTGCAAAAAAATATTGCTTTATGTATGCAAAAATTGCTTTATGTGTTTTGAGATGAAAGCAAGCACAAATTTTCAATCCAAGAGTTTCAAATTCCAATGGAGGAAATGAATATATACATAATTAACTCAAATAAGAATTTAATCACTGGAGAAGGAAATGGCAACCCACTCCAGTACTCTTGCTTGGAAAATTCCATGGACTGAGGAGCCTGGTAGGCTACAGTCTGGGGGGTCACAAAGAGTCAGACACGACTGAGCAACATAACAAATATTAGCATTGTCAACTATGGTTACTTAAAGACTTGAGAAATGTAATGCTATGCAACCAGTCCAAAAATACAGATTAAATTTCCTTAGCCTAAAAATATGTCAGTTTTATATATCTAAGGAAAAAAAAGAAATGTTTTTTCACAACACTTTGAAAATATGACCTCATTTCAATAAGAACAAATCTACTGAAAATATAGATTACTTTTAGTCCAAACATTAAATAGTAATGATCTCTAAGTAATGGGATTAGAGAACTATTTATACTTCTAATTATGTTTTTGTATTTTTTTTATATTTATTTGACTTTTTTTGCGATGAACAAGCATTACATTTAAAATAAAAATTAAGCTCTATTTGTGTTGTTGTTGTTTTGTCTCTGAACTGTGTCTGACTCTTTTGCAACCCCGTTAACTGTAGCTCACCACTTTCCTCTGCTGTGGGGTTTCCCAGGCAAGAATACTGGAGTGGGTTGCTATTTCCTTCTCCAGGGGATCTTCCCAACCAAGAGATCAAAGAACCTGTGTCTCCTGTTTTGTAGGTAGATTCTTTACCACCAAGCCACCAGGGAAGTCAGGAAACACTGGAAAAGTAGTGAAAAATATTTTTGTGTATCTATCAAAGTAAGATAAATTTGTAACAAAGACAGTATAGACATTGTCTATTCAAGACACTTAAGAATGGAATGTTAGCCTATGGATACATTTCAATCTTTTAAAAGAGGAGGAGGAGGAAGAGGAGAAGAAGAAAATAACATGAGTAACCTATTCAAACTCAATTGCTATAACTGCAAACTCATTAATCTGACACTAGCAGTTATGATTGCATGGACCTAACCAGGACACCCATGAAGTGATGGGACTGGATGCCATGATCTTCGTTTTCTGAATGTTGAGCTTTAAGCCAACTTTTTCACTCTCCTCTTTCACTTTCATCAAGAGGCTTTTTGGTTCCTCTTCACTTTCTGCCATAAGGGTGGTGTCATCTGCATATCTGAGGTTATTGATATTTCTCCTGGCAATCTTGATTCCAGCTTGTGTTTCTTCCAGTCAAGTGTTTCTCATGATGTACTCTGCATAGAAGTTAAATAAGCAGGGTGACAATATACAGCCCCTTTTCCTATTTGGAACCAGTCTGTTGTTCCATGTCCAGTTCTAACTGTTGCTTCCTGACCTGCATACAGATTTCTCAAGAAGGAGATCAGGTGGTCTGGTATTCCCATCTCTTTCAGAATTTTCCACAGTTTATTGTGATCCACACAGTCAAAGGCTTTGGCATAGTCAATAAATCAGATATAGATGTTTTTTTGGAACTCTCTTGCTTTTTCCATGATCCAGCAGATGTTGACTAAGGTCTGTCTACTCAAGGCTATGGTTTTTCCTGTGGTCATGTATGAATGTGAGAGTTGGACTCTGAAGAAGGCTGAGCCCTGAAGAATTGATGCTTTTGAACTGTGGTGTTGGAGAAGACTCTTGAGAGTCCCTTGGACTGCAAGGAGATCCAACCAGTCCATTCTGAAGGAGATCAGCCCTGGGATTTCTTTGGAAGGAATGATGCTAAAGCTGAAACTCCAGTACTTTGGCCACCTCATGCGAAGAGTTGACTCATTGGAAAAGACTTTGATGCTGGGAGGGATTGGAGGCAGGAGGAGAAGGGGAAGACAGAGGATGAGATGGCTGGATGGCATCACTGACTCGATGGGCGTGAGTCTGAGTGAACTCTGGGAGTTGGTGATGGCAAGGAGTCCTGGCGTGCTGCGATTCATGGGGTGGCAAAGAGTCGGACATGACTGAGCGACTGAACTGAACTGAACCGAACCAGGACACCCCTGCTGCTGCTTGCTATTCCTGAGAAACTTGAATATCAAGACCAGTTTCTTATTTTGGCTGATATTGTTGTTACTAGGATGCTTGTGGCTGGTGCACTGGGATGACCCAGAGGGATGATATGGGGAGGGAGGTGGAAGGGGGGTTCAGGATTGGGAACACATGTACACCCATGGTGGATTCATGTTGAATTATGGCAAAACCAATACAATATTGTAAAGTTAATAAATAAATAAATAAATAAATAAAATAAAAATTGGAAACACACACACACAAAGAGAGTTCCTGTTGTAGGGTAATCATCAGCAAAGGGCCTATGGATCCAATTATTATCATTTAATGTGTATCCCTTTCAAACTGGTTTATCAGTCATATCAGGGTTGGCTAGGGACACCAGGGCTTACAGCTAACCTCTATTTCCCATTCCCTTCTGGCATTCTTGAAGGACTTTGTGACTATTTCTAGCCAAACGAATGTGAGTAGAAATTGAGTATCATTTTTATCCTGGGACATTTTAACAGAGGCTGTGTCTTTATTTCTGTCTGTCTCTGTCTCTCAGTTTGCCTCTGTCTTTCTTTCTACATAGACAGTTCAGAACGGTGCATCAGAGTCCTCTGATGAACAGACAAGAGCCACAGATGATATGTGTAGACCTTAACAAGCATTCCTGGATGACTCTAGGAAGCTAATTCTCCCTGTCAATGTCATTGAATGATGCTGGAACAGAACAACTGTGTGGCCTAGTTTAGCTGCTAAACATTTAGAAAAATTACCCTAAAGAATATAAGTAATTTTAAAAATCATCTTTCTGGATACTTGGTTGAATTATATTTAATTAAAAATATTTAGCAGCACAAGATATGAATCAACTATTGCTTTCTGTTTTTCATGGACCAAGTTAATTGCTTCCTTGATTGGCCTTGATTCTAAGGATGGCTAATTTAAAGAAAATGGAAATAATAGGCATTTATTTTCTATAACCCTTTCCTAGATCATATCATTTTTCAAAGTTAATTTTCTTATTCTCCCATATGGTTACAACAAAACTGAACTTGCAACTTTTGAATATTTCAACAAATTCTATACAAATTTTTTTATCTTAATGGAATTAGGTAAAATACTGAGTTAAAAGTACTTGGAAGGTATTTAAATATAGTTAAAGCTTTATAAGGTAGATATGGTCCATCTTTCTTCATGTCGTTAGTTTGTGTGATTAAAATGGTGACTTAAAACTTCTTTATTTGAGAAGGACACTATTTCTGCTAGCTAAAAATATCCTGTCTTAATTTTTGCAAGCAAATTAACTTTTCAGCCTAAGAGGAGCTGGTAAGTTAATTTGCAAAATGTTTGCAGTGCCCCAGAAAAACATTAGTGTATGTTAAAAACCAACAGAAATGTTATATTTTCTATGCTACCATAATAAAACTAATTTCCATGAGTTCATTTAGAATAAGGTTATTTTGGTATTTTATTTTTAAAATTTATGACTTTCTTATTTTCCATTTCTCATTTTGATAAATAAGCATACTTCGAAAAAAAATTCAAATTATGGATAATATTGGACTTGTGACATGAGGTTTTTCTGTTCTATAACTTTATTTTCTTGAAAATATTAAAAATATAATAGTATCATTTCCAGAATTCTGTTACTATTGACATATTTTTTCACAATGGGCAGTATGGAAAGAAATCTGTTGCCATAGTAATAGGTCAAAGGAAAAATATATATGTATCTGCTCTGACCTAAGCCCTACTATCTCAGATTCCCAGTAACAGAGTACTGGGAAATAGAGGAGAACCAGAGAATGCTATTTGTATCTTGGGATTATTATCTAATTCTTTCCTATACACATCCAATTTAGGATAAATTGTTAAGTTGAAAATATGAAACTCAACATTGCTTGTAGAGAGAAAACTGTAAATGTCTATACATTCCTGCTTCTTCTCACCAGTTAGATGGTCAAATCTATGTTTCCACTTGACTGGCCCTTGGGGTGCCCAGGCAGGGCATCAAATGTTTCTCTGGGTATGTCCCAGAAAGTCTTTTTGTATGAGATTAATTGTACAATGGGTAGAGAGACTAAAGCAGATTGTTTTCCTGAAAATGGGGTGTGCATGCTAAGTCGCTTAGTCATGTCTGACTTTTTGTGACACCATGGACTTTATAGCCCAACAGGCTCCTCTTCCCATGGGATCATCCACGCAAGAATACAGGAGTGGTTTACCGTGGCTTCCTCTGGGGTATCTTCTTGACCCTTGGATTGAACCTGCATTTCTTATGTCTCCTGCATTGGCAGGCAGGTTCTTTACAACTAGGGCCATCTGCGATGCCCAGTGTGGTAATGTTCATCCAGTCATTTGAAGTCCCAAATATGCTGATCCTCCTCCAAGTAGAAGGAAATGACTCTTAGCTGACTGCTGAACTGGGGTATTGCTTTTTTTTTTTTTTAATTGGCTTAATTTATTTTTATTGTGGTGCTGGAGAAGACTCTTGAGAATCCCTTGGGCTGCAAGGAGATCAAACCAGTCAATTCTAAAGGAAATCAGTCCTGAACATTAATTGGAAAGACTGATTCTGAAGCTGAAGCTCCAATATTTTGGCAACCTGTTGCGAAGAACTGACTCCTTAGAAAAGACCCTGATGCTAGGAAAGATTAAAGGCAGGAGGAGAAGGGGATGACAGAGAATGAGATGGCTGGATGGCATCACTGACTCAACAGACATGAGTTTGAGCAAGCTCTAGGAGTTGGTGATGGACAGGGAAACCTGATGTACCACAGTCCATGGGGTCGCAAAGAGTCAGACATCACTGAGGAACTGAACTGAATTGATTCATTTTTATAGCAGTGTTAGGTTCACACAAAAACTTGAGAAGAAAATAGATTTCCTATGTACTTTTGTCCCCATATATGAATAGTGTCCCATGTCATCAATATTTCCCACCAAATGATACATTGATGAATTTACATCAGCACATATAGTCATTCACAGTATGTTCAGTTCAGTTCAGTTCAGTTCATTTGCTCAGTCAGGTAATTCATGTTATATTTTACTCTTGATGTAGTACTTTAAATGGGTTTGAACAAATGTATAATGAATGCATCTGTTATCAGGCTATCAAAGAGTATTTTCATTGCTCTAAACCTCTTATGTGTGTGTACATGTGCTAAGTCACTTCAGTCGTGTACCTATCTAATCATGCCTCCTCCCCTCCAACTCTTACCATTGCTGGAAACCACTGACCTTTTACTGTCTATATAGTTTTGCCTTTTCCAGAATGTCATCATTGGAAACATGCAACGTGTAACATTTTGGTTGACTTATTTTGCTTAGAAAAGTCTTTTTAAGGTTTTTGCATGTTTTTTAATGATTTTATATTTCTACTTCAATATTATATAATTAATAGTCAGAAATGGTATGGACCTAACAGAAGCAGAAGATATTAAGAAGAGGTGGCAAGAATACACAGAACTATACAAAAAAGATCTTCATGACCCAGATAATCACAATGGTGTGATCACTCACACTCACCTAGAGCCAGACATCCTGGAATGTGAAGTCAAGTGGGCCTTAGGAAGCATCACTATCAACAAAACTAGTGGAGGTGATGGAATTCCAGTGGAGCTATTTCAAATCCTAAAAGATTATGTTGTAAAAGTGCTGCACTCAATATGTCAGCAAATTTGCAGAACTCAGCAGTGGCCACAGGACTGGAAAAGGTAAGTTTTCATGCCAATCCCTAAGAAAAGCAATGCCAAAAAATGCTTAAATTACCACACAATTGCACTCATTTCACATGCTCAAAATTCTCTAAGCCAGGCTTCAGCAATACGTGAACGATGAACTTCCATATGTTCAATCTGGCTTTAGAAAAGGCGGAGGAAACAAAGATCAAATTGCCAACATACACTGGATCATCAAGAATGCAAGAGAGTTTCAGAAAAATATCTATTTCTGCTTTATTGCCTATGCCAAAGCTTTTGACTTTGTGGATTACAAAAACTGGAAAATTCTGAAAGAGATAGGAATACCAGACCACCTGACCTGTGTCTTGAGAAACTTGTATGCAGGTCAGGAAGCAACAGTTAGAACTGGATATGGAACAACAGACTGGTTCCAAATATGAAAAGAGTACCTCAAGGCTGTATATTGTCACCCTGCTTATTTAACTTATATGCAGAATACATCATGAGAAATGCTGGATTGGAAGAAGCACAAGCTGGAATCAAGATTGCCGGGAGAAATATCAATAACCTCAGATATGCAGATGACAACACCCTTATAGCAGAAAGTGAAGAGGAGCTAAAAAGCCTCTTGATGAAAGTGAAAGTGGAGGGTGAAAAAGTTGGTTTAAAGCTCAATATTCAGAAAACGAAGATCATGGCATCTGGTCCCATCACTTCATGGGAAATAGATGAGGCAACAGTGGAAACAGTAGTTGACTTTATTTTCTGGGCTCAAAAATCACTGCAGATGTGACTGAAGCCATGAGATTAAAAGACACTTAATCCTTGAAAAGAAAGTTATGACCAACCTAGAGACTGCTAAGTCACTCGGTCATGTCCAACTTTGTGCAACCTCATAGACAGCAGCCCACCAGGCTCCCCCATCTTGGAGATTCTCCAGGCAAGAACACTGGAGTGGGTTGCCATTTCCTTCTCCAATGCATGAAAGTGAAAGTGAAGCCGCTCAGTCTTGTCCAACCCTCAGCGGGACTGCAGCCTACCAGGCTCCTGTGTCCATGGGATTTTCCAGGCAAGAGTACTGAAGTGGGGTGCCATTGCCTTCTCTGACTAGTGTATTAAAAAGCAGAGACATTACTTTGTCCACAAAGGTCTTTCTAGTCAAGGCTAGGGTTTTTCTAGTAGTCATGTATGGATGTGAGAGTTGGACTATAAAGAAAGCTGAGCACTGAAGAATTGATGCTTTTGAACTGTGGTGTTGGAGAAGACTCTTGAGAGTTCCTTGGACTGCAAGGAGATCCAATCAGTCCATCCTAAAGGAAATCAGTCCTGAATATTGTTGGAAAGACTGATGCTGACGCTGAAACTCCAATACTTTGGCCAGCTGATGTGAAGAGTTGACTCATTTGAAAAGACCCTGATGCTGGGAAAGATTAAGGGCACGAAGAGAAGGGGATGGCAGAGGATGACATGGTTGGATGACATCACTGACTCAGTGGACATGGGTTTGGCTAGACCCTGGGAGAGGGAGGCCTGGCGTGCTGTGGTTCACAGAGTCACAAAGAGTCAAACACGACTGAGTGACTGGACTGCACTGAACTGAATAGCCTTTCACCCCTCCAAACAAACTTTACAATCACTTTGCTGCTCTCCATGAAATGACTTGCTCAAATTTTGAGTGGTATTGCACAGACTTTATTGGTCAAGTTGAAAATAACTGACACCTTGACAATATTGAGTATTTCTGCCCATAAACATGCAATATGTCTCCATTTATTCAGTTACTTGATTTTGTTCCTCAAAGCTTTTTAGTGTTCTTCATGTCGATATTGTTCATATTTTCTTAGATTTACATTTAAGCATATTATTTTGTGGCATGCCAGTGTAAAAATGCTGTGATTTTAATCTCAAATTTCACTCAGTCATTGTTGGCATATAGAACTTTATGTATTGACTTCTGTATATTAACTTTGTGCCCTGTATGAGTCTAATTGGCTTCAGTTGCATCCAGCTCTTTGCTACCACATTGACTGAAGCCCACCAGGCTCCTCTATTCATGGGTTTCCCAGGCAGGAATGCTGGAGTAGGTTTGCATTTCCTCCTCCAGGGGATATTCCAGACCTAGCGATCAAATCTGCATCTCTAATGTCTCCTGCATTGATAGGCAGGTTCTTTACCACTAGTGCAATCTGCAAATCCCTTGTACCCTACTACCTTGCAATAATTTCATGTTAGTTGCAGAAGTTTTTTGTCAACTATTTTGTATCTTCTACATAGATGGTCATGAAAGGATAAACACAGTTTTATTTCTTCCTTATTAATCTATATATTCTTTTCTTTTATTACATTAACTAGAACTTCAATAAATGCTGAAAAATAGTGATGAGAAGAGATACACCTGCCTTTACCTGATTTTGGTGGGAAAAATGAATTTCTCATCAAATGAATGTTAGCTGTAGTGTTTCCGTAGATACTCTTTATCAAGGTGAGATAGTTCCTCTCTATTCCTAATCAGTCAGAGGTTTAATTATGGTTTTCTTAAATACTAATACATGTTTTTCATATATTTATATGACCATGTGATTTTTCTTTTCTAGTCTGCTGATAAGATGAAGAACAATAACTTTCAAATGTTGAACCAGCCTGGGAATACTCCACATGGTTATGGTATATAATATTTCTTATACACTGATAAATGTGAATTCATATTTTTTGAGAATCTTTTATGTATGTTAATAAGAGATACAGATCTGTAATTTTCTTTCCTGGTAGTATCTTTGTCAGGTTTTGGTATTGGTGTAATGCTGGCTGCTTAGAATGAGTTAAGAAATATTCTTCCTGTTTCCATTTCTCAAAGAGATTATAGATAATTGGCATAATTTATTTCTAAATTATTTGATAGAATTCACACTGAGCCCATCTATATCTGGTATTTTCTGTTTTGGAAAGTTGGTGTTAATTCCATTAAAAAAACAAACAAACAAACATATATAGGTCCATTGAGATTATCTGTTTCTTCTTGTGTGGATTTTGTCTTCTTCTTGTGTGAATCTTGTGTGAAGTTTCAGATTGTGTCTCTGTCAATGAATTGGTTCATTTCACCTAGGTTATGAAATGTAACAAGAAATACATTCAAATTTTCTTTGTCAAGTAAGTATTTTTCTCCCTTTACTTTTGAAGGATAATTTTGCAGCAAACAGAATTCTAGGTTGGTGGGTTTGTTTGCTTGCTTGCTTTGTTTTTCTCTCTCAGACTTTTAAAATATTTCAGTCTTCTTTTTTTGCATAGTCTGAAGAGAGATCAAATATAATTCTTATCTTTGATTCCCTATAGGCATTTTTCTCTTCCAGGATTTTATTTTCTTTATCTTTGATTTTCTGTCTGTGAAAATAATGTGCCTAGGTATAGCTGATGGCGTTTCTCTTGAATGATGCTGAGCTTCTTGAATGTATGAATTTATGTCTGACACTAATTGAAAAATAATTCTTAGGCATTATTGTTCCAAATATATATATATATATATTTTCCCTTTAGGTTTTCCATTTTGATGTATTAGAAATAGATGACATCTTTTTCAGTTGTCCCAAGTCCTTGTCATTTCTGTTCTGGGTTTCTGTTTATTGGTTTTTTTTTAGTCTTCACTCTTCTTGGTTTTTGAAGACTTTATTCTGTTTTAAATTTCACAGATTCTTTCCTCAGCCACATAGAATCTACTAATAAGCCTAACAAAGACATCCAACAAAGACATTCTATGACAGGGTTTTTAATGTAGAATTTATTCTTTGTTCTTTCTTAGGATTTGCACGTCTGTACTTAAATTGCCCATCTGTTGTTACATATCTTCTACTTTATCCATGAGACATCTTAGAATATTAAGAATACTTTTGTTAAGTTCTTGATCTGTTACTCCCAACATTCTAGCTTTGTATGGTTTGGATATTTGCTCTGACTCTTCAAATTGTAGTTTTTTCTTTCCGTTTTGGAATATCTTGCAATATTTTCCCCTGATAGCAGGATATGATGCTTCCAGTTAAAAAAAAAAAAAAAAAATTTGTAAACAGGCCTTTAAGCCAAGTGGTGCTGAATGTGAAGAGAAGGGAAAATATTCTATAGTGCTACAATACTATGAATTTCACAAGTGTTTCTCAGTATTTTTCACCCTCTTTGGGGAGAAAGGATGACTTGAGCCAGTGAGAATTAGATTATTTCCCTTCCCTAGAAAGTTAAGCTCTGATAATACCCCAGCAGATTAACCTCTAATTAATTTGTTATCCCTGAGGCAGGTCTTGTTAGAAAGTAAAGATTGTCTTGGAATATTACAAAACTGTTAACTTTCTTCTTCTGGATGAACAAGGAAATTTTTCTCTAATATTTGTTATGTAAACCTGGTGCTTCTTACAATATGTGCAGGCCCCTGTATGAGTGGGCTCCCCTGATATTTTTTAACACAGACTTGTCCACATTAAGTCTCCAGCAATTTGTCAATTTGGGTTAATGTTTTATTACTCTGACACTGATTCCTGTGAGAATATCAGTCCCTGCCCAGGTAGGCTGTGACTCCATATATTCACTTGTTTATCTCTCCAAACTTGGGACAGTGATTTACTCTATGTCCTCCCCTTTCCTGCAGAGCCAAGAAGAATTGTTGATTTTCAATCTGTTGTGTATTTTTTTTTTTCTTATTAAAATGAAGTGGAAACTTCCAAGGCCCTTGTGGAAGTAGAAAAAAGAAGTCTGGTATTATGTTTTCCTGCATTAAGAGTCAAGATGAAAAACTGGCTCTTCCTTACTCCCAAGTCTGTGGACTTTCAGATTTGTCTTTGGACTTGGACGTTTTGAATTACATCACCTTCCTTTCTTTAGTCTCAAGTTTGCCTGATGCAAATCTTGGGACTTCTTAGCCTCCATTATTACATGAGCCCACCTCAAACCCCTCCTCCCCCATAAATACATAGACATATTAGTTCAGTTCAATTCAGTTGCTCAGTTGTGTCTGACTCTTTGCAACCCATGGACTGCAGTACGACAGGCTTCCCTGTCCATCACCAACTCCCAGAGCTTGCTCAGACTCATGTCCATTGAGTTGATGATGACAGCCAACCATGTCATCCTCTGTCGTCCCCGTCTCCTCCTGCCTTCAATCTTTCCCAGCATCATGGTCTTTCCTAAACAGTAAGTTCTTTGCATCAGGTGGCCAGAGTATTCAGTTTCAGCTTCAGCATCTGTCCTTCCAATGAATATTCAGGATTGATTTCCTTTAGGATGGACTGGTTGCATCTCCTTACAGTCCAAGTGACTTTCAAGAGTCTTCTTGAACACCATAGTTCAGAAACATCAATTCTTCACATCTATACATGATGACTAGAAAAGCCATATCTTTGACTATATGGACATTTATCAGGAAAGTAATGTGCCTACATTTCAATTGCTAAGTTGGTGATAGCTTTTCTTCCAAAGAGCATGCATCTTTTAATTTCATGGCTGCAGTACCATCTGCAGTGATTTTAGAGCCCAAGAAAATAAAGTCTGTCATCACTGTTTCCATTGTTTTCCCATCTATTTGCCATAAAGCGATGGGACCAGATGCCATGATCTTAGTTTTTTGAATGTTGAGTTTTAAACCAGCTTTTTCACTCTGCTCTTTCACTCTCATCAAGAGGTTCTTTAGTGCCTCTTTACTTTCTGCCATAAAGGTCGTGTCATCTGCATAGCTGAGATTTTTGATATTTCTCCCAGCAATCTTGATTCCAGCTTGTGCTTCATCCAGCCTGGCGTTTCACGCGATGTACTCTGCATATAAGTTAAAGCACCATGTGCATGTAACTTATAAATACATTTAACATATAAATACATATATGTTTCATACACATATATACATGGTGATGGTTAAGATGTTAAGTTGTGTCTGACTCTTATGACCTTCATGGACTGTAACTTGCCAGGCTCCACTGTCCATGGAATTTCCCAGCTAAGAATACTGGAGTGTGTTGCCATTTCCTTCTCCAGAAGATTTACCTGACACAGCAATCAAACTTAGGTTTCATACTTTGCGAGCAGTAATCTTGCATTGCTGGCAGATTCTTTACCAACTGAGTCACTAGGGAAACCATATGTATATGGAATTCCCTGATGGCTCAGTCATTAAAGAATCTACCTGAAATGCAAGACACTGAGGTTTGATTCCTGGGTCGAGAAGATCCTCTGGAGAAGGAAATGACTACCCACTCCAGTATTCTTGCCTGAAGAATCCTGTGGACAGAGGAGCCTGGTGGGCTTCAGTCCTTGGGTCACAAAGAGTTGGTCACAACTGAGTGACTAGTATATATATTAGTGTGTCACACAACTCAGCGGCACACGTGTGTGTGTGTGTGTGTGTGTGTGTGTGTGTGTGTATACACCCATATATCCAATTGTTTCTGTTTCTCTGGAAAACCCCAATGAATACACCCTCTTCTTTATTTTCCTTTTATCTGTTAGCTAATTGAAGATAAATGAAATAGATTCCTTTAAGCTCTACTTAAAAAAAAAAAAGAAAGAAATACCTAGAGCAGGTGTGAGAGGAAAGCTTTCTTCAATAATTAGTGTAAATAGTATTTCTCTCTTTCTCTTTCTCTTTTTTCTGAAGAACAAGAGTCCTGCTTTTATCACACATCAGGTGGCAAAGCAGAGTGAAATATATGAGAACAGTGGGAGTGTGCAACAGTAATACTACCTTCCTCAGCACTGTAGTTTATCATTTTCAAAGCATTTTCTCATAGATTTGAGTCACACAAAATAACAAGAGGATGGGGAGAGTAGGTATTTTCATCCTTTACAGATGAGAAAAATCAAGGCATTACTGAGGAAAATAAGTGGCAGAACTAAACTTTCAAACTGAGTCTTCTGACAATAAATCAAGTGTTCTTAACAACTGAATGATTCTGCCTGTGGACAGAACTGCATTAATTATATGTTTCAAGAGGGAGTTGACAGTCACTCAAAAGAGAAAGGACAAATAAGACCTAGTGGATTTCTGCTCCAGAAGGCAATAGGGATGATTTAAATTTAGAGAAACTAATAGCTACATTAAAAAAAAAAAAAGAGTCATGGTGAGTTGTAGGTCACTGCAAAGAGGCATTTAATGCAGGGAGTTTCAACAAGAATATTAACGAAAAAGTGATATTAACAACAGTGGTAGCAAAAGCCAGCATTTACTGAACACATGCTAAATCTGAAGAATCTTCCAGGAATTTTTGCTAGTTCTAAATACATTTTGGCAAGAAAAAATGTTATTACCTCATTTTAACAGTTTTTATGTAACAGACTAAGAGATTAAATAACCTCTTCAAAATATATGCCATCAGCAATATGTTATGTTGAAAACCAGGATTATTTCTAAAATGAAAGGAAAACAAACCAGTAAACCTTTTTGAGAAGCTTGAAATTATTAAATAACTTCACAAAGTACTTAATTTCTTTTTCACTCATTACAATCTAGTACGAGAGCTTACAAATACAAAAGCAAGAATTAACTATATTATGTGCTACTGTCACAAACTGTCTTAGATTTTGTTCTCATGAAATCCGCCTCAGACAATGACTCCTGTAAAAGTTAAGAAAAATTGCTATGAGCTTAAAATTGGTCAGGGAGATAGAAAGTGAGATTATGAAAGGAGGAAAACAAGGAAGTCAAGCAAGGTGCCGTATAGAGTAGGCATACTTTATCTTATACAAAAGATTTAGGGAAAAAAAAAAAAAAGTCATGTCTTAACATTCTTCAATTGGCAAATATTTATATCCCTGAGCACCTCATTCATTGGCTAAAGGCAAGGGTGGACAGACAGAGGGACTTTGGTTCTCCTAGACTGGAGACCAAGAAGATGATGGCAGCCTGAGGGCAGCTCTCTAAAAAATAAGGCATATGCTGGCTATTGAGTGAGAAAGTCACCAGAAACCAGCTACTGATACACACAAACATTGGAAATTAACTATAGGATGTAGGCAGACCACTGACATAGCAGTTGCTCCAGCCAAGTGATTATTCAATAATGCCTTTATATGAAACACGTGGATTTATTCATCTCATTCCTCAGCCTCTTCACTTATGCTGCACCTCTCCTCCGATCATGGATCACTGATCACCAAGGACAGTTATTTGAGATGGAGGAAGAAATCTCTCTGGTATGTTTTAAATTCCACAAGCCTGTGAATCTTCTAAGGTAAATGTAGGTCTTTCAGAAAGTTTCCCCAGACTTCATGGTTTAAACTATAGAAACTAACAGTTTTCACCTGTGCTTGGCTGTTACCTTGTTGTCTGCCAAATGAACACCTTGAGTGATTCTTTAACTCTGGGCTTGGTGAGGTAATTTGCTTTAGTCGACAGGCAGATGGGTATTAGCATATTAATACACAGACTTTTGACAATAATTTTCATATATTGGGTTTGTCCTGTTAAAAGAGTACCTCTTGGTACCTAGCTTCCAGGTTATAACAAATCACAGGATATTTTACTAAGAGAAAGGGGCCTATTGAGAGGCCTTGGGGGTTAAGACACTGTTACAGCGAGAGATGTCAAGGAGGAGAAGCAAAGTGTCTCAGTTGATATCTCAACTGAACACAGCCATGCAAACGACCTCAGGTTACAACAAGAGGAGTAATTGCCCGGATAATCTACAGAATCATAAAAATAACAACTCTTCTTTCTGCAAGCTACTAAACATTGGTGTGTTTTGTTACATAGAAATATATAATTAAAACTTTGAATCACAAGCTGGAATCAAGATTACCAGGAGAAATATAAACAACCCCAAATAGGCAATGATAATCATTATAATGGCAGAAAGCAAAGAGGAACAAAAGAGCATCTTGATGAATATGAAAGAGGAGAATGAAAAAGCTGGCTTAAAGCTCAAAACTCAAAAATCTAAGATCATGGCAACTGGCCCCATGATTTCATGGCAAATAGGTGGGGGAAACAGTGACAGGCTTTATTTTCTTGGGCTTCAAAATCACTGCAGATGATGACTGTAGCCATAAATTAAAAGACGCTTGTTCCTTGGAAGAAAAACTATGACACAGCAATTGCTGTTTCCTGTTAAAAAGCAGAGATATCTTTTTGTCATCAAAGGTCTGCATAGTCAAAACTATGGTTTTTCCAGTAGTCATGCATGGATGTGAGAGTTGGACCATAAAGAAGGATGAGTGCCGAACAATTGATGCTTTTGAATTGTGCTGCTGGAGAAGACTCTTGAGAGTCCTTTGAGCTGAAAACAGATCAAATCAGTCAATCTTAAAGGAAATCAACTCTGAATATTCATTGGAAGGACTGATGTTGAGGCTGCAGCTCCAATACTTTAGCCATCTGATGTGAAGAGTCAACTCACTGGAAAAGACCCTGATACTGGGAAAAATCAACGACCAAAGGAAAAGAGGGCAGTATAGGATGAAATTACTAGATAACCTCACTAACTTAATGGACATGAGGAAGCTCCGAAAGATAGTGAAGTACAGGGAAGCCTGGCATACTGTAGTTCTTGGGTTGCAAAGAGCTGGACGTGACTTAGCAACTGAATAACAACTTTTCCCCTATTGAAATGATAACTTCACATGATTCAAATTAAAATTATCAAAAATAATAATCACATCAATTTCCATAGGCATCTCTACCAGTTATCCAGTCCTACTTTGGCTAACACACTCTATTATTTTCCTTCCAGTTTATGCTGTGAGACAGATTTTAATGTCTAATCCCAGAGCTGAAGGAATGAAGTCTCAGAGAGGTCAAGAGGCCTGTTGAAGACAAGGTAGTATTTTGCAGAGTCATAATCTAAATCTACATTTGCCTGAATTCAAAATCTCCCCTTCCACCCTGCTTCAAGTTGTACTTTCACATGAGTCCTTAAGCATAATGAAACAAATTGCCATCAGAACTGTCAGCTTACAAAAGCAAAGATAATGTGCACGGGTTGTGTGCTCTGCAAATTTGTTGTTGAAAATCCTTTATATCTAGGAAGGATTAGAACAAACTAGTGAAAATGATCCTCATTTCCTTCCATGCAAAAATTATTCTCCTCTTGAGGGTTAATAGTGAAACAACAACAACAAAAATTATATCTTTTGATAATCTGAATAATTTGCATATTTGAGCTACTTCAACTGTAATGATAAGGAAATAAACATTTAAAACTTTCCCTAGCAAAATGGTACTGTAGCATATTGAAGAGTTTAGGCTACAGAGTGAGCGTGTCTGAAGTAAATCCTGGTTATTTTTCTTACTTGCTCTGTGACCTGAACAAGTTATTCAAACTCTCTAAGTTTCTCTGTTTCATCTATAAAATGATGATAGTAATACTATCTACCTCATTATCTTTATTAGTTGTAGGGTCAAAACAATTATGTGAAGCACTAAGAATTGTACCTAGCATAGGGCACATATTCTGTGTTAGCTATTACTATTATTATTACAGTTATTGCCATTATTATTATTAATTTCCTTTTAGAAATCAAAGTAATCTTACATTCATAGATACAAAACCACTCAAACATTTTGTCAGAAGTTAGTTCCCAAACAACTATTTTTTACAGTAAGTGTAACAGATTTGACAGAATAAAGGGCTTTGCCATTTAAAAGGGATAACTTCAATGCTTATTTAATTTTATTAATATAATATTAAAAAATAATAAAATTTAATGCATATTTTATTTTCTGAGTTCATCCTACTCCTGGGCATAATGGGAAAACATGTTTTTAAATAGAGAATAAATAACAAATCCAAAGCAAAAAAGTTAAAATAATAAGTATGGAAGCAAAAAGACTACAGCTTTTAATTTTGATATTGCACTATCTTCTATCATAGGGAACCGTTTCTTGTCCATGTTTTCACAGGCTCTTTGTTTTTTCTTTAATATAATATTTAGTATATTTTACAGAGATACATTTGCAGGTGGTTTTCTCTGTGACTGATTGTTCTTTGAATCTAGAGCCTGCTTATTCAACATCATCACTTTTGTGCTGAGATGCATGCTTGGCACTAAGTGTCAGTTCAGAAATTATTTGTTGGATGAATGAGCAAATAAACTAAAAGTTAGATGATTCATTACCATTTGACATATAATTCTTTTGGTTAATATTGATTTTATCTAATAGAACTTTCTCAAAATTCATGATATCAATGGCTATTGTAAAACATAATAAGAAACTGACTTACATGAAAATATGTACACTAAATTCTAAGTATTTTCCTTCAAGTGACATTTCTTGACAGTCTTTCTTAATTCCTTGGGAGCAAATGATGACAGTCATCCAGGGCATTGTAATGATGCAATGCTCTCAAAGCTGTTGACTCTGTAATTTAAGGGAACACTCATCTAGCAACAGAAGTCTTCAAAAACCACATAGACATTTTCCCAATTATATGTGAAAGCTTTAATGAAGGCATTTTAATGAACAGTCATTGAGATACAAGGTAAAACAAAGAAAGACATGTATACCTGTGGCAGATTCATGTTGTTGTATGGCAAAACCAATACAATATTGTAAAGTAATTAACCTCTAATTAACATAAATAAATTTATGTTAAAAAGAACCCCCCAATAAAAAAGAACCCATTAAAATAAAAAAATAATAAATTAAAAAAGAAACTGTTATGACTTGATCATTAATTTATCATCAGTAGTACTTTGAAAAAATATCTATTGTAGTATAGTTTACATAATGTGTTAGTTTTAGGTGTACAGCAAAATGAATCAGTTATGCATACACATATATCCACTCTTTTATTTATTTATTCATTTATTATTTTTAGGGCATCCCTGGTGGCTCAGTGGTAAAGAATCTGCCTGCCAATTCAAGAGGTGGAAGAGATGCAGGTTCAGTCTCTAGCTGAGGAAGATACTCCTGGAGAAGTAATTGGCAACCCAATCCAGTATTCTTGCCTGGGAAATCCTATGGACAGAGGAGCCTGGTGGACTACAGTTCAGGGGGTTACAAAAAGTTGGACACCGCAGAGCATGAACACACACACACTCTTTTTTAGCTTCTCTTCTGTATAGGCCATTATAGAGTACTGAATAGCGCTCCCTGTGCTATACAGTAGGTCCTTATGAGTTACCTATTTTATATCTAAGTAGTGTGTGTGTGTCAATTCCAATCTTTCAGTTTATCCCTCCCTTACCCCTGACCCCCTGGTAATCATAAATTTATTTTCTCCATCTATAATTCTATTTCTGTTTTGTAGATAAGTTCATTTGTAGCCTTTTTTTTTTTTTTTAAGATTTCATGTGTTCTTGACCTAAGAAAGCTCCTTTATGTTACCAGTGAAATAAAATACTGGCCTTATTCACTGTATATCCTCATAAAATGCAGCTCTGTGCATCTCTCCTACTTTATTCTTTTTTTTTTTTCAATGATCGAATTTTAAAGTCTCCTCTCTAATGTAAGCTTAAGATATCCAACACTTTCCTTCTGACTCTGCATTTCAGAGATAATCTGTTTCTCTTAAGATATCCAACACTTTCCTTCTGACTCTGCATTTCAGAGATAATCTGTTTCTGTGATAATTAAAATGAGCATCAGTTTCTGTGTTTGGCTTTCTGTAATCCTTGAGTAACTCACACTTCAGAGTGATTTTATTAGGATCAAATTGAGGTTAAATGTAGAGCAAACATCATGAGAACTTCTTTGCCCTAGTAATTTGTTGGTCTAATGAAGACTATTTCAGTTGTCTCTTGCCCATCGTTGAAGGCAGTCAGAAAAATAATTTCTCTTTAGAAATCTCCATATCAGGAAATCAGTGTGATATAAATTAGAAAAAGGGATTCACTGTTGGTTCTAGAGGAGGAGAAATGGCCTCAGGTCAGAAGTTACTCCTCTTAACTAAGTGTATGAACTTATCCACCTTAATTAGGCTTTGGACTCACAGTTGAACTAAGATACCTCCATTGCCTGAGAGCAAAGAATTAGATCTTAAAAGTGCACCTCCAAATTCTAATTCAATTTATTTGAATTATATTAATACTAATTATATTAATGTCATGTAGGGCCACCCAAGACAGATGGGTCATGGTGAAACATTCTGACAAAATAAGGTCTACTAGAGAAGGAAATGGCAAAGCTCTTCAGCATTCTTCCCATGAGAACCCCATGAACATTATGAAAGGTCAAAAAAAAAAAAAAAGACACTGAATGATGGGTAGGTGCCTGATATGCTACTGGGGAAGAGTGGAGAAATAACTCCAGAAAGAATGAAGAAAATGAGCCAAAGTGAAAACAACACTTACTTGTGGATGTGACTGGTGATGGAAGTCCAATGCTGTAAAGAACAATATTACATAGGAACTTGGAATGTTAGATCCATGAATCAAGGTAAATTGGAAGTGATCAAATAGGAGACAGTAAGAGTAAAATTCAACATTTTAGGAATGAGTGAAATAAACAGACCAGAATGGGCAAATTTAGTTCAGATGACCATTATATCTACTACTGTGGGCAAGAGTCCCTAAGAAGAAATGGAGTAGCCCTTATAGTCAACAGTCTGAAATGCAGTACTTGGATGCAATCTCAAAAATGACAGAATGATCTCTGTCCATTTCTAAGGCAAAGCATTCAATATCACAGTAATCCAATCTATGTCACAACCACAAATGCCAAAGAAGTGGAAGTTAAATATTTCTATGATGACCTACAAGGCCTTCTAGAACAACACCAAAAAAATATGTCCTCTTCATCGTAGCAAACTGGAATGCAGAAGTATGAAGTCAAGAGATATCTGGAGCAACAGGCAAGATTGGCCTTGAGTAACAAAATTAAGCAGGGAAAGGGCTAAAATAATTTTGACAAAAGAAAGCACTGGTCAGAGAAAACACCTCTTCCAACAAAACAAAAGATGACTCTAGACATGGACATCACCAGCTGATCAATACCAAAATCAGATTGATTCTATTCTTTGCAGCCAAAGATGGAGGAGAGACTGGGAACTGACTGTCATTCAGATCATGAAACCTTATTGAAAAATTCACACTTACATTGATGAAAGTTGGGAATACTACTAGACCATTCAAGTATGACCTAAATCAAATCCCTTACAATTATATAGTGGAAGTGACAAATAGATTCAAGGGATTAGATGTGATAGACAGAGGGCCTAAAGAACTATGGAAAGAGGTTCCTGACATTGCATAGGAGTCATTGATCAAAACCCTCCCCAAGGAAAAGAAATGCAAAAAGGCAAAATGATTGTCCGAGGAGGCTTTACAAACAGCTTAGAAAATAAGAGAACTGAAAGGCAAAGGAGAAAAGGAAAGATATATCCATCTGAATGCAAAGTTCCAAAGAACAGCAAGGAGAGATAAGAAAGCCTTCCTAAGTAATCAAAGCAAACAAATAGAGGAACACAATAGAATGGGAAAGACTAGAGATCTCTTCAAGAAAATTAGAGATACCAAGGGAACATTTCATGCACAGACGGGTTCAATACAGGACAGAAATGGTATGGACCTAACAGAAACAGAAAATATTAAGAAGAGGTGGCAAGAATACACAGAAGAACTGTACAAAAAAGATCTTCATGACCCGGATAATCATGATAATGTGGTCACTCATCTAGAGCCAGACATCATGGAATGTAAAGTCAAGTGGGCCTTAGAAACATCTCTATGAACAAAGCTAGTGGAAGTGATGGAATTCCAGTTGAGCTGTTTCAAATCTTGAAAGATGATGCTGTGAAAGTGCTACACTCAATATGCCAGCAAATTTGGAAAACTCAGCAGTGGCCACAGGACTGGAAAAGGTCAGTTTTCATTCCAGTCCCAAAGAAAGGCAATGCCAAAGAATGTTCAAACTACCAAACTATTGCACTCATTTCACAAGCTAGCAAAGTAATTCTCAAAATTCTCCACACATGGCTTCAATAGTACATGAACCGAGAAGTTCAAGATGTTCAAATTGTATTTAGAAAAGGGAGAGGAACCAGAAATCAAATTGTCAATACCATTGGATCATAGAAAAAGCAAGAGAATTCCAGAAAAAATCTTCTTTTTCTTTATTGACTGAACCAAACCCTTTGACTGTGTGGATCACAACAAACTGTGGAAAATTCTGAAAGAGATGGGAATACCAGACCACCTGACCTGCCTCCTGAGAAATCTGTATGCATGTCAAGAAAAAACAGTTAGAACCAGACATGGAACAACAGACTGGTTCCAAATTGGGAAAGTGGTACGTCAAGGCTGTATATAATCACCCTTCTTATTTAACTTCTTTGCAAAATACATCATGCAAAATGCCATACTGGATGAAGCACAAGCTGGAAACAAGATTGTTGGAAGAAATACAAATAACCTTAGATACACAGATGATACCATTCTTATGGCAGAAAGTGAAGAACTGAAGAGCCTCTGACAAAAGTAAAGCAGGAGAGTGAAAAAGTTGGCTTAAAACTCAACATTCAAAAAACCCAGATCATGGCATCTAGTTCCATCATCACTTCATGGAAAATAGATGGGGAAACAATGAAAATAATGACAAACTTTTTTTTTTCCTTGGGTTCCAAATTCACTGTAGATAGTGACGGCAGACATGCAGTTAAAAGATGCTTGCTCTTTGGAAGAAAAGCTATGATATGAAAGAAAAGAAAAGAAAGGAAAAAAGAAAGAATGAAAAGAAGATAGAAGAAAGAAAGTCAAGTCACTCAGTCATGTCTGATTCTTTGCAACCCCATGGGCTATAGCCTACCAGGCTGCTCCCCCTTGGAATTTTCCAGGCAAGAATACTATAGTGGGTTGCCATTTCTTTCTCCAGAGGAGCTTCTAAACCCAGGGATTGAACCCAGGTCTCAACCCACTTCAGTACTCTTGCCTTGAAAATCCCATGGATGGAGGAGCTTGGTACAGGCTACTGTCCATGGGGTTGCAAAGAGTCTTGCATAACTGAGTGACTTCACTTCACTCCTGTACTGCAGGCAGATGCTTTACCATCCGAGCCATCAGGGAAGCCCTTGAAACCTAGACAGCCTATCAAAAAGCAGAGATGTTACTTTGCCAACAAAGGTCTGTCTAGTCAAAACTTTGACTCTTCCAGTAGTCATGTATGGATGTGAGAATTGGACCATAAAAATAGCTGAACACCAAAGAACTGATGCTTTTGAATTGTGTTGAAGAAAACACTTGAGAGTCCCTTGGACTACAAGGAAATTCAACCAGTCCATCCTAGAAGAAATCAATCCTGACTATCTTTGGAAGGACTGATGCTGAAGCTGAAGCTCCAATACTTTGATTTCTGATGTGAAGAACTGACTCTTGGAAAAGACTCTGATGCTGGGAAAGATTGAAGGAAGAAGAAGAAGGGGATGACAGAAGATGTGATAGTTGGATGGCATCATTGACTTAATGAACATGAGTTTGAGCAAGTTCTCCGAGTTGGTGATGGACAGGGAGGCCTGGCGTGCTGCAGTCCATGGGGTTGCAAAGAGTTGAACTGAATGACTGAACTGAACTTAACTGAATACCATCGGGGTTAGTTAAAATAAGAACTACTTATAGTTGACTCCATCACTGGTAGATTTATTTCATTTCTTTCTCAAGAAATACTCAATAATTCTCAATAAAAAGTAATTCTACTCACCAATTTCTTGGGCTTTAAACCTTGGAGTTATCCTTAACTCCCTTTATCCCCCACCCCATATGCAGTTCAGTGCAAATTCTGTTCACTCTGTTTTTAAAATATGTATTCAGTTGGAGTTTGTCTTCAAACTTTCACTGTCAACTTCCGCCTCAGAAAGCCATTGTATTTGGCATTTAATCTTATTATAGCATCTCACTTGATCAGTTTACACCTATTCTTGCCCCTCCCAGTACATTCTCAGGGTAGCAATCGCAATGATACTTTGGAAGATAAATTATATTATGACACTCCTCTGCTCAGTACACTCCATTGCCTTCCCTTGTTACTCAGAATAAAAGCCAAGTTCCATGTTCTGACGTCTAAAGCCTGTGTATCTTGGCATCTTTTAGCTCTGTGACCATCCCAGAATACTGTCTCTCATGTTCACTTCAGCTACACCAGACCCTTTACTGGTCCTCAGAAGACTTTCACTCTGGCAGTTGCTTCTATTGATATCTTGAAAACTCAGGTTTCCCCTCTTTAAGGTCTCTGCTCAAATATTACTGAATCTGAATAGATGCCTCTTACCATTTCATGTAAAGCAGAACAATGCTCACTATTCTTTTTTACTGTACACTGCTTTATTATTTTTTATTGTATATACCACCGTTTGTATTACATAATGGAGAAGGAAATGGCAACCCACTCCAGTGTTCTTGCCTGGAGAATCCCAGGGACGGGGGAGCCTGGTGGGCTGCTGTCTGTGGGGTCGCACAGAGTCAGACATGACTGAAGCGACTTAGCAGCAGCAGCAGCAGCAGTATTACATAAACAAACAAACACATTTATTTTGTTTTCTATCACAAACTCCCCCAAAGTGTTGGTACAGATGTGTACAAATTTTGTGTATTATACTTTGTAATGATAACTTTTCCAGTCAATAATATAATTATATTTGGCCAAATAATATCCATAGTTTCTAGTGTAGTAATAATTTAGGAAATCCAAGTTTGAAGTCACACAGAGCCAATGTGGCTCAGAAGACTGAAACAACTCAAATTCAGCCAGCAAATCAATGATAGAGGATTATTCACTCATTAGAAATTTCTTTATTCACTGATCACCCCCAATTCTTTCTATTATATAATCAACCCTACTCCAGAACTACATTGCCCATAGCTACACTGGTGCCATACTTGACACCTTCAATTCCTTAATCATTTTTTAATCATTACCATTATCTTCATTCTGATCACTCTCATCATCATAATTTTCAAAACGAACGACTCACTATGTCAGGAACTGTGCTAAGTACTTCATATACTTCTATAAGAAAGGAATTATCTTTCCTTTTCTGCTGTCTCAGAATTTAAATAGCTTGTTTAAAATTAGACAGATGGTAAATAGTGGGAGTAACAATATCAATCTAGCTCTCACTGACTTACACAATGTTTTCTTGAGAAGTTTCCATTCACTCATTTTCTTGCTTATAGGTCTGAACCAAGGACAGAATCAACTTGCAACCTAGGTTACAGGTGACATTTTATTTCCTTGCTTTTCTTATTTTGGCCAAAAAAAAAAAAAAAAAAATGCTTGAAGACTTCTTTCCTTTCTATGTTAAACACATCTCTGTCTGAAGGATTGTAGTCATAGCTTGGAAAAGCCATTTTTTTTTTTTAAATTGATACTTGTCAATTTATTTATTTAGTGCCTTATTAAGCTTGTTGTGGTACATATATACTCAATGGAAAAGCTAGTTTCTTGAAGTGAGTTCTTGGTCACCTTCTTGCCACTTCCTTTGGATCATTGCTGAACTTGTCGATTGCTTATTACTGGTGTTTTCTTAACGCCTGAGGATGGTGAGTTCCCTGATTAAATATTTCACTGTTGGCATTTCTTATTCATCCAGTTGTAAGGAATTCCCCTCTATTCCAGTTACATAGCTTTAGAAGAATATCATAAAAATAATTTCTTAATTTTCAAGTCACATGGCCTACTTTTGACTGTCATTTTACTACTCTTGATCCTTGGAGGTTAATAATCACTCTCCTCTTAAAGCATACTTCTTAACTTTTCTTAATACAATCACCTTCTAATTTTCCTGATATTTAATAATACCTCTTCCTTTTACACCAGAGTATAAATGTAGGGGACAATGTGTCCCTCTATTCATTATCTACATGACCTACACAGACATTCATTCTGATTACTTTTATTTTTTTATTATAAATTTATTTATTTTGATTGGAGGCTAATTACTTTACAATATTGTATTGGTTTTGCCATACATCAACATGAATCCACCATGGGTATAAGTAAGTAAGTAAAGTCACTCAGTCGTGTCCGACTCTTTGTGATCCCATGGACTGCAGCCCACCAGGCTCCTCCGTCCATGAGATTCTCCAAGCAAGAATACTGGAGTGGGTTGCCATTTCCTTCTCCAGGGGATCTTCCCGACCCAGGGATCGAAACCGGGTCTCCCGCACAGGAGGCAGACGCTTTAACCTCTGAGCCACCAAGGAAGTATACTGTATGTATAAAATCCTGTATAATGAAGACTTTCCAATGATAACAATAGTTATCCCTCCTGTGGAATTTAGTATGAGGGATAGACTATTATTATTTTCATGTTACAATGAGGAAACTGAGGAACAGCCAGGGTGCATGACTGACAAAAGGTCAAAAAGCTAGTGAAGATTGGCGCCAAGGAGGGTTATAGGCAAAATAAAACAGAAACACTCAAAGACTCTCTGCTTCTAAGCATAATTTTTGCCATAATTAATTTCCCTTAAATTAGCCATTCCAAGACTGAGATTCTCATATTACCTTAGCACATTTCTTTTACTTGAAATGCCAAGTTCAGTTATTAACTGTGCCATTTATTTTATATGTTGTCTTTTGTGTCTCCATATACCATTCTATACATACTTCTACGTTCTATATATGTTCTGTCTATATTCATCTATGTACCACTCTCTCTACTCTTTTCTTGTTTGTTGGTGCTGGGTCTTACACTCTTTAACCCTCTGACATCTTTTCAGGTTTGGCCAAATGGAAGCCACAGAGTATGTGCGGAATGTGGCAGGCAGGGGGAAGAATCTTTGTCTTTTAAATTCCCTGTTGGCATCACTTCAACAGCAGCAAAGAGTAGACTAGGCCTAGCTTCTTTAAACACTCTGTGCATTAGATTTGCTGGGTAAGCCAGACAGAGATAGACAAATATCATATAATATCATTTATGACTAGAATCTTTAAAAATATACAAAAATGAACCTATCTGCAAAGCAAATAGATGCACAGACATAGAAAATAAACTATGGTTACCAAAGGAGAGAGGTAGGGGAAGGATGAATGGGGAGGTTGCAATTAACATATATACATTACTATGTATAAAGTAAATAACCAAAAAGGACCTACTTTATAGCACAGGGAACTATATTTGATATTTTGTAATAACTGATAAGGAAAAATAATCTGAAACAGAATGTATATACATGTATATGCATATATATGTATGTACATGCACATATAATATATTATACATATATTATTATATTATATAATATACACACACACATATACAAACACATATAACTAAGTCACTTTGTTATACACCTGTAACCAATCATGTAAATCAATGTAAATCAATCATAATTCCAAAAACTTTTTTTTTGTTGTTTTTTGCTGGGTCCCCTTCCTACGGGGCTACAGAGGATGACATGGCTTGATGGCATCACAGACTGGGTTTGAGCGAACTCCAGGAGATATTGAAGGACAGGGAATCCTGACATGCTGCAGTCCATGGGGTTTCAAAGAGTCAGACACGAATTAGTGACTGAACAAAAATCTTCCTAGGGGTCTCCTCTGAAGTCCAAGTGTACAGAGCTCTGAGATCTTCCCTAAAAAAATGAACAACAGCCTTATAGGACCTGTTCTTAAAATCCTAGGTTCTGATTACTTTTCAGGCATTGGGATTAAAGATAATTCTTATAGTAATTGCTCAGTTACTTCACTGTATTTTTTACTTTTGCAGCCTACCCACTGTATGCAGGTCAGGAAGCAACAGTTAGAACTGGACATGGAACAACAGACTGGTTCCAAATAGGAAAAGGAGTACGTCAAGGCTGTATATTGTCACCCTGCTTATTTAACTTATATGCAGAGTACATCATGAGAAACGTCCCATCACTTCATGGGAAATAGATGGGGAAACAGTAGAAACAGTGTCAGACTTTGTTTTTTTGGGCTCCAAAATCACTGCAGATGGTGACTGCAGCCATGAAATTAAAAGGCGCTTACTCCTTGGAAGAAAAGTTATGACCAACCTAGATAGTATATTCAAAAGCAGAGACATTACTTTGCCGACTAAGGTCCGTCTAGTCAAGGCTATGGTTTTTCCTGTGGTCATGTATGGATGTGAGAGTTGGACTGTGAAGAAGGCTGAGCACCGAAGAATTGATGCTTTTGAAGTGTGGTGTTGGAGAAGACTCTTGAGAGTCCCTTGGACTGCAAGGAGATCCAACCAGTCCATTCTGAAGGAGATCAACCCTGGGATTTCTTTGGAAGGAATGATGCTAAAACTGAAGCTCCAGTACTTTGGCCACCTCATGCGAAGAGTTGACTCATTGCAAAAGACCCTGATGCTGGGAGGGATTGGGGGCAGGAGGAGAAGGGGATGACTGAGGATGAGATGGCTGGATGGCATCACGAACTCAATGGTCGTGAGTCTGAGTGAACTCCGGGAGTTGGTGATGGACACGGAGGCCTGGCGTGCTGCGATTCATGGGTTGCAAAGAGTCGGACACGACTGAGCGACTGAACTGAACTGAGTCTTTATTAATTTCTCTTGCCTTGAAATGTTTCTGTTTTCCAGGCTAAACCCTGACTGATCCCCTAACAGTGGACACAGCCTCAGCATCGACCTGCATTCCTGCTGCTCTCCTCACAATACCCTCCAAATTCCATCAACAGTAACTGGCTGGTACCTCTTCAATCTGTCCCATCCCCTAAATTTCGCAGTTGCTGCCTTAGTTCTCACCATTTAAAATCAAACTTTTAACGTGTATCCATCTTCTACCTTGAGATTTCCACAGGACTATCTTTGTATCACTCAAGAATATGCTTCATATGTGTTTCCATGTTGCTAAAGGAAAATAAAAATATTTGACAATGTCGTCATAACTACCACTGATTCCTCCTGAGCTCTTAACAGCACAGATTAAAATCTTAATAGGGAAAGTCAGGTCTTTCACCACCAGCTGTATCTAGTATCTTTTCCTCCTGCTAGATGCTTATATACTATAACCACGCTAACACTCCTTCTGAAATTCTCTATTTTTGGCAAGCATATATACTAATCCTTTGAGATATAGCAGAAATGTTCCACTAGGAGAATAAGTTTCAGGATTCTCTACATTTCCACTGCACCATATGTCTACCTTTGTACTCATTCCTTTAGATTTTTCAACTCATATTTCACCAGTGTTCACGATAGATAGTTACATGTTGTTCCATTTTTATAAATCTGAAACTTCATAGAACACTTTAAATACAAAAATATGTTCTTTGAGTTAATGAGTTTTAATAAGAATGTTATTAATTAATCATGAATAAAAATGAGAACAAAAGTATGAATTGCTACCTTGGGCTTCCCTGGTAGCTCAGATGATGAAGAAATCTACTTGCAATGCAGGAATCCTGGGTTCAGTCCCTGGATTGGGAAGATCCCCTGAAGGAGGAAATGGCAACCCACTCCAGTATTCTTGCCTGGAGAATCCCTTGGACAGAGGAGCCTGGTGGGCTACAGTCCTGTGCTCACACAGAGTTGGACATGACGGAAGCAACTTAGCACAGCAGATTACACTTTGGTTTATATACACTGAAATTCATTCTACTTCTGTTAAACACTTCCTCAAATATGAGTAATCACTGATGCCAGGAAAATCTTAAAATGGTTTCTTATACAGAACCTTCCATTAAGTAACACTTCCTCACTTTCAGTGGTATTTTTAGCCATATTTCCTATAAGCCTTTGCACAAATAAAATAATTTTTTTGTGCTCATAAGTTATACTTCTCTTATCTTTATGTCTTTTCAGACCATTATCTCTGTCTTGAATTTAATTATGGGTTGTGATAACCAGCAGTTAAAATGACCACAATGACACTATAAGAATGGAATACCATAAGTAAATAAAATTTACACAAATAGACATAGCAGCATACATATTCATAGGTGCAAATCTGAAATTGCTGTTGGATCAGTTGGCAAAAGAGACAGACTCTTAACATTAGCTATATCAGCACAGCATAGAGTCATGAATATCTGTGGACCAAGGATGAGAAATAGGGGGTAAGAACAAACTATAAATGGAATGTATTACCTATTATATCTGGTTAGATTTTCCATTTGTACTTTATTTATAACTTTCATAAACTTTGAGGCAAAGTTCAACAATAACAACAAAAAAAGAGTGATTTGCTTCTTGCCCATCTAGATGCAAGGCAAATTTTCTGCAACACTTAGCACTTCCCTGAATGTTACCATTGGTACAGGAATCTGGGTTTCCAGGAGGGACTTTTAACCCTCCCTCATCACTCTTACCTCGATCTGTTTTCCTGAGACCAAAAGTCAATTTCAGATTTGCATTTCATCACCATAACTGCAAGTCTCATTTAATTTTCCCCTCTAGGTTTATTTTCCCTAGTTAAAATTATCAGATTCAGTTTCAAAATTTTATTTTCATCAGGCTGCTTTCAAAGTCTGTAGTTGTTCTGATTAATACACTAAATAGTTGTGATTTTTAAAATCATTCATTAAATGGAAATATAGGACCCAACACTATAACTTCTAAAATTCTAAAATATGTAATATGCAGAAGCCTACAGGAGCCTACATCTGAGTCAGCAGCCAGTTTTACATGAATCTGATCATTAGTATATCCTGAAAACTATATTTTATGAATAGCACAGCACTTGAGGAACCAGAAAATTCAATTACTTGAAAGTATTTGTTGCTTATCATATTATAAAAACTAAAATTTAGTATTTTAAGCATGCAAATGTATGCACTATTGGAAAGAATTTAATATTGTCCATATTTTATTTACATTTTATCCCAATGATGTCTGTATCTGCCTAATCTGGATACTATTTTCCTTCTTTTCAATTATGAATTTCATTGTAGAGTAACTGGTCACTAATATTTTATTAACTATAAAGATTTCATAAAATTATTCATGAGGTTACAGATTGAACGTCCTGGGATCAGAATGTATTAAATGGAATCAGTATAAGAAACATAATTATTTAAGTTATTAATGATGGCCAGATTCCTTGACTGTATCAACAGACTCCTTGGAATAGCTATGGCTGATTATACTGAAATATTCTAGCATATTTTAGTCAATGAATAAATATGTTAAACTTGAATTTGCTTTTCCCCCCAAAATTTAAGAATGACAAAAGATTATATACTTTAAAATTCTAGTGAACTTCCTATATATATATGAACTTCCCTGGTAACTCAGTGGTAAAGTCTGTCTGCAATACAAGACACCTTGGTTCGATCCCTGGGTCAGGAAGATCGCCTGGAGATGGAAATGGCAACCCACTCCAGTATTCTTACCTGGACAATCCCATGGACAGAGAAGCCTGGAGCCTACAGTCTATGGGGTTGCAAAGAGTCAGACACGACTGAAGATACTTAGCATGCACACATACACACACATTTTTTTTCTAACTAATAATTTGACAACATAAATAAGATATATTAGGATATATTTAAGTCAAGGAGTTCATAGTGCAGGTTAACTATCCTGATAGTTTTTTTTTTTTCCTGAAAAAAAATTTTTTTAATTTATTTTTTATTTTAATTGGAGGCTAATTACTTTACAATACTGTGGTGGTTTTTGCCATACAATCACATGAATCAGCCATGGGTATACATGTGTTTACCATCCTGACCCTCCTACCTTCCTCCCCATCCCATCTCTCAGGGTCATCCCAGTGCACCAACTGTGAGCACCCTGTCTCATGCATCAAACCTGGACTGGCGATCTATTTTACATATGATAATATACATGTTTCATCCCACCCTCGTCTTCTCCCACAGAGTCCAAAAGTCTGTTATTTACATCTGTGTCTCTTTTGCTTTGCTGTCTCACATATAGGGTTATCATTACCATCTTTATAAATTCCATATATATATGCATTAATATACTGTATTGATGTCTTTTTTTCTGACTTACTTCATTCTGTATAATAGGCTCCAGTTTCATTTACCTCATTAGAACTGATTCAAATGCATTATTTTTAGTAGCTGCATAATATTACACTGTGTATATATGCCACAGCTTTCTTATCCACTCATCTACCGATGGGCCTCTAGGTTGCTTCCATGCCCTGGGTATTATAAACAGTGCTGCGATGAACACTGGGGTACACGTGTCTCTTCCTCAGTGTGTATGCCCAGCAGTGGGTTTGCTGGGTCATGTGGTAGTTCTAGTTCCAGTTTTTTAAGGAATCTCCACACTGTTCTCCATAGTAGCTGTACTAGTTTGCATTCCCACCAACAGTGTAAGAAGGTTCCTTTTTCTCCGCACCCTCTCCAGCATTTATTGTTTGTAGACTTTTTGATCGCAGCCATTCTGACCGGCATGAGATGGTACCTCATTGTGGTTTTGATTTGCATTTCTCTGATGTTGAACATCTTTTCATGTGTTTGTTAGCCATCTGCATGTCTTCTTTGGAGAAATGTCTGTTTAGTTCTTTGGCCCATTTTTTTTGTGTGTTGCTTATTTTTCTGGAATTGAGCTGTAGGAGTTGCTTGTATATTTTTGAGATTAATTCTTTGTCAGTTGCTTCATTTGCTGTTATTTCTCCCATTCTGAAGGCTGTCTTTTCACCTTGCCTAAGATAGTTAATTTATAATTCATCATGAGGCCTTGTAAATATTGACTCACTCTTCCTTAGCCATTTCAAGGGAGATTTACAGATTCCTGAAACTGAAAAATATAGATTTTAAACTTCCAATAACTGAAGACAAGTAAAAACAGAATGAAACCAGATGATTAGGAATATGTTGAAACAATATATAATATACGTTTGACCATTATAGGCTAGCATGAAAATTTAGTTTCCTTCCCGAAAAATATGGACATCTGTTCATCTTCTAAGTCAATGAGTAACAGATGACTGTACATCTGTTTGCATATAAAGTGAGAGACTGATGAGCAGGGTGTTGTTTCTAGGGTTTGTTTTGGTTTGTTTTCATTATAATTTTCCTTACTGACATTCAGCCCAACATTATGTTGATAGATCCCAGTATATATTTTCATAATTGGTTATAGTTACAGTGCTCACTAATTTTTTAGGCAATATTCTAAATTCTTTACATAGTTTCTCTAATTATCATAAATAACTATTAGACAAAAATTCTCCTTAACGCTATTTTAGAAACAAATGACAGAGGTACAGAGGTATAGAGATACCATACAACATCACACTGTTTATATGTGGGGAATTCCAGAAATTAAATACAGGTAATCTTTTACTGAATGATTTGCCTTGGATACAAAATGAGATAATTCTGTCCTTTTAGTGACTGCATCCCAGTACTGCATTTCAGACTTTTTTGTTGACTGTGAGTGTTACTCCATTTCTTCCAAGGAATTCTTCTACATAGTAGTAGATAAAATGGTCATCCGAATTAAATTCACCCATTCCTGTCCATTTTGGTTCACTGATTCCTAAAATATCGATGTTCACGCTTGCCATCTCCTGCTTTAGTCAGTTCAGTCGCTCTGCTGCTGCTGCTGCTAAGTCGCTTCAGTCCTGTCCAACTCTGCATGACCCCAAAAACAGCAGCCCACCAGGCTTCCCTGTCCCTGGGATTCTCAGGCAAGAATAGTAGAGAGGGTTGCTATTTTCTTCTCCAATGCATGGAAGTGAAAAGTAAAAGTGCAGTTGTTCAGTCGTGTCTGACTCTTAGCTGCCTCATGGACTACAGCCTACCAGGCCCCTCTGTCCATAAGATTTTCTAGGCAAGAGTACTGGAGTGGGGTGCCGTTGCCTGCTCAGTTCAGTTCAGTTCAGTCACTCAGTTGCATCCAACTCTTTGTGACACCATGAATGGCAGCACGCCAGGCCTCCTTGTCCATCAACAACTCCCAGAGTTCACTCAGACTCGTGTCCATCGAGTCCGTGATGCCATCCAGCCATCTCATCCTCGGTCATCCCCTTCTCCTCCTGCCCCCAATCCCTCCCAGCATCAGAGTCTTTTCCAATGAGTTAACCCTTTGTGTGAGGTGGCCAGAGTACTGGAGTTTCAGCTTTAGCATCATTCCTTCCAAAGAAATCCCAGGGCTGATCTCCTTCAGAATGGACTGGTTGGATCTCCTTGCAGTCCAAGGGATTCTCAAGAGTCTCCTCCAACACCACAGTTCAAAAGCATCAATTCTTCGGTGCTCAGCTTTCTTCACAGTCCAACTCTCACATCCATACATGACCACAGGAAAAACCATGGCCTTGACTAGATGGTACTTTGTTGCAAAGTAACGTCTCTGCTTTTCAATATGCCATCTAGGTTGGTCATAACTTTTCTTCTAAAGAGTGTCTTTTAATTTCATGGCTGCAGTCACCGTCTGCAGTGATTTTGGAGCCCCCCAAAATAAAGTCTGACACTGTTTCCACTGTTTCCCATCTATTTCCCATGAAGTCATGGGACCAGATGCTATGATCTTCATTTTCTGAATGTTGAGCTTTAAGCCAACTTTTTCACTCTCCACTTTCACTTTCATCAAGAGGCTTTTTAGTTCCTCTTCACTTTCTGCCATAAGGGTGGTGTCATCAGCATATCTGAAGTTATTGATATTTCTCCCGGCAATCTTGATTCTAGCCTCTGCTTCTTCCAGCCCAGCGTTCTCATGATGTACTCTGCATATACATTAAATAAGCAGGGGACAATATACAGCCTTGATGCACTCCTTTTCCTGTTTAGAACCAGTCTGTTGTTCCATGTCCAGTTCTAACTGTTGCTTTCTGACCTGCATACAATTTCTCAAGAGGCAGGTCAGGTGATCTGATATTCCCATCTCTTTCAGAATTTTCCACAGTTTATTGTTATCCACACAGTCAAAGTCTTTTCGTGTTGCTCAGTCATGTCTAATTCTTTGTGACCCCATGGACTGTAGCACACCAGGCTTCTCTGTTCATCACCAACTCCTGGAGCCTGCTCAAACTAATGTCCATTGAGTCAGTGACGCCATCCAACAAACTCTTCCTCTGTTATCCCCTTCTCTTCCTCCCTTCAATCTTTCCCAGTATCCGGGCCTTTTCCAGTAAATCAGTTCTTTGCACCAGGTGGACAAAGGATTGGAGCTTCAGCTTTAGCATCAGTCCTTCTAATGAATATTCAGAACTGATTTCCCTTAGGATGGACTGGTTTGATCTCCTTTCATCCAAGAGACTTTCAAGAGTCTTCTCAAACACCATAGTTCAAAAGCATCAATTCTGCAAGGCTCAGCTTTCTTTATGGTCCAACTCTCACATCCATATTTGGCCACATCCAATTTACCTTGATCCAAGGACCTAACATTTCAGGTTCCTACGCAATACTGTTCTTTATAGCATCAGACTTCACTTTTACCACAAGACACATCTACAACTAAGCATTGCTTCCGTTTTGACCCAGCCTGTTCATTTTTTTTGTATAGCTATCTTTCCACTCTTCCTTAGTGGCATATTGGACCTGCCGATCTGGGAGGCTCATCTTCGGTTGTCATGTCTTTTTGCCTTTTCATACTGTCCATGGGGTTCTCGAGGCAAGAATACTGAATCTCTGTCCTCAGAAGTTGTACTGCTCTGCCTCTCAATGAATATTAAATCTGTAGTCCTGGTAAAACTAAATCAATTGTTTTAGAGAAAAATAATTTCAACTAAACTAGAGTTTTGCACATTCAGTAATAGAAATATAGCAATAAATATGAATTCAGTATTTTTCTTTTCATATAACTCAATTCATATAAATAGAATTTGAAGACAATATTTCTGTAAGACTATTTCCAGTTGGATAATATACTAAGAACTTGATCAGAATGTAAATATAGGTAGTTTGAATCTCATATTTTTTCACAAAGCACAGTTACTTGTTTACTCAATTCACAGGTATCACATGAAAAAATTCCTCTGAAATGCAACCTTTTTGATAGTCATCTGAAATGTTGCCACATGAATTATATAAAGTCATAGAAGTACTCTGCATCACCATTGTTGTGGGTGTTTTGGTTGAGTAGGGTTGTTCTGGGGGAAGCATGGCTTAACCTCGGGAAATGAAATTGATAAAGCACAAGCTCCACTGCCTCTTTCTTCACTTCTCTTGCATTGTATAGCCTCTTTATGTCTGTAATTTGCAGCTAGTGGATAAAATTTCCTAGATAATAAGTTAAATTACCATCAAGGGAAATAATTATCTTTCTAAATATAAAATGACAGATTTTCCAGTGGTGCAATTTTTAAGGGTTATACACATCTTCCATCTTCCCAAATACCCTTGACATGTAAATTAACAGGCTCATAAATTTAGAGTTGGAGGAAGCAGAAAGTTACTTTGCACAAATACCACTCACAGTGGCAATGATCACGATTCTGTCCTAGGGCATCTATCCAATCTTGCTATTTGCTATTGCTGAGTCCTGAAATGTTGGCATGATATTTCATTCTGGCAACCATTAAAGCCAGAAAGCTGTATCATGCTTTACATGTAGGATAAATATACAAAGATAATATCTAAATGCAAGACTAGAAAAGCAGCATCAGATTTCTAGACCCAAATAACTTATTTATAAATTTTAAAGGAACAAATACTTTCTTTTGTAAACATGCTGCCAAACATTTCATTAAATCAGAAATTTTCTTTAGACAAGCAGGCTTTCTTGAATGTAGGTGTGTAAACACATCACCTGTTTCCCATTTTCAGTTAATGATAAGAATCAAAGAGAAAGAATCTATCCTTTGAAAATATCAGATTTTGAGGCATAGCAGATTGAACATCTAGCTTCAGCTCAGCAATCAGATATAATTGCTGGCTCTTTGGCTTACCAAATATGAATTGCAGAAAGAATATGTGGCTTGAATACAGGTATCAGTGACAGGATTGTGAAATTTCCTAGGACTCTGCTCACATAGCAAAAAGATATAATATCTGCTCTATGTGACATGTTGTGTAATATTCAATATCTTAGGAAATACTGTAATTGAAAGTTGTTTGTAAACTAAGTTCTATCCAGATGCAGTTGATTATTATTGTGATATTTTCTATCAAAAATATACCATCATATCTCTTTGCATGCGTGCAAGCTGCATCGCTTCAGTTGTGCTCAACTCTTTGTGGCTCCATGGACTGTAGCCCACCAGGGTCCTCTGTCCATGGGATTTTCCAGGCAAGAATATTGGAGCAGGTTGTCATTTCCTCCTCCAAAAAGCAATCATATGTCTTTACAGAGTTTATTAAACTATCTCATGATTTAAAGTGGAGTCTATTTACTATTATTGTTTGCCTCTATCCTAATATTAATATTAGCTTCTCAGGGCTGCTGTAACAGAATACCACAAGCTAGTGATAAAATAGAAATGTATTGTCTCACAGTTCTGGAGGCTAGAGGTCTTCAGTCAAGGTGGCAATAGAGCCATGTACCATCTGAAGCCTGGAGGTGAGACTCCTTCCTCACCTCATCTTGCTTCTGAGATTCTCTAGCATTCTGGGTTCTCCTTGGTTTATAGACCCATTACCCAGACCCCATCTCCCTTGACACATGATCATCTTCTCCTGTGTGTCTCTGTCTTTACATAGTGTCTTTCTCTTCTTTTAAGGGCACCGCTCACATTGAATTAGGGCCTACTGTACTGACCTCAGAGTTCCAAAGTGGCTCAGTGTAAAGATTCTGCCTGCAATTCAGGGGACACAGGAGATGCAGGTTCGATCCCTAGTCAGGAAGATCCCCTGGAGTAGGAACTGGCAACCCACTCCAGTATTCTTGCCTGAAAAATTACATGGGCAGAGAGGCATGGCAGGCCATAGTCCCCGGGGTTGCAAAGAGCAGGATACAACTGAGCACACGTGTGCATGCACTAATGACCTCATCTCATTTTGATATCTGCAAAGATCCTATATTTATTTATTTATTTATTTACTGGCTTATTTTTGACCAAACTGTGCAGCATGTAGGATCTTAGTTCTCTGATCAGGGATCAAACCCTGCTCCCTGTACTGAAAGCATGAAGCTTTAAACACTGGACTGCCAGAGGAAGTCTTCCTATTTTTAAACAAGTTCACAGTCGCAATTATAGGTATTAAGACTTCAATATACTATTCTTTCCAGTGGATATCATTCCATGTTTTTAACATTAGTGAATTCGAAAGAGGTAAGCATATGCATATAGGGTACTACATACATAATGTAGAAGTTTACAGGGTTTTTTTTTTAGTATTTCTTTAGTATTCTATACATAGAGAAAATAACACATATCCTTTGATGCACAAAACATAAAATAGCTACATATAACAATAATTTTAAACAAGTATTACAGGAAATATATATATATATATACATGCACACTAATGAACGTTCATTAATGAATGCACTATATAAAATACTGTATATTGATGAACTTTTTTCTGTTATAAACCAAATAATAGAATGGTTTAAGCAAGTAAGAGATCAGGTAAAATTTGACATTAGATTTGTACTAATTTGACTAAGGAAGACTGCACATCATGAAATAGGAAAAGTTAAGAGAATAAAATAATTAGAGTGCTTTAGGGAGAATCAACGTGCTGACTCACTGGAAGTTGTTTAAAAATATACATTGGAAATACATTCAGGTAAGTTAGAGTCAATCCAATAAAATGGAGTAAAATTTTGAACTTGATTTCAGAAGCACTTCGAGTCATTATAGAAACTGCTAGAGGACCATAGCATGAAGCAAAATTTCAGGGACAGAACATGAAAAAGGAGGCTATTCCATTAATTTGGTTCTACACGCTTCTAAGGAGAACATATGCCTACAACCTGTGTGCTGAGTTTTCTGAAACACAATAGTAAATTCACAGAGGGGAGCACTCCAGGATATTTTAAATTTCAAGAGAAACACATGGACATCTGTAAGAAATCCAACAATCTACTACTCTTAGGAAATTTAGACATTTCTTTAATGAAAAGAACTATTAGGTTTTGGGCCTAGGGCAACTGTGAAAAAATTACTGAAATATCAACATAGCTATGAGCCCAAATAGTCTAGAAACCTCTAGTTTATTAATTAATGAATGTATTTGCACTTTTTGATCTGAAGCTGTATACAATTTTATACACTCAATTATTTCCATTGTCTTCAATTAGACCATTCTTGATTATAAACCAACTTTTGTTGTTGTTGCTCTGGCATAAAACTAGTTAAGCTCTTTTGGTTTTTTTTCTGATGTTTTTATGACAAAGACCAGGGAAATGCAGTAATCTCTACTTTTCCTTTAACAAATATTAGTCTCCTAGTTTCAGGTCTTTTTGATATTTTGCTAAGATAAATTTCAATATTACTGTTGTTACTTTCATATTTTAACTTTTTTCCATTAGCTCTCAATTTACTAGTTTTTTTTAATAATTTTTATTTTTTAGTTTGTTTTGCTTTACAATACTGTATTCATTTTGCTATACATCGACATGAATCAGCCACGAGTGTACAGGAACTCCCAATCCCGACCCCCACTTCCCCACTCCCACCCCACACCATCTCTCTGGATTATCCCCGTGCATCAGTCCCAAGCATCCTGCATCCCATATTGAACCTAGACTGGTGATTCATTTCACTTATGATATCATAGATGTTACACTGTCACTCTCCCAAATCATCCCACCCTCTCCCTCTCCCACAGAGTCCAAAAGGCCGTTCTATACATCGATGTCTCTTTTGCTGTCTCGCATACAGGGTTATCATTACCATCTTTCTAAATTCCATATATATGTGTAAATATACTGTATTTTTTTAGTTTGTTTTGCTTTACAATACTGTATTCGTTTTGCTATACATTGACATGAATCAGCCACGAGTGTACATGAACTACCAATCCTGACCCCCGCCTCCCCCCTACCCCCCCCCCAACACACCATCTCTATGGATTATCCCCATGCATCAGTCCCAAGAATCCTGCATCCTGCATCCGGCATCAAACTTAGACTGGCAATTCGTTTCACTTATGATATCATACATGTTACACTGCCACTCTCCCAAATCGTCCCACCCTCTCCCTCTCCCACAGACTCCAAAAGGCTCTTCTATACATCTGTGCCTCTTTTGCTGTCTCACACACAGGGTTATCCTTACCATCTTTCTAAATTCCATATATATGTGTAAGTTTTGCTATATTGGTGTTTTTCTTTCTGGGTTACTTCACTCTGTATAATCGGCTTCAGTTTCATCCACCTCATTAGAACTGATTTAAATGTATTCTTTTTAATGGCTGAGTAATACTCCATTGTGTATATGTACCACTGCTTTCTTATCCATTCATCTGCTGATGGACATCTAGGTTGCTTCCATGTCCTGGCTATTATAAATAGTGCTGTGATGAACATTGGGGTACACGTGTCTCTTTCAATTCTGGTTTCCTCTGTGTATATGCCCAGCAGTGGGATTGCTGGGTCATAAGGCAGTTCTATTTGCAATTTTTTAAGGAATCTCCACACTGTTCTCCATAGTGGTTGGACTAATTTGCATTCCCACCAACAGTGTAAGAGTGTTCCCTTTTCTCCACACCCTCTCCAGCAATTATTTCTTGTTGACTTTTGGATCGCAGCCATTCTGACTGGTGTGAAATGATACCTCATTGTGGTTTTGATTTGCATTTCTCTGATAATGAGTTATGTTGGGCATCTTTTCATGTGTTTGTTAGCCATCCGTATGTCTTCTTTGGAGAAATGTCTATTTAGTTCTTTTGCCTATTTTTTTGATTGGGTCATTTATTTTTCTGGAATTGAGCTGCATAAGCTGCTTGTATATTTTTGAGATTAGTTGTTTGTCAGTAGCTTCGTTTGCTATTATTTTCTCCCATTCCGAAGGCTGTCTTTTCACCTTGCTTATAGTTTCCTTTGTTCTGAAGAAGCTTTTAATTTTAATTAGATCCCATTTGTTTATTTTTGCTCTGATTTCCAGTATTCTGGGAGGTGGATCATAGAGGATCCTGCTGTGATTTGTGTCAGAGGGTGTTTTGCCTATGTTCTCCTCTAGGAGTTTTATAGTTTCTTGTCTTACATTTAGCTCTTTAATCCATTTTGAGTTTATTTTTGTGTATGGTGTTAGAAAGTGATCTAATTTCATTCTTTTACAAGTGGTTGTCCAGTTTTCCCAGCACCACTTGTTAAAGAGATTGTCTTTAATCCACTGTATATTCTTGCCTCCTTTGTCGAAGATAAGCTGTCCATAGGTGTGTGGATTTATCTCTGGGCTTTCTATTTTGTTCCATTGATCTATATTTCTGTCTTTGTGTCAGTACCATACTGTCTTGATGACTGTGGCTTTGTAGTAAAGCCTGAAGTCAGGCAGGTTGATTCCTCCAGTTCCATTCTTCTTTCTCAAGATGGCTTTGGCTATTCGAGGTTTTTTGTGTTTCCATACAAATTGTGAAATTATTTGTTCTAGCTCTCTGAAAAATACCGCTGGTAGCTTGATAGCAATTTCATTGAATCTGTATATTGCTTTGTGTAATATACTCATTTTCACTATATTTATTCTTCTGATCCATGAACA
>SJXQ01006237.1:20022-36875 GCA_006408695.1 Aepyceros melampus | reverse complement strand
TCAATAAAATTAGAAATTAAAATGGAGAGATCACAACAGACAACACAGAAATACAAAGGATCATAAGAGACTACTATCAGCAATTATATGCCAATAAAATGGACAATGTGGAAGAAATGGATTAATTCTTAGTTTTTTAAATATAAATTTATTTATTTTAATTGGTGGTTAATTACTTTACAATATTGCTGCTGAATAACCAAGAAATCACAGAAGAAATCAAGAAAGAAATAATTTTCAACTTTAATGTACACACAATCATTCATCAGTAGCCTTAGTGGGGGATTCCAGGGCCTCCTACAGATACTACAATCTAGGATTCTCAAGGAACTTGTATTAACTGGTGCACTATTTGCATATAATATATACAAATCATTTGCATGATATACTCTAAATATTATGCTTTATGCGTGCATGCTCAGTTGCATTTGACTCTGTGACTCCATGGACTATATCCTGTCAGGCTTTATCTGTGAAATTTTCCAGGCAAAAATATTGGAATGGTTTGTCATTTTCTCCTCCAAGGGATCTTCCCAACTCAGGGATCAATTCTGCATCTCTTGCAAATCACACATTGGCAGGCAGATTCTTTACCACTGTACCACCTGGCAAGCCCTAAATACTTTATACTTTAAATTATCTCTGCTGCTTCTGCTGCTGCTAAGTCACTTCAGTTGTGTCCTACTCTGTGCGACCCCATAGATGGCAGCCCATCAGGCTCCCCCGTCCCTGGGATTCTCCAGGCAAGAACAATGGGGTGGGTTGTCATTTTCTTCTCCAATGCATGAAAGTGAAAAGTGAAAGTGAAGTCGCTCAGTCGTGTCCCACTCTTAGTGACCCCATGGGCTGCAGCCCACTAGGCTCCTCCGTCCATGGGATTTTCCAGGCAAGAGTACTGGAGTGGGGTGCCATTGCCTTCTAGGTTACTTAAAATAGTTAATACAATATTCATATTATGTAAATAGTTATAAACACAGTGTAACTGCCATATAAATGATTGCTGGCATGTGGCAAATTTGCTTTGCTTCTTAAAAAATTCTGGGATTTTTAAAAAAATATTTTTATCTGTGGTTGGTTGGATTTGCAGACACAGAACCCACCACATAGAGGGTTAACTATATTACATACAGCTATTGAATCCATTTGATTCCTGGGTCAACTCTAACATACATGCTTATGTTAGTAAATGAAAGCAAATATGATAAATAGATGTTGATGAATGATCTAGAAGTGCATCTTTACAATATATTTTAGGATGAAATCTTTAAAAATTGCTGTTGACTCCAAAATCAATACAGTCTGTCTAAATCAGTTTGCATAAATAAAAGTAGGAAGCTGAGGATAAATAATCAGAACTCAGGATAGATTTAAACTATGATTCCTTTTACATTATGACACATTGAAATATGTCCCTATTACTTCCCTTCTTTCCATTAGTAATGTATCTTTCCAAATATAGGTTCTTAAATGATTATCCATAACATTTCAAACTAGTTTCTTTTTGAACTTCCCATCTTTCCCAACAAATACTACCAGTGCTTGCCTATGGAGACCTTCCTCTCCTGCCATCAGAGAAATCAATAATTGCAGAATTATCAACAGTAATTTAAAAAGATGCCAAAAGAACAACAGATATCAATAGTCTTGCCCCAACATACCTAGTAGCATCTTTTTCCACACTTCGCCTATATATGGAGCTCAAACTAAAATCAAGTTGAAATATTTATTCTTCTCAGTGGACACCAACTTCAGCTCAGTTGAATTAATACTTTCATGTACAATGTTCTCGATTTCTGGAATGCTCCTCTGATATTCACCAGTGCTCAGTCCTGCCCCAGATCCCTTGACTTGAGAAGGACCAGCTCTGGCCTTAAGCCAGGGCAGAGAGGATGAGAGGTCCATGAAGCTCAGGAGATATGTTCAATAGGGTTCAATACCGCACATCTAGACCCTATAGATGCTAACAGGACAATAGAAAGGATAAAGACTCTCAAGGTCAGCTGAATTTGCTGAAGAGAAGATTAGTGAACTCTTGGTTTAAGCAGAAATTCTAATTACACATTACAAGACAAAATTACTAAGTAACAAATACCCTTACAACATCCACATGAACTTTAATCCTTACAATATCTCTGTGCTATAGGTTTGATGATTATACTCATTGTAAGAAAATGGAAACACAAAATTTAATAAAACTTTCCTAAGCTATACATGGATTTTCATCCAGGAAGTATGACTCCCTAGTAAAAAACTCCTAAGTAATGGGGTCACTAGAATAAGACTTAGCAAATTAGAAATATAGATCTCTGCGTCCTCATTTGGCAGCAGCATAAAGTAGCAGGGCAAATGTAAGGAAAATAAACAAGTTCATAAAAAAGGAAAGAGTATAAAATATTATACTTTCTAGAACTGAGATTTAACCTACCTATTTTGGTTTCCAAGAATTATGGAGATTTTATTTTTTCCCAACAACGTGCCTGCCAACTATATAATTAGGAGAATGATTCGAGAAACAAATGACTTGAATTCTATGTTTATTCCTTTAATGGGGAACTTGAAAGTAACTAGAATTTACAATTTTCTGACACCTCTTTCAGTCCTTTGATTTCCTTATAGCCATTTATTACTGTGTTTAATTTTTTTAAATATCACAACTAGATGTACTATACAAATTAAGTGAAATATCACATAAAGCTTCCCACACTTGCCAAAATAGCACTTATATTAATAGTATTTCCCCGAGAGTTATTCTGCCTACCTAAGTCATTGCTGTTTGTTGTTTTAGTTGCTAAGTCATGTCTGACTCTTTTGTGACTCCATGGACTGTAGCCCTCCAGGTTCCTCCTTTGATGGCCAGTGAATGAAAGCTATATATTACATAATGCAAGAAATCTTTCTTGGGATTTCTGGATGAGAAAATTATGGAGTTAACCAAACTTGTATTTGAATGATAAAAATAAATTTTTTACAGAGGATTTTCTTCTCCTTTTATATTAAGACTATAAAATAGTACACCTTTTCTGTATCTGCTTCCTTTTTTTTTTTTTTTGAAATTGAAGAATCTCCACTGTTGCAAAAGATAAATTGAAATGTCTTTTAACCAGGCCCTTCTGACTTTCAGATTCTCTAAAATCCAGTTGTGATTGTGAATATATAAAATTGCTTTGGCAGATAGTTGCCTCATTCTTGTTTTAAGAAATATAGGTCAAGTATTTAATCATCAAACAACCACAGGTATTTAAGAGGCTCATATTTTTCATGATAATAGAAAAGCCTAGGGTTATTTTGTAATGGAGGAGTTATATCACAGTTCAAGGAACTGTGAGTGCTATTTTATTTAGAATATTTGAATTCCTGATGAGAGGGTACCCTTATATCTGAATACTCATATTGTTTTTATATTTTGGGGTTTCAACTCATATATATAACCTAAATGTTAATAGTTCTATAAGTTTGTTCTACTAAGCTTGGATTTTAGTTAGGCAGAATTCTGGATTCCTTTTTCCCTTTTTATTTCAAGCTTTTATTTATTACAAAATCAATATGTGCTGGATAAGTCATCATTAATATTGATTTGCTATTTTCTGCTACATATATTCTATTCACATGTAGTTTGTTTAAAACTTTGCTGACATAATGAAATGCCTTATTTTTAATTAAAAAACAAAAAGTGTTTCTCTATTTATTGGTTTGATGAATTATGATATAAAAGCTTGCCAAAAATTTCCCATTGTCATTTTATTTTTTCTAATTTGCAAGAGTTTGCTTCAAAATTATTTTAAAGCATTGACTGAGAAACTCACAAATGTTTTTGAATATTCTGTTGTGTCACAAACATTTACTCTAATTTGCGACCCATGCATTGTGGCTCCCAGGCTCTTCTGTCTATAAGATTTTCTAGGTGAGAATATTGGAGTGGGTAGCGATTTCCTTCTCCAGGGGATCTTAATGACCCAAGGATTGAACCCTGGTCTCCTGTATTCTTTACCAGGCAGATTCTTTACCATCTAAGCTACAAGTGAAGCCCAATATATAAATATACATGCATCTATGTCCTTGCTCTGACTGTGTTCCCTCCGTCTCTCCTCCTTCCTCCCTGTCTTCAGCCCCACAATGCACATATAGTCAATTAGCATGGAAAGTAAAGAATACTCCAATATTCTTGCCTGGAAAATCCCATGGACAGTAAAGGCTTTGGGAACTTCCCTGGTGGCCCAGTGGCTAAGACTCTGCTCCTGATAGAGAGGGCTCAGGTTCCATCCCTGGTCAGGGAACTAGAGCCCACAAGCAGCAACTGAAATTTCACAGGAGGCAGGATTGGATTGGCACAGTCTAAATAAATAAATATTTTTAAAAGAAAATTAAGGCCTTTGTAAGAAGTCCTCTGTAGGCTCAGAACAAATCCTTTTCTATTGCAGCAGCATAGTATTTTCCATTTTCTCATCTTCAGGTCCTTGTTCATCTCATTGGTGAAATATTCCCTGTAAGTACTATTATAACATGTAGCCTTCCGTGGTGGCTCAGTCAGTAAAAGAATCCACCTGCAATGCAGGATACTGCCTGTAATGCTGGAGACATGGGTTTGAGTCCTGGGTTAGGAAGATCCCCTGGAGAAGGAGATGGCAACCCACTCCAGTATTCTTGCCTGGGAAATCCCATAGACAGAAGAGCCTGGTGGGCTACAGTTATTGGGGTCACATGAGCCAGACACAACTTAGCAACTAAACCACCACCATCACCACCACTATGATAGTTGGAGAAGGCACTGTATACCCCCTTATTTTATATAATTTTTCCTTTACAGCTTTTCTCACCTCATCTGCCATACTGTTATCACAAATAGAAAGCAGTCTCCACTAAAGAACAATACTGACTTTGTTCTGTTCTGCATTGTATTCCCACACCTAGGAAAAATGTCTGGAACATGGTAGACAATAAATATTTGATAAGTAAAAAGATACATATGTTATCAACCTATGTTGATCACAGATTTCTGTGTCAGGAAAATAGTAAGTAAAAGAGATGATTTAGATACTATCAGCAATAGCTTGTTAATATCACCACTGTGACCACCACCACTACCATACTCTACCCAAAGACACACACAAACACACACTGCGTGCTGAGCTGTAGAAACTCATAGTTTCACTATAGTACCTAAGAGTGGAGTACACAAGATGTTTGGTAGGGCTTGGCATGGGTTTTCCATAAAGAATGATGAGCAGATAGAAACTTGGTGTTAAGTGCTTACTCCTCTCATGGAGAATTACAGAAGCAGTAGGGGTTCATTTGGGTTGCCTGTGATGTCAAGGGCAGAGAAACAGTGGTATAGGACAACAAGCTATGGTGAATAAAGAAGGAGTGAAGTTTCTATGAGTAAAACGGATGCCTCCTGAAGATGGCATGGCCTGAGCCACCCTGAAAGGCATTTGCTCACTAGGGCAAGAGTGTTTGTGAAATGGAAATTAGGTGTGAAATGGAAAGTTTTACATTAGAGTGGAGGGTACTTGGAGAGATCTGAAAGTAGAGAAATTACGGAAATTATGGAAATGTCATTACCGTAGAAAAACATACTAATTATAAATAAATGGAAGGCCATGGGATCTATCCATGGTCCTACCGAGGGAAGGTCAGTGATATGACAGGACACATTTGTAAAGGACAGGAAAAAAAATAAAGGCACTGAGATCTTCTGGACTTGAACAAGTGCCATAAATTCTTGTTTATGTATGCTACATATCTTAAATCAAATACCATTTGAGTCTGAAATTTCTTTTAAAAAAGGCAAGACAGCAAATGTCAAGGAAAAGTGCAAGAGCCACTTACACATATACACAAACACACTGGTCTTTGGAAAGCAAAAATCTGACACTTGAAAGAATATCTTTAGATTTATTCAAACCATTAAAAGAACTATTTTAAGTGAAAGTGTGTAAAGCAGCAATTGGAATTAGCTGTCACTGTCATGAATAAGAATTAAATTATATTTTACAATCAAAGCTTCAGCTGCATAGTAATCTTGACTGATTATTATAATTAAAAGCAAATGAACAATATGTTAACTTCATGAATACAGTGTTGTTTGTTAAAATGAATCACTTCTATATTGATGTGACTGATGTCATAGATACATTGCAACTAGAACATCTCTTCCTTGATATGGTAGATGGAAGACTTTTCAATAGTGAAGCAATTATTTTAAGTAAAATTCTGTTTAAAAGCAGAAAAAATAGAGCTCTAAAATAGATCTTCTACTATAACTTCTTTCAAAACATTAGATTTTTCTTATTTAAATTATACTCTTAGAAAACTAAGAAATAAATATCAGACATATAACTATTTATAGCTCCTTAAATAACTATAAAAATCATAAGTTGTTAAAAGTGGGAGAATTATTTACTTCCATCATCTAAAAGTATATTTAAGCTACTGAATATATACAAATTATTATGGTGGTGTCAGTAGAGGAGATATATTTTATATGAGTTTTATTAACTATAGTTACAGAGTTGGTTAAACTTTTTTTAAACTCTATTTAGAATACATGTTGAGATATATTCAGTAAGTTTAATTAATAGAAACTTACATCCTTACCTATATTTAATATTTCACCTATTTTATAATTTTTTTTAGTAGATTCTACTTCTACAGATGGTAATGAAAAACTAGAAACATTACATAATTTATACTAAGTTAGATGCTAGTCCTAAGGCAGTTGTTTCAATAAGAAATCAACATAGCATATCTCCATATTTTTATTTTTTAAACCACTCATTTAATTTTCATATTTGATGCACAGAAAGTTAAATTTGCCAAGTATATGTTTAATATTTATTTTTGATACTAAATTAATCTAAAAATTATATCTCTAAAACATCTAATATGTAAAGGTACTGTTACATATGCTTTGGATAATACAAAATTATTGATTCATTCTGAAATGATTTCTCAATAAACTTATAATGTTAGTGGAGAGACAAGTTATCCATGTACAAAATTTAAAAATACAATATAAATAATGCAAATATCTGAAGCTCCAAAAGTAATGTAGTTAGTGAATGACATTCTATTTGTGAATACACTTTGTGAAGAAATAGTACAAATACTTCCAGTATAGTAAAACAATGTTTTGTTTTGTTTGTTTTTCCATTTGCTACCTCATTGGAAGATGTACCTTCCTGAAATGTCTCTCCTCCCTGGAGGTGCTTCTGGTTCCCATCATTTACTAACTTGTTAAATTGCTTATGGGCTTCCCTGGTGATTCCTATGGGTTTAAAAAAAAAAAAAATTGTCTGCAATGTGGGAGACCTGGGTTCAATCCCTGGATTAGGCAGATCCCTTCTGGAGAAGGGAACAACTAGCCACTCCAATATTCTTGCCTGGAGATCCCATGGACAGAGGAATCTGGCAGGCTACCAGTCCACAGGGTTATACTATCTCCCTTCTGAATATTCAAACTTCCTCATCACTAGCAATTTGATGGTTTCTCTGGAGCGTGAGACTATCCATGTCAAAAACTAAACACATAAAATAAATATTTTCTTCCTTTTGCACCATCTCTAGCCACCACCAACTATCTCATCTTATCACCTCAAAGAGTATTTTACTTTTATGTATGTAATGCCACATTTACTGTCTAACTACTCTGACTCCTGCCCTCGGAACCCACTGAAACCATTCCATATAAATTTACTACCTACTTTGTCAACCTGGCATTTTAACACTTATTTGATGTCTCTATCTTCTCTCCCACCCTGATCACTCTCTTTAATGTTCTCTGATGCACCCACTCTCAGTCATTCTCCTGATTTTAACTGCACTTTATCCATCACACTTCTCCACACACACATAAATACATTCTTCACTAGTCATGAAGAGCATGAAACTATTCTGTTTAACTCACCAGCTAAACATAAGCAATTGGCAAGGCTTCGCCCACTCCAATACTCCCCAGGCAACTGTTCTCTTACTCATTTATTTGTTTTTTTTTTTTAATTTTATTATTTATTTATTTTTTACTTTACAATATTGTATTGGCTTTGCCATACATCAACATGAATCCGCCATGGGTGTACACTTGTTCCCAATCCTGAACCCTCCTCCCAGATCCCTCCCCATACCATCTCTCTGAGTCATCCCAGTGCACCAGCCCCAAGCATCCTGTATCCTGCATTGAACCTAGACTGGCGATTCGTTTCTTATATGGTATTATACACGTTTCAATGCCATTCTCCCAAATCATCCCACCCTCTCCCTCTCCCACAGAGTTCAAAAGACTGTTTTATACATCTGTGTCTCTTTTGCTGTCTCACATACAAGGTTATCATTACCATATTTTCTAATTTCTAATCTCTTGACCCAATTCCTTTCTCCATACATACCAGATCCTCCCAATTTCACCCTTTTCACCAATTCAAATCTCATAACTGGTGAGATCCAAGCCCACTTTTAGAGATATAATCAAGATATATGCCCTTCCTCTCCCTTTCATGACCCTCAATGTTCCAATAATCTATATACATGTCCTCTACATCTAAGCCTATAGAAAGATATTAATAATTTATAGTTATAGATAATTTATAAAAACCACTAAGACTCATAGAGGATCTGTTTGCAGTTATGTTTTCTCATAACACCTTGTATTTCAAAACTGTGTTGAAATCTTTTCTTCCCCTAGAAAGCTTTCTGACCAATACTCTCAGGGTATATGTCAGCATTCTTTTACTTTCCACAATGTCTTAATCCACCTTGTGCTCATACATGACCAGCATGTGACTAAGCTCCTATCTCATTAAGACAATAAAAGTCATGGTACAAAAATCAATCCCCACTCAACTCATAAAAATTCATGTCTATCTAATCTTTGTTTCCTCCACCCTATATTCTGTTTATAAGTGGTTATTCTACTAGATTACAAGCCATTTGTATTCACATCTCAGAAATCTAAAAACATTTTTTTCTATAAGTTCAATTTCTACTCTATTAGCCTCTTCCTCTTAGTGTTTCAACATATTCAGATCTCTCCCATCAAAAGTAGCAAAGCAAATACAGAATATTCTGAATCCTATTTTCCTCTGCAAGTTTTCCTTTCTTGGCCACAGACATCATTCTTCGCATTTCATCCCCAGCTTATTCCTCAGCTCATTTTAAGCTACCTAAATTCTCTTACAATTCAATTGGCATTTCTTTTCTAAGACTATCAAACTGATTTCTTTATGGTAAAGGCAGTGTGCGTCAAGACATGCTTTGGCTTTCTGCAATGTTTGATGGTAGTGGCCTAATTTTCTTATTGGAAATATTCTGAATTTGGCTCAATATCAAAATGAGTGTTTTGTTTCATTTTCCTTCTATCTTTTGGTCATTTCTTGTTGACCTCTTAATCTTTTTACAAACCCTATCTCCTGTTATCATGATGTCATATCACCTCTCTCTCAACCCAGAACATTTTTTTTGACTAGGAATTTTTTTTTTTTTCCAAGTAGAAGAAAAATGGCCAGTGGTGAATTCATGGTTTTGAATGCTATCCAAATTCTCTTTTTGACAGAAGAGTGGACACCTATCTTTCTCACTAGCTGTGTAGTTACAATTTTTCATGTAAAACGTATACTTACTTAAGGAAGCTTTGCTTTTGTACAGTCTCTAAGCTGTGACCAACTCTTTATAACCCCATGAACAGCAGCATGCCAGGCTTCCCTGTTCTTCACTATCTCCTGCTCAATAGGTCTGTTCATTTTTATGTAAGTTTATAAACTAGATTGATAAATTGATAGTTGATCAATATTCTTTTTATTCCCAAATGTAGAGGTCTTTTTAATTATCATTATTTTGTCATATGAGAACATCAGTGGAATGGGAGTATGGTAAAGAATAAACCTGGGACGTATTAATAAGGCTACTAAGACATTGACATTTTATTTATAAGCATATAAAATCAAATTGCTGATTAAAATTTTAGACCAGAATTTAGAATCACATGTGGTTCTTACAATTGCATTGTGGACCCCACATAAACATCATCTAGGCAATTTGTTCTTCTGTCTTACTGAATATTCTCAATAACCACCAAACCCAAAAATCCTAACCAAAGATACATGTTGGCACATGAATGGCACATTGAAAAGATCTGCTTCCCAAACTCTTCTATTTAAGACCAGGAGTTATTTCAGCTATAAAACAAGGCTCAGAAGTCACTAATATTTGCTCTAGTTACTTTTCAGTACCATTAAAAAAAGATATGTATTTTGGTCAAATTTTTTTTAAGTATTATTCTCTATATAACACAATAATTATTTTTCTATTTCTGTAACTCTTTCTTCTTATTAATAATACACATAACTGACTTGCTAAGTTAAAATTACACCATTTTCATTTGTAATTCAGTAAAAGTTTTTGTTTTTTCTTATTTTCTTTCCAACTGTTTTCTCTTTGGAAAAGCTTTCTCCTCTCTTAGTTTGTATATTTTTGTATGGTTGTATTTCTGGGCAAGAGGCCCAGTTGGTATAAATTTTGTCTCTTCCTCACATAGTATCCCAAATTCTGTTTTGAGAAAAGCATTGTAAATTAATAATATGATTACAGTGTTACTCCCATTATTTATTTTCTATAGAATTTAGCACACTAAGGTATATTATTTGCAGTACTCAGCCATGAAGAAGGCCACAGCTTGGTTAGTTTCCATGCATTGCAGTTATTAGCATCTATTTTTTTTCTTTCATATATTAGTCATACCCCAATATCTTTTAGGAATATGAAATAGAACGGGCAAGTTTTTATTTTCCCTAAATTTAACATTGATGATAGTTCTTAATAATCCAGGTGGCATAATGTTCCCTTCATTAGAAATAGTACCTTATATTTATTTATATTCTAATAATTATATGTGTATAATAGAAAGTTCTTTGTGGATCAGTGTGGGACACAGATATATGAAATTACACTAGGAATCAGGGCACCTGATTCCTGAGACACAGTTCTGCATCATTTCCTAAGGTGTGGAAAAACTCATAGAAATGGAATTGACACTAGGCTATAAGATATTGGTAACAAATTAAAATACCTTCTCAAAATCAAATATCCCCTATTCTTTTAACACTCAATTCAAAAGTGATTTGATGTATCTACTTCTGGGATTAGAAAAGCTAAAATTCCTAATATAGGAATTTATTATTGTCTAAACCATCTGTTTGGTAACAAAAATATACTACTTTTCTGAGACTTATGACCATCTATCTTATCAAACCCAATAATGTACTTAGTTATTAGTTTCCCTAGGGACTCAGATGGCAAAAAATCTGCCTATAATGCAGGAGACTCGGTTCAAACTCAGGGTTGGGAAGATACCCTGGAGAAGGAAATGGCAACTCACTTCAAAATTCTTGCCTGGAGAATTCCAGGCACAGAGGAGCCTGAGGGAGTTGCAAAGAGTAGGACATGGCTGAGGGACTAACACTAAAGTATTTAGTTATTACTAGATCTTCTTGATATGCTCGCATGTCATATATATGCCTTCACTTCCTATATGTATGGATTATTAATATTATTTGTGAAATTATGTTTTAACTCTGTTCTACTTGATTCTTCAGGTTTATTCAACTTAATAAACTGAATTTGATCATTTCATACGGTCTGGAATTAGTTGCCTTATTTTCTATTACACATAGTTTACCTGGAATCTACAAAAGCAAAGGCTATCAAAATTCACCTCATTTCTCTTAACAAGTAGAAGATAAAATAGTATTAGTGGTCAAAAGCTTTCTTGAGACATTATCCTGATTAGACAAATGTGATAAAAGCATACTCAGAGAAGGAAAGAGAGTAGAAAAAATATGGTTGTTAAAACATTGTCACTCATGTGAAATGATGGTTCAATGTACAGAGCAAGAGATCTGTGTATCAGCAAGTGATTAGGTTTATGCTCAGGTGGGATATTGGAATTGGTGGTCATGATCGTGAATTCCGTTCATCTAAGATCACTGTAGTGATGTGTTGAAAACTGTTTTATGTACAAAATCTCATCCTATACACAAAAATTTAAAACCAAAACTATATAGCAACTGATGAATTTTAAAACTGAATAATATAAAAAAATATAAAAATTGAACTTTAGGGGGGTTTGTCCCCCCTAGGGGTAACTGAATGCTCAAAATTCAGTGAAAATTGATAAAGGGCAAAAAAGTCCATTCATATTACTTTACAAATCACTTGACATTCCCATCAATTTACAAATTTTAATATAAGGCCTAGAGACATTAGGTAGTCTGCAAAGATTAAAATTCTGCATGATAGCAGAAAGAGTTGTTCTGATTTCCAGATAATGCTGATTGACAAAAAATAAAAAATACTTAGCTTATTTGTTTATTTCAAGTTAAGACTAAAACATTTTTCAATATCTTAATTTAATGTCTATGAATATATTACACAAATTAAAATGATAATCATAGCAGTGACTTTTTAAGCAACATCAATAGATTTCTATTTTTAAAAATGAATGGGTCTAAATATAAAGGGAAAAATAAAAATATACTAGCTTTATAACAGTAAACATTTAAACTCTTCTTAAAATTTGTTTTGCCAAAAATAAAGACAAAAGCTATTCTGTCCTTAAGACTACATAGCCAAAGAAAGAAAGAAATTCTTAAATGATTTAATTAAAATACATGAAAGAGTGTTTCATCTCTCATATTTTTTTATGATAAAGAAAGCTGTATTGGTGCCCTTTGCATGCATACTGGGACTAGGAGAAAAAGGCAATTTGAAGATTAAATTTGTTGATTTTTCTTTCTGTCATAAATGATCTATATGTTTCATTACTTTATGAACTTAAATCCTCAGGCCATGGGTTTTTGAACAGAGTTTAAGTCAAACCTACATATTTGAAATAAATATAACTATGTTACAAGTGTACCTATGATATGCCGAAAAATAAAGAAAGAAAATCAGTATCTCATTAACTTTAAATTATAGTTATTTGGTTTTGTCAAGCCACCATTAAAGTTATATTCTGTTAGTTTAGAATACGCACCCAAAATTATTTTCAGATTGTTTATTCTTTGAGTAATTTCAGCAGTTCTGGGCCCATTGCTATTTAACTGTCACAAGTCTTTTTTTTTTTCCCCTTTTGATATGTCATCTTGCTAAATGGGATATACTGTTGACCCTTGAAAATATAGGGGTTAGGGTGCTAACCCTCACACAGTCAAAAATGTGCTTATATTTTTATATCTCCTCTTTTTGAATGCACAGTTTTACATCTGCAGATTCAATCACCTGCCTGTGGATTGCTTAGTACTGCAGCACTTCATTATGGGGAAAAAAAAAAAATTTGCATATAAGTATTGCTTAATCAAACTGGCAAAGAACATCTACAAAAGATAAACAATCATCATACTTAATGCAGAAAGATAAATGTTTTCCTTTTACCCTACGGTAAGGAAATACACAAGAATATCTATTCTCAACAATTCCTTCATTATTGTACAGGAGGTTCTTGGCAGAGAAATGAAGTGAAAAGAAGAAAAAGTGCAAGCAAATTAGAAAGGAAGAAGTATAAGGTATTTCTTCGTAGATAAAATAATCATCTATATAGGAAATCTGATTGAAAGTATAAAAGGCGAATATACTTAGTTCAGTAAGACTGCAAGTTATAAAAGCAGATACAAAGAAAATCAATTTGTCTGTATACTATCAACAAAGAATCAAAAAGTTAAATTAAAACATATTATCAGTTATGACAAAGCAAAAATTTATGAAGCACTTAACGTAAGCTGACAAAATATATGAAATATTTGCATAACAAAACTATGAAACAAAGACAGGGATAATTAAAGTAGACCTAAATAAAATGAAAGGAATATTCTGTTCATGGGTCAGAAGATGTGATACTTTCAAGATGTTTATTCTCCATAAATTCATTTATAGAATTAACATCATTCCAATTGAAATCCCAGTAAAGTTTTTCATCAAAACTGACGAACTAAAATGAAAATTCACAGAAATGAGAAAGAACAACTAGAGTGGCCAATCAACAACAACAACGGGGCCAAGAAATTAATAGAAAAAGGCTGATCCTGCAAGACGACTGAGCACACAGGCACGTAACCCTGACAACAATGATATTAGAAAAAAGAAATTGGGTCCACGTCTTGTACCATATACCAAAATCAAAGTAGATCACAGACCTAAACAGAGAAATACCCTAAACCATTTAGAATAAAACTTAAGGTAAAAAGTTTGTGATCTTGGATAACATAAAGATGTATGAGATATGACACCAAAATTATATAATCTATATCCATACCTACCTATTTATCAAATTATCTATATGAAATATGTGATAAGAAAAATAAAAAGACAAATGACAAAAAGATTAATTACTTGTAAATCATTTTTCTTGTAAATAATTTATACTCAGAATATGTATAGAAATCTCAAACTTGATAAGGGAACAGGTTACCAAAGTTGATCTAAAATGAAAATTCACAGAAATGAGAAAGAACAACTAGAGTGGCCAATCAACAACAACAACGGGGCCAAGAAATTAATAGAAAAAGGCTGATCCTGCAAGACGACTGAGCACACAGGCACGTAACCCTGACAACAATGATATTAGAAAAAAGAAATTGGGTCCACGTCTTGTACCATATACCAAAATCAAAGTAGATCACAGACCTAAACAGAGAAATACCCTAAACCATTTAGAATAAAACTTAAGGTAAAAAGTTTGTGATCTTGGATAACATAAAGATGTATGAGATATGACACCAAAATTATATAATCTATATCCATACCTACCTATTTATCAAATTATCTATATGAAATATGTGATAAGAAAAATAAAAAGACAAATGACAAAAAGATTAATTACTTGTAAATCATTTTTCTTGTAAATAATTTATACTCAGAATATGTATAGAAATCTCAAACTTGATAAGGGAACAGGTTACCAAAGTTGAGAAAACACTTAAACAAAAATTTCACCAATAAAATATATGGAAGCAAATAAGCACCTGAAAATATGCTTAACATTAGTCCTACTGCTACTGCTGCTAAGTCGCTTCAGTCGTGTCCGAATCTGTGCGACCCCATAGACGGCAGCCCACCAGGCTCCTCCGTCCCTGGGATTCTCCAGGCAAGAACACTGGAGTGGGTTGCCATTTCCTTCTCCAATGCAGGAAAGGGAACATTAGTCCTAAGAGAAATCAAAAGTAAAACCACTAAGTATTCTTTAACTTCTATTAAAGTAGCTAAAACACATATATACCTGTGGCAGATTCATGTTGATGTATGGCAAAACCAATACAATATTGTAAAGTAATTAATCTCCAATTAAAATAAATAATTATTTTTTCAAAAGATCATACCAAGTGTAGCCAAGGATGAACCTGAATTCTCAGATACTGATGGTGAGAACATAAAATTGTACAGTCACTTTACAAGACTAAATATATATTTACCATATAATGTAGCCTTTCCACTCCTTTTCATTCACTCTAGAAAAAATAAAATATAATTCTATACAAAGCTCTGTATGATGTTCCTATCCACTTCATTTGCCTTAGCTAAAATCTGGAGACAAATCAAATACCTCTCAAAAGATGAATGGTAAAATAATATCAGGGTATATCTGTACATGGAAAACTACTTGGCAATAAAATAGATTAGACTGTTGGTAAAACAGAACATGTTATGTCATTCTGTTTACAAAAATTTTAGATTATACAAAGTAATCTATAATACAGTGCCAGATAAAGAGATGGAAAGGCAGAGATGGTTATAAAAAAGCGATTACCAAATGGACAGAGGAACTTTCCCAGATACTAGTAAAGTCAACTGCCTTATGTTGATAATTTCACAGTATGTATTTATTTTTAATCATATCAAATTTTATAGTCTAAACAGATGTTGCTTTTAATGTCAATTTTACCTCAAAAATGTAGTTAAAATCATTTATAAGTAAGAATATGAAGATATTTAAAAATCTTCCAAATATATCTTCCCATCATCCTTGCTTATGATTAAAGTCTCCTTAGGTCTGGGTATTAATATCTGGATACAATGATGTACACTTGTTATTAGTTTAACATGTGTTAAGAAAAAAATAGAGAATATGGACTTCTTGAAAGGAGAATCTACTGTGTTAATTAGTCTTAAATATAGTGGAAATATATATATATTAGAGAAAACATTATTCAAATATTTTAAATATATATTTGAATATAAAAAGGGAAAATATACAACACTACCGGCAGGGCTGCAGGCGGGTCCTCGGCCTGTTTCCTCTGCTGCTTTCCCTCTCCCTACCGGCAGGCCCGCATCCGAGCTCACTGGCGGCTGGGAGGAGCTACCCCGTGTCTGAGGTCAGGGGCGGCAGCCGGGAGGAGACACCTCACTTCCGAGGTCAGGGCGGCGGCCGGGAGGAGCAACCCGAGGAGTGGTGGCTGGGCAGGCACAGGAGGGCCTAGAGCAGCTATCCTACGTTGAAGGTCAGGAACAGTGGCGGTAAGGAGATACCCCTCATCCAAGGTAAGGTGCAGTGGCTGTGCTGTGCTGGAGCAGTCGTGAAGAGATACCCCACGCCCAAGGTAAGAGAAACCCAAGTAAGATGGTAGGTGTTGCAAGAGGGAATCAGAGGGCAGACACACTGAAACCATACTCACAGAAAACTAGTCAATCTAATCACACTAGGACCACACCCTTGTCTAACTCAATGAAACCAAGCCATGCCTGCGGGGCAACCCAAGATGGGTGGGTCATGGTGGAGAGGTCTGACAGAATGTGGTCCACTGGAGAAGGGAATGGCAAGCCACTTCAGTATTCTTGCCTTGAGAACCCCATGAACAGTATGAAAAGGCAAA
>SJXQ01006237.1:5216-16267 GCA_006408695.1 Aepyceros melampus | reverse complement strand
AAGAATCGGACACGACTGAGCGACTTCACTTTGGTAGGTAGCTTTCAACACACCGAAGCTTGCAAATCCACAGAGTAGACAATATAGAGAGAAAGAAGTCATAATAATTATGAATACTTAGAATGGGCCAGGCCTGGTTCTATCAGAGCTGTACACAGAGACTGTAGACTGCGCTGGCCCACTGAGCCTCCTGACATGGTAAGAGCTTAGGGCAGTTTTCTAGCCTCAGCAGTTGGCATAGCCTGGCTTTGAATCAAGGTCTTTCTGACTCCCAAACCATTCTCTCAAGCCCTCTTCTAATTCCCGCCTCAGCCATAGGTTGCAAAAGGGACAAAAAAGACAGTGTGTCCAAAGAAAAATTATCTTACATTTCTTTACTTGATTCAATATTGCTTTTCAATGCAGATATCACTGGAATAAATGGTACATGATTATAAAATCCCACTAAGGTTTATTCAGTAGGAAACGGGTTGGAAAATGAAGAGCTCTGAATGCATTACAAGGGGACAATGCTAAGAGTGAGTGAGTGAGTGAAGTCGCTCAGTCGTGTCTGACTCTTTGCGACCCCGTGGACTGCAGCCCACCAGGCTCCTCCGTCTATGAGATTCTCCGAGCAAGAATACTGGAGTGGGTTGCCATTTCCTTCTCCAGAGGATCTTCCCAACCCAGGGATCGAACCCAGGTCTCCCCCATTGCAGGCAGACGCTTTAACCTCTGAGCCACCAGGGAAGCCCTAATGCTAAGAGAGAAGGATTCAAAACAAGAGCCTGGGAGTTCCTGCCATTTCTACTGTTTTGCTTAAGGCAAACCTAAAATATGCATATTTTTACTCCCACCCTATGAAAGGCTCCTTAATTAACACTGGTAGTGCCAAGGCATATTAATGTCTCTTTTTCTCTGGTTTAGGGGTATTTTTGACTTTGTGTTTGATAAAACTTTACAGTATAGCTTTAAATATTTCAACTATAATTGAAAAAGGCTCTGTGCAATTTCCAGTTTTTAAAATACCTCACGCTTGTGAAATGTGTCTTTGCCTTTTATTTTTTTTAGAAACTGCTAATTTGCCAGATTTATAGTTGCCATAGTAGTTCTGTGTGATTTACTACATGTGCCCAAATCCATATTGGTGGATATGATTTAGCAGCTTTTAATACTATACAAGGGTAAAGCTGGGTTTCTCTGGACCTCATCTTTTTAGAGGCAAATCTTTGTAGTTGTTCTTGCTTTATGAAATAGATCTTAATGTGTGCTCATGCTTTGATACACAGTTGGATGTATAAGACTGTTAAGACCATGATCACTGAAAAGTGATCTTCATACAACTATTTAATTACAGTAAGGAAGTTCTATTTAAAGAGTACATGACCTGCATTGAAAACACTTGATTGTCAGCAGTAAATTAATAGAAATTGCACAAAGATTGTTGTAATGTTCTTTATTGCAACTAGCAAGAGAGCTAGTTATGATTGCTAGAGGGGCTGGATGCTTTCATGGTTTCAGCACGTGGAGGTAAAGCCAATTTGATTTCTCTCTTTTCTGTCTCTTATATCCATTAGCTAGTTAGGAAAAAAATATTTAATGCAAATTTGTATCTGAACCACCACATTTATACACATGATGACATAAAATTAATCAGAGCTACATAGTCATAGAATGGAGGGGTTTTTTTTAAGCTCTGTGGAGAATAAATTAATAATGGATGGCAGACTTTTTTTTAGCATGACTGGCTGCAGGAAGAAATTGTGGTGACAGAAACCATGTGATGTGAATTTGAATTAGTGTTCTTTAGGGAGATACCAGAGAAATATAATTTACAAGATAATCAAGAGCCTAAATAGATTCTCTGTGGAATCGCATCTGATTCCTGACATACATTCATCTATGTTGAAATGACTCCACAAATACCTTCTAACAATTATAAAGTCAATAGGGGTGAAATGTGCATGTATAACTTCAAGAAAAGCAAAATATATATCAGTAATAATACAAATCAACCGCCAACTGTTAAAATGAGTAGATTGTATACTTATGGTTAAGGTTTAAAATGAGCCACCTCGGAACAGTGGTATCTCATTGATCTTTTATGGGAATGCTATATCACCTACGTGCTTTATAAATACTGTATCCAAAAAGAATGTAACATTATGATATACTTTAAAGGGTACTGACATAGATGTTTTTAAATATAAGAAAATGACTTAGGCCCTTTAGCCCTTATAAACTATTTCCCAACCCCTAAAACCACTCTGTAACCATGACTACATTTATTAGGAACTGTATAGTAAAAGTTATCTCTAATTCAACTCTTTGAACATCAGTTTTTCTTGGTAATCTTGAAAATGTATAAATACCTGTAAAAGAGAATTTAGACTTGAAAACTTCATGTTTTACTTGGTTTCTGGCAAACATACCTCCTTTTGAGCTATTTCTGGCTTTTTTAACCTTTGCCATGATAACTTATCCTGCCTCAGAACTTCAGGGGGAAAAAGTATTCTTTCAAAATCAGGCCTGTAATTCAGCTTAATAGAAATTTTATGTGTGCCACATATTTGTTTAGGAGAAGGTACTTCTTTGGTTCATTGGACCCTGTTGTGGTAAATTTAGATTTGAATGAGTGCTGAGAAAACCTTGATGAGACATTTACAAAATCAACATGTCCTGGTAGCTTTCTGATTAATATAGTGTTAGCTTTTGCTTTGAGGCAGCGTCTTCTGCTCCTTCCATTTTTCCAGTGGTAGGTAACATATGGAGTGAAAAAAGATTAAAAAGTTGTAACTGTGCTTTAAAACAAGATAAACATCTCTGTGGACCAAAAATGGCGGGTTGGGCAGTAGTATGTGGGGCTTAGTCAATGAACTCTCAACTCCTGTTGGAAAGCAGTAATTAAAATGCAGAGTCGGGCATGACTTAGTGACTAAACAACAGAATTCTCCTCACCAGCTCGGGGCACAGAGCCAGATATTTGAAATCAGCGTCCTGCCAAAACACACATTGAGAGAGACATACACATACTTATGTGAAAAAGTTGAAGTGTTGATCAATCAGTCATGTCCAACTCTTTGCGACCTCATGCACTGGAGCCTGCCAGGCTCCTCTGTCTATGCGATTCTGCAGGCAAGAATACTGAAGTGGGTTGCCATGCTCTCCTCCAGGGGATCTTCCCACTGAATTCAATAGACAAGGTAAACTAGGCTGGACCCAGAGGAAGTAAGGAATTGAAAAGAGATGATTCTGAGGACTTCATTATACAAAGCAGTAAGAAAAACAGATAAATATAAACAAGCAATTAAGAAAGATAGGGAATGGACCATAAGGCTGTAAAATATACCTAGTACAAGGTTCAGGAGAAGGGAGGAAATGGCAGAGAAGCAATAACCGCCAAGAATCTTCCAGAACTGAAGAATGATGTGTGTCTTTAAGGAAACGGTCTCCTGAGAGAAATTTCAAACATCTGGGAAGGCAAGAAAGGCTTGTGTAGAGCAATTGGTATTCTTTACAGCTCAGCTTTGGGAAGTCCTGACTGATTCAAATGAGTTCTCTCTGTTTTTTACTGGAAAATATAAAAACAGAAATGCAGTGTGTTGTATATATTAAACCATGGTTTCTGAACAAGGGAGCTTATAAATAACTCATTAAAGGAGAGCTTCGTGGAAAACTAGGCCCAGACAAACACCTCTCTGGAAAAGGTAGATAACTTTGTGAGAAATAAGTAAGACGGTAGTCGTTTGTTGTATTATTCTGAAGCCCATGTCTAAAAGCAATGTTTTCAAAAAGATCATTGTGGATGACCCACTCTGGTAGAAAGAGTTTTGCATAGGATTCTACATATAAAAAGGTGTTATCAGTTGGGACATTTCAATGAAGGTGGATTTCTTTTAGCAAATACTTCAAGCAGAAAAAATAGATGATAATTTCTATGAAATGAAACCCTCTGAAGAGTGGATGATGCTTCAAGTTCACAGAAACATTTAGATGATTGTCAATTAAGTGGCCAGAAGTTGGATTTAATTAACATGAACTACTTGTGTTGGCTTATACCCAGAGGACCTATGTACAGAACCTAGCTAAGGGTAAACTTATTTTGATAAATTTCTTCTTATTACTGCTTTGTCAGAGCAGATTGCTAGGAAACAAGCTACACACATAACTCTGTGAAGATTGATAGCAGACAGAATTTCAGTCAATACAAATAGGAGAGTATATTCCTGCAAATGAAAAATATCCTTGACTGATTTTCCTGCGTTACTTGAAACAGATTCCTGGAAAACTGGTAATATTAGGTATAGGGTAGATCTTTGTGCATGCTAAGTCACTTCAGTCATGTCCTGACTCTTTGTGACCCTATGGACTGTAGCCCACCAGGCTCCTCTGTTCATGGGATTCTCCAGGCAAGAATGTTCGAGTGGGTTGCCATGCCCTCCTCTAGGGTTCTTCCCTGGGTAGAACTTCAAACAAAAACAAAAACAGAGATTAGATTGGATTGAAATAAAATCTTCTTTGGTGTGGAGGTCGAGCATTTTGAAACTGGACGTTCTGGAAGATGTGCCATCCCTGAGGAACGTTCATTCCAGGTATGGAACAACAGAAAACATTTTCCTAAGAGGAAAAACCCTCCTGCAAAACAAGAGCCTCTGGAGACACAGGTTTGATCCCTGGGTCAGGAAGATCCCCTGGAGCAGGAAATGGCAACACGCTCCAGTATTCTTACCTGGGAAATCTCATGGACAGAGAAGCCTGGCAGGCTACAGTCCATGGGGTCACAAAGAGTCAGACACAGTTGAGCACACACACATAACAGGAAGCCTGATCATGAGATTATTTTTCCTCCTCCAACTGGACAAGTTAAAAACTCTTCTTGACTGCTTACTACTTCTTCTCATGTCCTTTCTCATTGATAGAGATCTTCCACCTTTGTGGCTGGACATTCTCTAACCCAATGAAATAACATCCATGAACAATAGAAATCTACCATCCTATTTTGGTGTTCATTGTAACTGGAAGAAGGATACCAAGAGTTCTAATCATTTGCTGGGTACCAAATAACAGAAGTGCCCTCTTTTGGTATTCTCAACAATTTGAGAGCAAGAAGGAAACCCATACCCTGTCTCTATGTCTCTATCAAAAAAAAAAAAAACATAAAAAGAAAGGACTTAAGTATTCAACTTAAAAGCTAGGGGGAAAACACATTAAGTTATAGGAGATTATTTGACATAAAAGGTGCCTGGGGTAACTGAAGAGCTTAACCACATTCCTGATGTAAAGACTCAATAATGCAAAGTCAGCTGTTTCCATTTTATTCTATACATTTAGTGTCACTGAAACCCTAAATGTCAACAAGGATTTTCCTGGAATAGGAAATCTTGACTCTAAAATCATAGAGATGATCAAAGAGGTATGAAGAGTCAAGACAATTTTATGTCAAAACGAAGTGGGAGTGAGAAGGCCTACCAGATCACAAGATATTCACAGCCATAGTGTGGAATTCGCACAGGGACACACAGATAATAAACCAACCACAGAGAATAGAGACCTCTGAAGCACACTTGTGTATTTATGGGTGCTCGATGAACTATAAAAATCCCATCGAAATCAGTGGGAGTCAGGGAACTGTGGACTATACAAGGCACAGGGCTGGCTTAATGAGTTATCTATGTCAGGGGGAGTCAAGTTAGATTTCATGTTCACAACAAACAAAAGATTCTGGGTTAAGTTGTAAATGTGAAAAACAGAGTTGTAAACTCTAAAATGTAGGTGTATGGGAGATTTTCTTAAAACATGACACTCAAAAAACATGGAGGAATGTTTTGAAATTAAACATCTTTGTAGAATAGGATGCCAAGAGTAAAGGTTGAAATTAGCTGTGCTAAGATTTGGCTAAGAGATAGTATTTGCTATGCTATAATTGGCAATAAATAAGCATCTAGAACATATCCAGAATTTGATAAGAAAAAGACAAGCCAGTAGGGAAACAGCTATGGAAACATTAAGAGCCAACTAAGATGAAAGACGTTCATCCCCTAGGAATTCCCTGGCCCTCCAACGATTCTGTGCTTTCACTGCCAAGGGTGCGGGTTTGATCCCTGGTCAGGGAACTGAGATCCCATGAGCTGTGTGGCACAGCCAAAAAAAAAGAGGTCAGCCTCACCAATAAAATGTACCCATCACCCGAAACTTACATGTTTGGTAACGCCAAGGATTTGATAAAGATGTGGCCAAATGGAAAACCTCACTCACTGCTGGTGGGAGAGCGAATTGGTATAAAAACATTTAGGAGAGCAGTTTGGTGATCTGTGGCAATGTTGATGGTGGTGCTAGAACCCAGCAATTTTACATCTACATATATTCTGTAAAGACTTTGAAACAGGTATTCAAGGAGACAGGTAGAAGGAAGTTTGTTGTATCGCTGTTTGTATTAGGGAAAAGTTGGGAACAACCTTAATGGTCTTTGACAGGAGAATGTTGATGGACTATTCAAGCTGCAAAAGAATGTTGAAGGCAAAAAGCAGCTCTTAGAATGGGATTTACATGCTTCAACAAAGTTCTTAAAGTTTAAGAACATGCTATGTTAAATAATGCTATTAGATTGAATCGCATGAAGCAGCCATTTATGTAGGTTTAAAAAAGCTGAATATCACCATCTTTATTAAGCTCAACCTAGTAATGGGGGATATCATGGTAATGATGGACAAGGAACTCAGGATGGCATTATCTCCTTAGGGGTAGTGGTGAGCAGGGAACTGATATAATAAGGAGAACTTGTGGGGAAGCTTCAGCTGTAACTGTCATATTTTATTTCTTCAAAAATTTGAAGAAAATATGGCATATGTTAAGTATATTAAAGCACTATGGTGGGTACACGGGTACACTCTTACTATGTTCTTCTACCATGCTGTTGAAAATATTTGATGATTTGTTTAAGCAAACCCAAGTGTCGATAGAAGTACAAGAATTATAATCTGATGAATTCTAAGGCAATATTTACACAATGATTAACTCCTTTGCTGCTTAATTATGTAAACATAGCACTCACAAGGCTTTTAAGTATAGAAGATTGAAAAGTATCTCCCCTCACACACACCGGGCAGACGCTTCAAACTTTATTTTGGTTTTTTTTTGTTTGTTTGTTTGTTTGTTTGTTTTTTCTTTAAGCATTGCTAAAATTGTCATCATAAAAACCATTCATTAAGTGCCTCTCTTTTGCTTGCTATTGTGTTTGGTGGCGGTCAGATATATCTCTCTGCCATTAGTATAAGAAATCTGGTGATGATATTCAACTTCCTTTTTCTTGTTTTTTTCCCTTGTTTTTTCCCCCCACTTCTTTGATGCCAAATAGGAATCTGCAGGCAGAATATGATCGTCTCAAGGAGCAGCATGAACATAAAGGCCTGTCCCCACTGCCGTCCCCTCCTGAGATGGTGCCCACCTCGCCACAAAGTCCCCGGGATGCTGAGCTCATTGCTGAGGCCAAGCTACTGCGTCAACACAAAGGCCGCCTGGAAGCCAGGATGCAAATCCTGGAAGACCACAATAAACAGCTGGAGTCCCAGTTACACAGGCTCAGGCAGCTGCTGGAGCAAGTGAGACACTCCTCTCTCTAACATGGGATCTTTACAAAAATCCACTTTCCCCACTTACAACTAAGAACTAGAACTCTCAGTCCTTTTCAGAAATGCAGCATACATTGATTTGGTCATTATTCAGTGTGTGCTTCGCCAAGTGCTAGATAACAAGGGATATAATAGGAATGAAATGAGCGTGTCGTTTTATGTTGCTTCCAGATTGTGTGCTATGAAAATATGTTTTATTTGACCAATTTAAAATTCATCCTGGGAAAAAAATGCAGAAAGGTTTCTACTGGTATCCAAAAGTGAAATTTTTACCTCTTGAAAATCAGGAGCTCTCTTTTTTGCAGTTACTCTTACTTTGTGGTATACCTTTGGTTTCTTTTGATAATCCCTAAAACATAATTTAAGTGGCCATTGAAATGTAGCAGGATATTGCATTGTAGGAGACCCTTCCCTGCACATAGTCCTGGCTTTCTGGGAATTATAAATTTTGAGATATGGTCTCTCCATCTTATTGCATAATACTTCACAAAAGTATGAATTTTCCATTGCATTTTTGTGGTCTCATTTGGGCTTCCCTGATAGCTCAGTTGGTAAAGAATCTGTCTGCAATGCAGAAGACCCCAGTTCAATTCCTGGGTCAGGAAGATCCACTGGAGAAGGGATAAGCTACCCACTCTAGTATTGTTGGACTTCTCTTGTGGCTCAGCTGGTAAAGAATTCGCCTGCAATGCAGGAGACCTGGGTTTGATCCCTAGGTTGGGAAGATCCCCTGGAGAAGGGAAAAGCTATCCACTCCAGCATTCTGGCCCGGAGAATCACATGGACTGTATAGTCCATGGGGTCACAGAGTTGGACTCGACTGAGTGACTTTCACTTCATATGATTTCAACATTCTCACATGACCTTCTACATCTTTCAGTTAGTGTAATGATTTTCTGTATCTTATTCCACTGTAGCTGTACTGTCTTTCAAACTTTTTTAAGGGGGTATGATTCAGGTACAAAGACAGTATCCATGCATCTTATCAACTGTTAAATTTCCCAAATTTAACTCTTTGTGGGAAATTTCTAAGTAGGAAAAATCATAATTTCAGAGTCTTGAGTGTCTATAATGGGTTTATATTTATGTATTTGTTTGAGTGTTTATTATGAAAAATAATTCTATTTTCTTTGGATGCCTTAGCCCCAGGCTGAGGCCAAGGTGAATGGCACAACGGTGTCCTCTCCTTCTACCTCTCTTCAGAGGTCAGACAGCAGCCAGCCTATGCTGCTCCGGGTGGTTGGCAGTCAAACTTCAGAATCCATGGGTAAGTGTCTGTTTAGATACTCCTCGATTTTGTCATCTCTTAAGGTCTGGAAATGGTGAACTGTTTGCAGCAACTTTTAAATTGTCTGCTCAATTATTTCATGTCAGTTATGGACCAGAGGTTGTCATGAATGCTTAGGGGTACAGAGATGAAAGACACAGTCCCCTTACCCTCTAAGCTCTGGCTGTTCAGTTACTAGAGTAAGGCCTTGTAGTATTAAAGTTTCAGTCATTTGGGAGATCTGAGAAGGATTTTTGATGAATTGATATCTGTGAAGGGTTCTGAAGGATGGAGGAGGAACTGAGCATTTGTTGAAGATGGAGAGATGAAGGCCAAGGGCAGGAAAGAGCCAGGGTTCCAGACATTAGAAAGATAGGATCCCGGCAGGAGTGGGGAAAAGTAAGGCTGCAGAGGAAAGCTAGGCTCACAACGCAGTGACGTGAATACTGGGCAGAGGTATTTGGTTGGTGTCACAGAGCCACTGAGCATCATTTAGCAGGTAAGAGATAGCTACAGAGATGCACTCTGGCAGCTTTATCTGTCCCAGAGTAAAACTTCTATAGTTTGAAAGACTAGTGAGAAGGCAGTCACAGAGGCCAAGTTATGGAATTTCTGAGGATGCTTAAGAGATGTCTGGGATGGGATAGGAGGAGATGACTGTGACTTATTTGAAAAATAGAGTATGCAAGACCAGGGGACTGACTAGAAAATGTAAGGAAAGGAGGGGAGAGGACTTGGTTGGAAGAAGATGGCCATCCTTTTGCAGGTGGAGGTACTGTCTTTGAGGAGGGGGTAAAAGGGCGGTCTGGAGAGATTTGAGAGTGAGCCTCACAGAATGGGGAGCTGAAAGACGTGAGAGGAGAAATGTAACAAAGGTGCTTGGTTTCAGGGCCTTGGGGAAGACCTCCATTTAGTTGATGGGGGGAGTAGTGTTGGAAGGTGTAGATACACCAAGTCATATTCTCCAGACTGAGAAAGAATGTTAAGACCAAAAAGTGAAGCCAGCTTTCATTTCTTTTGTGAAGGAAGAGGAGATGTTTGAAGTTGTTTTCCCAGCTTTGCCACACCTCAGTGATTTAGGGAATCGGCTGCTCTTGCCTCCATCTGAGATCTGAATTAAGCTAATCGACTGTTGGGGATGTAAGCAATAGCTCACATCTGAAAACATACACCTTTTTAAAGTCCTTACATTCCCAAAACAATGGAGTTTTAGTATGTCTGTTGTTATTTCCTACTGCAGGATTTTCTCCTTTTTTGAAGTAAGCCCAGCCTGAGAAGCTAAGTCACATATTTGAGAGGTGAGATGCAAAGCCCTGGGTGCTTAGAAGTATTAATTATTTAGACCTGTCACCATGAGCCCCGAGGCAGCATGCCTGTGAAAGCACCCAAATTAAAGTACACCTCAGGCCATGGGCCTGATGATTTGTGGAGCTCAGAGAATCAAGGCAGACCCAAATACAAGGACAGAAGTCCATTTGCCAGTGGCTGAGTTAGGCTAAGAGATAACTTGCCATAGGCTCTATTGTTAGTGAGTTTGTTCTCTGAAGAGACTGAATGCAGAGGTGATTCCCCCGCCCCCCACTGTTGTCGTTCATTTGCTAAGTTGTGTCGACTCTTTGTGAACACATGGACTGCAGCACACCAGGCTTCCCTGTCCTTCACTGTCTCCCTGAATTTGTTCAAATTCATGTCCATTGAATCCTCACTGTAAAGAAGGGGGGCAGGGAAAGACCCTCTTCTTGAAAGATGCACATGTATTAAAATAAATGCAGTGTGTATCCTCATGCTTTGAAGCTCCAGGGTGTGATAAGGCTGAGATTTGCTGAACCGTACTCTGGTAGAATGCCAATATATAACCCCAGGACTCTGTAAAGAGAAGTACAGGCGAAGTCATACTGGGTGATCTATCTAATGAGTTGGAGTGTTTCCTCAAACCATGACATACTTACCAGTGGTAAGTCTCTGTATACCATGTGGCCGTTCTATACATTTCTCTTTTTAATGGGATGGTGTGCTGTGAAGTTCACATTATGTTTTAAAATAAGACAAATAGAAATGGACAAAGTCTGTCTTCCCAACAACTTATCTCTGACTCCTTTACTTGTACCCAGTCATTCTTTTTAAAGAATGTTTTGTATTTTGTTTAAACAATGTTAAAAAGTGCCTTTGCTGCTTAG
>SJXQ01006236.1:347383-389283 GCA_006408695.1 Aepyceros melampus | reverse complement strand
TCACGTGGTAGACTCAGATGGCAGAGCTATTTGAGTCTTCAGATTTGTCCCAGGTTTTTCCTGAGCATGTACCCCGAAAAATAAGAAATTGTCTGTTTTCCCATTGTTTTCTGACTTTCTCTGGAAAAAGTTAATTCAGGGCTTTGCCCTTCTGCATTTGAAATGAGTGTTTCAGCCCAACTCCCCCTTTGATAAAGCTCTAGCCTGCCTAACAAGTTCCCCTGACCTTCTACAAACTTGTGAATTGCTCACAACCTCCCGACTGTGAGGGGCACAAATGCCTTAAAGTATCTTAAAGTTTCAGAGCTTTTCAAATTCATATTGGTGACAGGATTTCACGGTTAACTCAATGATTTCTGCCAGACCTCCTTATTTTTTATCTATCAGGCACCTGGGAAGATGTAATCAATGTAAATGGGATATGGAAAAGGATATATAGTAGTTTTGATGTTAGCAATACTAAACTTTTGAGTAAATTACTTTTTCTTTTGCTATAAATCACTGTACTTCCTTTTATTACAAATTGCTGTATTTTTATTTAGTGTTTGGTGAGAGTGGCATTCAGACTTTGGAAAGATTAACACAAATGAGGCTTTGGTTAACAAAACCTTATCAGAAGAGAGCATAAAAATGTTAACAGGCTCCTTGGCCAAAAGATAATGCAAACCACCTGAGATCTTTTGTAATGGAAGGGTATGCAAAAAAGAAAGCCTTGTCTCGATGAGGGTCAGGACTGCTGCACCTGCATAACGCTGCATATTCCATTATGTACAACTTGGGGCATATAAGCTGATTTTGAAAAATAAACCTTCCTTTTCTTTTGGAGTCTTGCACTGAAACTGTGCTTTCCAATGTCATTCCTTTCTCCCCCCTTTCTCCCTATTTTTCAGCTGAATTCCCATATGGGTCGAGGAGGCTCGCCCTGTCTACTGACTTGTCCCAGCTGCTAAGATCCGTAAGAGAGAGAGCCCGGGGCGGGGCACTCTCCGATATTCAAAAGGTCACCGGTGGCCTAACGTAGATGGTGCAAATCTCTTGTCTCGAGGTTTTATTGCTTTTTCATGTAAAACAAGTTATTCAGCCTCCTTTTTGCCACTAATTTCCTACAATAGTATTCTATCCTGAGCTATCCTGTTCTCTCCTATCCTGTCCTATCTGCCCACTCTGTCCCCACTTTGAATATCCCTGGATCCACCAGAGCTGAACCCTTGCAAGTGGCGCCCGGAACAGGCTATTCAAAGGTAGGTCTCTCATCGTTCAGGATGGACAGGACCCCAATCAGGGTGTGGCGGACCCGCCTGCCATAGGCAGAGTTGGATGATTGGGAAGTAAGGGGTTGGAAAGATACTCGGATTGAGGGGTTGGAAAGAAACCCAGTTGTAAGGATTGAAAGGGGTTGCAAAGAAACCCGATCAATTAGGTTGAAACTAAACCACTCTTTATGGTTGTAACAATCTTTTTCCAGGTTGCAACACACCTTTTCCAGGTTGCAACAAAACTTTTTCTACTTTGGAACACACTCGCTCTCGGGGGGTTGAAAAGAATCCCATTTCTTATGTTCTCTGGGAGTTGAAAAGAAACTCATTTCTTATGCTTGGATCGAAACCTCTTTTACAAAACTTAAATCTTCCTCTATATAAATTTCTACATGGGTAACAATGAGTTAAAGGTATGAGAACTCTTCATAAAAGTAATTTTAAGTACTCTTAATTTAAATACTTGGGTGAAGGTACATAAACATCTAAAAACTTATTCTACTTTTACTCTGTTAAATATAATTATAAATGTTCTGGACTCCTGTCATGAGGCTGCTAGATAGACTATGGGAGAGGCTATAGCGGTGGATGGTAGTGGGTCTCCACCTTCTACGCAGATCATAGTTCCTGCCATTGGCAAAGAAAAGGAGGGAGATTGTACTCTTCCTCCCGAGGAAGGAGAGTGCTTATAGGACACAGCAGCTGAGTGCCCTGGTGAGCCCCTTGCCCCTCTACACAAACCAAGGCTTTAAAAGTTTATCTTATTTAAGGCGACCACTGCAACCTTCGTTTGAGCCTCCCCAGGGCTTAAGAATTCCCCAATTTGCCTCCAAAACCTCCCAGAACATTGTCTAAGGTTGAAAACGATAAGGAGAATATTTTTGAGCAAAAGAGCTTTTAAAACAGAGCCTGCTCCTTGCAAGAAATCCTCAGGGGTGCCTCACACAAGCAAAAAAATGTAAAAAGAGAGAAAAAGAAAAAGCCAGAAAAAGGAAGAAAATAATTATAATAAAAAAGAATTTTAAAACTATAAACTTTTTCTGGAGGCCCAACGGAACATTTTTGTCTGCAATGTCCTGCTAAACAGACAAAAAGCTGTGCCAATTAAACCCAGGCCAGAAAAAAAAATGGAGTGAAAAGGAGACTTGGCAACAATATTAGGCCCTGATGTGCGACTTACTCTGATTCCAATGAGAGTGGCTAGCCCCCTGCCTGAGGACATTGTAAGATTTGTCCTAGGGTGTAGCTCGTTTTCTTCTCAAAAAAATTTCAGTGGTGCCTGGTATAGTAGATTCTGATCATACTGGAATAATTAAAGTTTTTTATCTTGCAGCATACTAAAACTCTGCAAATTAATAAAGGTCAAGGAAGAGCACAGCTTTTGCTTTTACCTTATTATCAGATAGGAAAAACTTGACTTTTCAAGCTAGGGGACCCAGAAGATTTCAATCGACTAATCTAGCTTTTAGGGTGCAAAAATTATGGCTTCTAGGCCTTTAAAAGTTTAAACATTTTTTAATTCAAGGAGATAAAATGTCATGGCTGTTAGACACCAGAGCAGACATTTCTTATGTTGCTGAGAAAGATTAGCCCAGCTCCTGGCCAATATGTACTGTTGAAACTGAGTTGCTCGGATTAGAGAAAATGGTATGCAGGATGGAAATGCTGTAGAGGAAAAAGTGAGAGAGAGTTTAAAACCTTGGAGAGCAGTGAGTTCCCAGTTGCTGAAAGTATTCAAGCAAAGATTAGATGGTAGAGAGCTATAGACCAGATTTAGGTTACAAAAGGATGATTGGAAACGCTTATAAAGATGTTGTACAACACCTGTCTACTTGCTGCTCATATTTAGGTCTGGCAAAAGTTTTAAAACTGACAATGTCTCTCTAAAGCTGTAGAGAGATTGTTTACTAAATTTAAATGATTTCCACAAAATATTAGAGGATATTAATTAGATATGCCCAGATTTAAAACTGCCTACTGCAGATTTAAAGCCTTTGTTTGTTTGATTAAAAGGTGATCTTGATCCCAGTTCTAGGAAAAGGTTGACTAGAGAGGCAGAGTTGGCTCTTGTTAAAATGGATGAGAGTTTATATGATCAATTAAGATTAATATTACAAAAGATGAGATTAAATCATTCTTGCCACAAAATATATACCAACAGGATGCTTGTAACAAGAAGGCCCATTGGATCCATCTACCAGTGACCCCAAGAAAAATAGTTTTATCTAACCCCAGCTTGCTGGCACAATTAATTATAAAAGAAAAAATAAAGTGTGGAACTTTTTGGGAAAGAAGTAACAAATAGATCAATTCCATTCAATGAGGATCAACTGCAAGTCTTTTACAAATAGTGATGATTGGCAAGTTGCCCTGATAGATTTCAGGGGTCAAAGTTCTTTTCATTTGCCCTCAAGCCCTGCAGTAGTTAAAGTGCAAAATGTTAGATTGGCGGTTTGAGGATGCCTGTAAAACATTCCTAACACTATATATTTCCTTCATTCCCATTTACCCGATTGGGGAGGGACATGCTGTTTCAAATAGGAGATGCTCAGAGAAGAGATTTCTCAACTTCTTAGTTATCAACAGGCGGTACAATTAACAATACTTTATAAATATATTTGCCTAGTTACAGTTTGCCTAATTGGATATGGGTATAAAGAAAATACAATAATGGTTTAAATGTGTAAGCTAAAAGAAACTGGAAACCCTCATGTTAATTCTTAAATGTAGTATTTCTAACTTGTGAAAAGACAGATTGGTAGGCAGTCATTGTGGAAATAGCACATCAAACACTAAATATCCATATTCAAAAACTAAAAGGAGGGGAATTTAAATATAGTTCCCCCGATCAGATTTTGCAACATGCTCTTTGTATCATAAATAACTGATTCATCTGGAAACACTGCAATGCTTTGCCATTGGTGCCCAGAGCAATTGAATGCAAAACCATTAGTAAAGTAAAAGGACCTCATCTCCAAATAATGAAAAAACCCCAACCCAATATTAACTGAGGGTTGAAGAAGTACTTGCATTTTCTCCACAGGATGCAGATTCGCCAATTTTGATCCCGGACAGGCTGATTCATCATGTTGCAGTCCCCCAGGCACCTGGTTCCTCCACTGCCGAGACCACAGGAGAAAAAAAAAAAAAAAGGCACTCTGGCGCCGCCACCCATAAAGACTGCTCGCCGGAAGCCGTGGGCGGGGCCAGCCTGACAGAAGAGACCGTGTGCATAGCTCTAGTCCTACCTGAACCGCTTCATGGAAGGGCGGGGCAAGGGCTGCCCCTCACCAGCAGGAGAGGCAAGATAAACATTGAGATGCTGGTAGGACTGACAGCTGCTGCAGCGTGAACTACGACCAGAAAATAATTCTGTCTACTCTGTATTAGCATGTCTATCCTCTCTCCTTATGTTTTTCTTTTCACTAACGACTCTGGTAAATTTAACATATGATTAATTATACAGGTGGACCTAATGTAGTGTCTTGTGAACAATGTATGCTTTATCTTGTTTAACTTCTCAATATAATGTATACTCTTTTGTGGTTCTAAAGCACCCACCTTATCCCATGGTGCCTGTAACTGTAACCACATATTGGTATGATAACCATGGCCTTGCTGTGTTGCAACAGCTGCAGGATTTAATGCAGACACAGTGGTTTGTGGGCATGCTTCTTTTGGGAATATCAGCTTTGATAACTATAATTACTTCCATTACTATGACAACTTTATCGTTGTCTCAACAGGTGCACACTGCCCAATATGTTGATACTATGTCCCAAAAAATTTCCTTAATGCTGGCAACTCAAGAAGTTATAGACAGGAAATTAGAAATGAGGGTTGATGCCCTAGAGGAAGCAATAATGCATATTGGGGATGAATTATGGAGTCTAAATTAAAAATGGCTCTTTCATGTCATGTTGATTACTGGTGGATATGTGTTACACTCCTGAAAGTAAACGAAACAGATTTTGATTTGGAAAACATCAAAAGTCATATTTTAGGTGTTCGGAACAGCTAAGAAATTAGCTTAGATTTAGGGAAACTTCATAATCAGATTCAAACCTTGGAACACTTCTGATTGGATTTTACTGCTGCAGGAGAAGCCAATGACTTTTTCCACACCTACTCTGACTTCATTTCTGGAAAAATTATTCTGTCTACCATTTCCACCTATGTTGGCATAGGTGTCAAAATTTTATTTCTTATAATCCTTCTTCCCTGTATCATCAGGATTCTTCAGCAGAGCATTCAGAACCTCGCAACAGTATTACACCTGATGATGCTAAAAAACAAAGAATGGGAGATGTTGGGAGCCAGAGCCAGGAATCCCACCTGTGACAGAATCACGTGGTAGACTCAGATGGCAGAGCAATTTGAGTCTTCAGATTTTTCCCTGGATTTTCCTGAGCATGTACCCCGAAAAATATGAATTTGTCTGTTTTCCCTTTGTTTTCTGACTTTCTCTGGAAAAAGTTATTCAGGGCTTTGGCCTTCTGCATTTGAAAGGAGTGTTTCAGCCCAACCACCCCCCCCCTTTGATAATGCTCTATCCTACCTAACAAGTTCCCCTGACCTTCTACAAGCTTGTGAATTGCTCACAACCTCCCAACTGTGAGGAGCACAAAAGCCTTAAAGTATCTTAAAGTTTCAGAGCCTTTTCAGATTCATATTGGTGACAGGATTTCATGGTTAACTCAATGATTGCTATCAGACCTCCTTATTTTATATCTGTCAGGCACCCAGGAAGATGTAATCAATGTAAATGGGATATGGAAAAGGATATATAGTAGTTTTGATGTTAGCAATACTAAACTTTTGAGTAAATTACTTTTTCTTTTGCTATAAATCACTGTACTTCCTTTTATTACAAATTGCTGTATTTTTATTTAGTGTTTGGTGAGAGTGGCATTCAGACTTTGGAAAGATTAACACAAATGAGGCTTCTGGTTAACACAACCTTATCAGAAGAGAGCCATTAAAATGTTAACAGGCCTCTTGGCCAGAAGATAATGTAAACCACCTGAGATCTGTTGTAATGGGAGTGTATGCAAAAAAGAAAGCCTTTTCCCGATGAGGGTCAGGACTGCTGCCCCTGCATAATGCTGCATGTTCTATTATGTACAACTTGGGGTATATAAGCTGATTTTGAAAAATAAACCTTCCTTTTCTTTTGGAGTCTTGCACTGACACTGGGCTTCCCCATGCTGTTCTTTCTTCCCCCCTTTCTCCCCTTTTTCCGCTGAATTCCCATATGGGGTGAGAAGCCTCGCCATGTCTACTCACCTGTCCCATCTGCTAAGATTGGTAAGAGAGAGAGCCTGGGGTGGGGCACTCTCCAATATTCAAAGGGACACCGGTGGCCTAATGTAGTTGGTGCAAACTTCTTGTCTTGAGGCTTAATTGGATTTCCATGTAAACTAATGTAAACCACCTGAGATCTGTTGTAATGGGAGTGTATGCAAAAAAGAAAGCCTTTTCCCGATGAGGGTCAGGACTGCTGCCCCTGCATAATGCTGCATGTTCTATTATGTACAACTTGGGGTATATAAGCTGATTTTGAAAAATAAACCTTCCTTTTCTTTTGGAGTCTTGCACTGACACTGGGCTTCCCCATGCTGTTCTTTCTTCCCCCCTTTCTCCCCTTTTTCCGCTGAATTCCCATATGGGGTGAGAAGCCTCGCCATGTCTACTCACCTGTCCCATCTGCTAAGATTGGTAAGAGAGAGAGCCTGGGGTGGGGCACTCTCCAATATTCAAAGGGACACCGGTGGCCTAATGTAGTTGGTGCAAACTTCTTGTCTTGAGGCTTAATTGGATTTCCATGTAAACCAAGTTATTCAGCCTCCTTTTCCCCACTTATTTTGTACTATACTATTCTATCCTGAGCTATCCTGTTCTCTCCTATCCTGTCCTATCTGCTTGCTCCATCCCCGCTTTGAATATCCTTGGATTCACCTGGGCTGGACCCTGGCAAGTGGCGCCCAGAACAAACTATTCAAAGGTAGGTCTCTCATCGTTCAGGACAGATGGGACCCCAATAGACCCTCCTGTCATAGGCAGAGTTGGATGATTGGGAAGTAAGTGGTTGGAAAGATACTCGGATTGAGGGATTGGAGAGAAACCCGGTTGTGATGTTGGAAAGGGGTTGCAAAGAAACCCAATCAATTGGGTTGAAACTAAACCACTCTTTATGGTTGGAACAAAACTTTCCAGGTTGCAACAAACCTTTTACTAGGTTGGAAAACACCCTCTCTCGGGAGGTTGAATAGAAACCCGTTTCTTACGTTCTGTGGGGGTTGAAAAGAAACCCATTTGTTATGCTTGGAAAGAAACCTCTTTTACAAAACTTAAATCTTGCTCTATATAAATTTCGGACATGGGTAACAATGAGTTAAAAGTGTGACAACTTTTTCATAACAGTAATTTTAAATACTTTAAATTTAAATACTTGGGTGAAGGTACATAAACAGCTAAAAACTTATTATGCTTTTGCTCTGTTAAATATAATTAAAAATGTCCTGGACTCCTGTCATGAGGCTTTTAGATAGACTATGGGAGAGGCTATAGCAGTGGATGGTAGTCGGTCTCCACCTTCTATGCAGATCATATTTTCTGCCATTGGCAAAGAAAAGTAGGGAGATTGTACTCTTCCTCCCGAGGAAGGAGAGTGCTTACAGGATACAGCGGCTGAGTGCCCTGGTGAACCCCCTCTCCCTCTACACAAACCAGACCTTTATAAATTTATCTTATTTAAGGCAACCACTGCAACATCCGTTTGTGCCACTCCAGGGCTTAAGAATTCCCCACTTTGACTCCAAAACCTCCCAGAACATTATCTAAAATTGAAAACGATAGGGAGACTCTTTCTGAGCAAAATAACTTTTAAAACAGAGCCTGCTCCTTACCAGAAATCTCCTCGGGGTGGGCCTCACCCAAGTAAAAAAAAAAAAAAAAAAAGAAAAAGAAAAAGAGAGAAAAATAAAAGAAAAGGAGAAAAAGAAAGAAAAATATTTGTAATAGAAATGAATTTTACAAATAAAAACTGTGTTTCTTGAGGTCAAATGGAACATTTTTGTCCACAATGTCCTGCTAAGAGACAAAAATCTGAACCAATTAAAACCAGGCTGGGAAAAAAAAAAAAAAAAAACAGAGTGAAAAGGAGACTAGGCAACAATATTAAGCCCTGATGTGCCGCTTACTCTGATTCCAATGATTGGCTAGCCCCCTGCCTGAGGACATTGTAAGACTTGTGCTAGGGTGTAGCTCGTTTTCTTTTCAAAAAAATTTCGGTGGTGCCTGGTATAGTAGATTCTGATTATACTGGAAAAATTAAAGTTTTTATCTTGCAGCTTACTAAAACTGTGCAAATTAATAAAGGTCAAGGAAGAGCACAGCTTTTGCTTTTACCTTATTATCAGATAGGAAAAACCTTGACTTTTCAAGCTAGGGGACCCAAAAGATTTCTATCTACTAATCTGACAAGAAGATCAGAACAGCCCCCACAGAATAACAGAAAACCACAGTTAATATAGAAATGCATACCTGTGTTAAAAAATGAAGTGATGCAACAGCAAGAAAAGGCAGAGAAAATAGGAACCCAGTGTAACAGTAGAGATAGCTATACAAAAATAAAAATATGGTGTAAATAATCTTCAAAGACCAAATTAACGTGTAGTAACAAAGAAGCTTAGAACTGACAAAATGGTTCACAAACAACACAACAATTCAGTGCATCAAAATATTAACACATATTTCCTAGTGTCTCATCTGAAGGTGGCATAGTCCTCAACATGAGCCAGAGTGTTGGAGTCCAACTCCAGCAGCCAGGGATTCAACCTGAAGAGGTGAACTGTGTAGGTGAATGAGACAACGTCTCAGTTTTCTATGGATTGCCTGTTTTTTCCAAGTTTAAGATTCTCTTTTACACTTTACAGAAACATTAGGCCAGAGGTTTGACACTTTCAGTTCCCTGTCTTCCTGATTTATTATCTCCATAAATTATTTTTGCTCTTCAAACAGAGTTCTTGCTTTAGTTATTCTCTCTGAATCAGCCTTATCATATCTGCCTCTTCCTATGTGTCCTATAGTTAACTTGTGATTACATTGTAACTAATGCTACATTCCTCAGTTTATTACTTATCTTCCTAAATCCTGTTTGCCATTAACATCCTGAGCTCACTATCCCTTAAAATGGCTTCTAGCTGTAGTGTCTCTAAAAATTCCTAACTTCTATAAACTATAGTAAAATATGCTAACCTTACAGGATTTCTTAAATCTTTAACTTCTAAATGTTTCAATTATTTTTAAGCCTTAAATTCAGTAAACTCCTTGCCATAAACATTCTCCTCACAAATAGGCTTCAGATATCAATTCCTCCCATAGACTCAAGCTACTGCCTATGTGCTCATCCTGGAACACTTTAAAAAGTTCTTGAACAGACGTCAATGATTAACTTTATGAATTATTTTCTGAGGAATGCTGCAGAAGGCTTTGTGCCTTCTCATGCTCCTCTCACGAACAACAAGCACATTAATATTCCTTTCCAGTCAACTCAACTGAGGAGAAGAAAAGGCACGTCAGAATTACAAGGCCTAACTCCTTCATTCCAGGATCCGTGCCTGCGGAATGAGGAGAGGGGGCTGCGGACCATGCCTCCATTTTGTCAGTAATGTCTGACATGACTCCTGACACCAGAGGACAACTACACCTCTTTGGGAAGTTCTCCAAAGATGGAGAGAACTGGCTCTTGATCTCTCTAAGGACACCTCCAATTGAAAACTGCTATAATTCCAGTCCATACTTACAGCTGCCTGAGCATAGGCTTTTTTTTTTTTTTTTCATTTGATGTCTTCTCATCTTTTGATCTATTCCATAGATACAGGGTCTGTGTCATTAATCCTGTGTGTTTAAACTGCCGCATGCTCAACTAGTTGGAAGATTCCCAATCCTCTTCTATAATGTCTCTGTTCCTGGGCCTCAGGTATAATTTTCATCCTTCCTCATATATGGTCAGCAATGGAATCTGCCCTCAGACATTTGTGCCACACTGGAGTCTGTTGTGATGAGCACAGGAGGTGGTACACTACCTGAAATGCTGGAACCATGGTGGAGCCAATTATGAATAGGAGCCAGCAGCCATGGGCAGAAGAGATTTGGCCTTAATGGGATCCTTTTCTAGCTTGTGTTTTCAGAAGCATGAGTGGTACTTCTGCTGGTCTTTCTCTATTGCCTTGTAGTAGGTGTTAACAGGTAGGAAGGTGAGGGTCTACCAAGGTATTTCTACCTCCTGTGTGTGACAATGCAGTAAGGTCCTGCCTCTTTGGCAGTTTGGGAATTCTAAAAAGGCATTCCCTGCAACACAACTACACATACGTGCTCCATCAGGCCATCTTCAGAGAATCAACATCAGTCCTTTCCCCAGGATGGCTCTCTTAACTCCGCTTTCCAGCTTCCAGATCCCATGCACACAGGCTGAGCTGCATTGCAGTTTGGGCCATGACACACATTGTATGAGTCTCACTCTACCCAAATTATATTTCATCAGCTTGTTTCCTTTCAGTCCAAAGTAATTTACTGTTTAGTGAAGGGGTTTGCCTCATTCTCGATATCTCTTCCCTGCTTCTACATCTCCCACCTGAGGCATAGATTTTTGTCTTCTTCTTCTTATTCTCCTGCTCCCTTTTTAATTCCTTTCTACCCAGGTATGTCTGAAACCCACATGGGACACTCTGGTGGCCAGGGTCTTCTGTTATATTTATCTGATGCTTTGGGAGAACTATGGTCCACATAGAAGTATTAATTGTGATCCATTCATTGACATAGTTGCATTTCACATCAGCCTACAATTCTGCCTTCTTGGAACTTCTCAGCTTTTCCTAGCAAACTCTATTCTTTTTTCCTTGACAGCAAAACAGGGAACATTAGTTGCCATGAATTAATCTGTTTGATGGCATGGTGCTTATGTACCCATGTAACTGGTACTACTTTGGCTTCCAATATGCAATCAAGCATATTGTGTTGTTTTTTTTTGCTTTCCCCCTTGGAAATTTATCCTAATGAGGAATTGTCATCAGCATGAAGAAATGCAGAACTTTCCACATAAAATGACACTCTGGTGGCCAGGGTCTTCTGCTATATTTATCTGATGCTTTGGGAGAACTATGGTCCACATAGAAGTATTAATTTTGATCCATTCATTGACACAGTTACATTTCACATCAGCCTACATTTCTGCCTTCTTGGAACTTTTCAGTTTTTCCTGGCAAACTCTATTCTTTTTTCCTGACAGTAAAACAGGGAACATTAGTTGACAAGAATTAATCTGTTTGATGGCACGGTGCTTATGTACACATGTAACTGGTACTATTTTGGCTTCCAATATACAATCAAGCATATTGTGTTGTTGTTTTGCTTTCCCTCTTGGAAATTTCTCCTAATGAGGAATTGTCATCAGCATGAAGAAATGCAGAACTTTCCACATAAAATATAATAGCATAATTGGGCTCAAAAACTCAGCACTTGAATATGTCTAGCTTTTTTTTTTTTTTAAACATTCCTGACATTTTCCCAGAATACAGGTGTTTCATTTTGGATCCTGAAGCGTTACTCCATTCAGTGGTTATCAAAGATTAGAAATTGCCATGGGCATAATTTAATTCATGTAGAATAAGATGGACATTTCATAGGAAATTTCCAGTTAATACTTGACTACTTGAAAAAGAGAGAAAAGGGCAACAGCAACATTGACCAAAAAATAACAAAATCAACAAACACAGGAATGTGTTAGTTAGTTATTTAATCATAAGTGTTACACATGAATTGATGTTTGTATCATAGAATAAGCAAGGAGACAGCATACAATCACCTCTATCTGCTTAACTGTCTCTGCTAATGACTTGGACACTGTGAATCACACACAAACCCAAGGTTGCGGGGTGAGGGGTGTGAGAAAAGAATGGAAAATTAGTTTTGTAAAATTCTTAGAGATAAGAATACAAGAATACTTTATATGTCTCCTGGGAAACGTGTATACTAGTAAAGGTGCAGCAGTTAGCATTGGACATGGGGTAATGAACTGATTCAAAAGTAGGAAAGGAACAGATCAAAGCTATGTATTGCTGCCCTGCTATTTAACTTCTGTGCAGAGAACACTATGAAAAAATGAAAATCTAGATGAAGCTCAAGTTAGAAACAAAATTTATGTGAGACTATGAATAACCTTAGTTTTCCCAATGACAACATCAAAATGACAGAAGAAAAATAGTAAGTAAGGCGCCTCTTGATGAAAGTATTATCTCTTTCAAGTATAGACATCTGAAATGAGAGTGTTCTACATAAAAGATGAAATTCTGTTTCACATATGAAACTCTAGATGCAGATTTCAGCATGTGAAACATAAAATTTTCTACTATTGAGATATGCAAATCTGGAGAAACTATTTTCCAACTTAAAATACAGAATTCTCTGTATATCATACATGAAAGTATGGACATAAAATTTACTGCAGAAAATGTGGAATGTTTTACGTTATGAAAATCTGGATGCAGATTCTTTTACAGAAAATATAAAAATGTCAATGTCACATAACCCAACATGGTCACATGAAACATGGGTTTTCTTATTTGTAATTTGAAAATATTTGTTAAGTATTTCCTTCATGAAATACTGAATATTGTCTATTTAACATTTGAAAAACCTGTGTTAATTTACCTACAAGAAATATAGAATATCCCCACAGACTTCATGCATTACTTCTGAAATTGTCTATCCATGAAGAAAGTTTGAATTACAGACTTCAAATAGATTAGGAATTCTTTCCCTTTCACATTTGACAATCTGAGGAGATATTTCCTCATATGAAATATGAATTCCCAAATTTTCACATGTGAAACACTTTCCAGATTCATACAAATGAAAGATAATTTTACATGATTCAGAAATTAAGATCTGTGCTAAATGGCAAACATCAAACAGCTATATTTCATGTATTTCCTGAAAAACATATAGAGTTTTCTGCATTTCTTTGATGAAAATCTGGGTGAAGATTTCTCTACATGAAATAATGAATTGATATATTTTACACATTTAAAACCAAAACCCTTATGATTATACAGTGGAAGTGATAAATAGATACAGGAAGTGATAAATAGATACTTATCTGATAGATAAGTGCCTGAAGACCTATGGGTGGGGGTTTGTGATATTGTACAGGAAGCAGTGATCAAGGCAATCCATACNAAGCCCTTATGATTATACAGTGGAAGTGATAAATAGATACAGGGGATTCTATCTGATAGATAAGTGCCTGAAGACCTATGAATGGAGATTTGTGATATTGTACAGGAAGCAGTGATCAAGGCAATCTATACGGAAAAGGAAATGCAAAATGGTAAAGTTACCAGGCCTCACAAAGAGCTGAGAAGAGTGAAGCTAAACAAAAAAGGGATGCAGAGACCCAAAGAATAGCGAGCAGAAATAAAGCCTTTATCAGTTATCAATGCCAATAAGTAAAGGAAATAAATAGAATTGGAAAGCTTACTGATCTCTTCAAGAAATCAGAGATATCAAGGGAAAATTTCATGCAAAGATGAGCACAATAAAGGACAGAAATGGTATGAATGAAATAGAAGCAGAAGCTATTAAGAAGAGGTGGGAAGAATACATAGATGAACTATGCACAAAAGACCTTTATGACCCAGAGCCAGGGGCCAGCGTGAGGAACTCCGCCCATGGCACAGGTCATGAGGAAGGAGGCTTGGCAAACGCCAAGGCGTGATCAAGTCTCAGGAAAAAATGAAATAGAAGCAGAAGCTATTAAGAAGAGGTGGGAAGAATACATAGATGAACTATGCACAAAGACCTTCATGACCCTGTGCCAGGGGCCAGCGTGAGGAACTCAGCCCATGGCAAAGGTCATGAGGAAGGAGGCTTGGTAAATGCAAAGGCGTGATCAAGTCTCAGGAAACCCCCTGTTCCCGAGAATCTACCCCAAAAACAAGAGTCTGTTTCATGCTCTCACCTACACCTCTGACTTTATGGGGGGCTCTCCCTCATAACCATTTCTCTCAGAGAAGGAGTTAACTTGCAGCTCCAGTTAATAAAAATTCCTGAGCGTGACAAGAGTGTTTCAGCTTATGAACTCTTCTGAAGGTTATTTAGCCTGCCTGTATAGGTTCATCCGGCCACATGTGATTGTTTACAGCCTCCCAACAGTGAGAGGCACGAGATGTTTTAGACTTACTAAAGGCAGATTCTTTTGGGAAGTTAGAATTTATTAGTATAGTGGTTCCATTAGGAATTGTGTGTGTGAAGGGTTTTTAATTGCTTTAAATTCCCTGCCCTGGGTGTGATAGGGGTGTCTCTGGTGAAGCCTCTGCTGGCAAACTAGTTTGTTTGATAGGATTATCCATACTCCTGCCACATGATTGTTTACTACCTCTCAGCCATAAACAGCACAGAGAGTTTGAGGTATTTTGAAGGTCTTAATTAGCATAGGGCTTTTCTCATTGTTGAGTCAATGATTGCTGCCAGGCCTCCACGTCCGTAGGTACCTGGGAATGTATTAATTGATGTATTTGGAATATAGAAAAAGGAATATAGTAGTTTTTGATGTTAGCAATACTAGATTTGTTGACTTAATGAATTTTCTTCTTTGTTATAGATCACTGTACTTTGTTATAAATTCCTGTGTCCTTGCTATGTGGAAAAGTAACTTTATCATTATCTTAAGACTTAATAGATCATACGAGGAACATTGGTGAAAGGATTTCATTTGTTGGGCTGATGTTTTGCTGTTAAATCTCCATATTCCCTGTCTTATAATGAATATAACTAGCATATAAGAGAAATAAGTATTAACCTTTAAGATTAATGATGTTAACCTTGAGTTAAATAAATTCCTTTCTTGATTGTAATTTACTGCACCCTCACCCTGTAAGAATGCAACTTTATTTGAGGGTGATGCCTGGTTTAAGAAAAAAAAAAAAACAGCCTTGGAAAATAAGATTTTTGGTTATCAGAAAGAGAGGGTCATAAAGTGTCAGCTGGCCTCATGGCCAGAAGATGATATAAAAACCCTAAGACCTCTTTTTTATGTAAAGCACCTGATTTTCATAAAGGTCAGGACTGATGACCCCTGCATGACTTTGTATTCATCCCTATGTGTAACAAAAGGTATATAAGCAAACCTAAAAATAAAGAAAACAGATCAGTTTCTGGAAAGACTGATTCCCCCATGTCGCTCTTTCTCATTCTCCGTATTTCTGGCTGAATTCCTATCTGGAGCATGGGTGCCCAAGATGTCTGCTTACTTGCCCTGGCTTTCAAGTCCACATGAAAAAGGTGCCAAAAGAGGTGCACCTTTCGATGTTCAGGTGGCATGGGTGGCCGAACGTAGATGGTGCAAATTCCTTGTCTTGGAATTTTATTGGTATCCCGTGTAAACCAAGTTATTCAGCCTCTTTCTCTCCTCTAATACCTCTCACTATTTTCTGGCTGAATTCCCATCTGGCACTTGGGTCCTCACCAAGCCTACTAACTCTGCCTGGGCTTCTAAGATTGGACCAGGGAGTCCTCAGTGCCTCCTCTCCTTCGGGAGAATGGAAAGATGCCTGTGGCCTACATAGGTGGTGATTGGCATCCCATGTAAGCCAAGTTATTCCGCTCCTTTTTTCAGCCAATTTCCGAGTCTCTCTCTATCTGTAATTGAATAAGTTCTTTCCTAGTATGCTGACTCCATCTCCACCTTTGAATCACCCTGATCCACTGGGGCTGGACACCGGCAACCCAGTTAAGCANTTAATCAATGTATTTGGAATATAGAAAAAGAAATATAGTAGTTTTTGATGTTAGCAATACTAGATTTGTTGAGTTAATGAATTTTCTTCTTTGTTATAGATCACTGTACTTTGTTATAAATTCCTGTGTCCTTGCTATATGGAAATGTAACTTGATCATTATCTTAAGACTGAATAGATCTTAAGGGGAACATTGGTGAAAGGATTTCATTTGTTGGGCTGATGTTTTGCTGTTAAATCTCCATAGTCCCTGCTTTTATAATGAATATAATTAGCATATAAGAGAAATAAGTATTAACCTTTAAGATTAATGATGTTAACCTTGAGTTAAATAAATTCCTTTCTTGATTGTAACTGACTGCACCCTCACCACATAGGAATGCAACTTTATTTGAGGGTGATGCCTGGTTTAAGAAAAAAAAAAAAAGTCTTGGAAAAAATAAGTATTTTGGTTATCAGAGAGGGTCATAAAGTGTCAGCAGGCCTCATGGCCAGAAGATGATGTAAAACCCCTAAGACCCCTTTTTTATTTAAAGCACCTGATTCTGATAAAGGTCAGGACTGCTGACCCCCACGTGACTTTGTATTCATCCCTATGTGTAACAAAAGTTATATAAGCAAACCTGAAAATAAAGAGATCAGTTTCTGGAAAGACTGATTCCCCTATGTTGTTCTTTCTTGTCCTCCATATTTCTGGCTGAATTCCTATCTGGAGCATGGGTGCCTGCCATGTCTGCTTACTTGCCCTGGGTTTCAAGTCCACGTGAAAAAGGTGCCCAAGGAGGGGCATCTTTTGATGTTCAAGTGGCGCCAGTGACCCAATGTAGATGGTGCAAATTCCTTGTCTTGGAATTTTATTGGTATCCTGTGTAAACCAAGGTATTCAGCCTCTTTCTCTCCTCTAATACCTCTCACTATTTTCTGGCTGAATTCCCATCTGGCAGTTGGGTCCTCACCAAACCTAATAACTCTGCCTGGGCTTCTAAGATCGGACCAGGGAGGCCTCAGTGCCTCCTCTTCTTTGGGAGAATGGAAAGACACCTGTGGCCGACATAGGTGTTGATTGGCATCCCATGTAAGCCAAGTTTTTCAGCTCTTTTTTTCTGCTAATTTCCTAATCTCTCTATATCTGTAATTGAATAAATTCTTTCCTAGTACGCCGACTCCATCTCCACCTTCGAATCACCCTGGATCCACTGGGGCTGGACCCCGGCAACCCAGTTAAGCATGATGGTGTGATCATTCATCTAGGGATGACCGTCTTGAAATATGAAGTCTAGCGGGATATAGGAAGCATACCTACAAACAAAGCTCATGGGGCTGATGGAATCATCCCATGTAAGCCAAGTTTTTCAGCTCTTTTTTTCTGCTAATTTCCTAATCTCTCTATATCTGTAATTGAATAAATTCTTTCCTAGTACGCCGACTCCATCTCCACCTTCGAATCACCCTGGATCCACTGGGGCTGGACCCCGGCAACCCAGTTAAGCATGATGGTGTGATCATTCATCTAGGGATGACCGTCTTGAAATATGAAGTCTAGCGGGATATAGGAAGCATACCTACAAACAAAGCTCATGGGGCTGATGGAATTCAGTTGAGATTTTTCAAATTCTAAAAGAAGCTGCTGTGAATGTGCTGCCCTCCATATGCCAGCAAATTTGAGAGACTCAGCTGTGGCCAGAGGAGTAAAAATGGTCAGTTTTCATTTCAACCACAAAGAAAGGCAGTCCAAAAAATTTCCACACAACTGTTTAACTGCACACATCTCACACAGTCACAAAGAACTGCTCAAAATTCCCCAATCCAGGCTTCAACAGAGTGTGAACCATGAGATTTCAGATGTTCAAGCCGGATATATAAGGGGCAGAGGAACCTGAGATTAAATTGTCAACACCCGTTGGGTCCCCCAAAAAGCAAGTATCTACTCCTATTTGACTATGCCAAAGGCTTTGATTGACACAACAATATGACACAAGAGAACAGTCACATCAAAACACGAAATATTCTTCAAAACACGGGAATACATGCCTCCCGAGAAATCTTTCAATCCATGTAAATATAATAAATATCTATCAACTTGGGAAAAATTCTCAGTAAATAGGAAAGGTTAATTATGGTAATAGTGCAGGTTATAGAATGTTGTTGAATAATGTGCAGAGCATCAACAAAATGACACAAGAGAACAATCACATCAAAACGTGAAATATTCTTCAAAACATGGGAATACATGCCTCCCGAGAAATCATTCAATCCATGTAAATATAAGAAATATCTATCAACTTGGAAAAAATTCTTAGTAAATAGGAAAGGTTAATTATGATAGTAGTGCAGGTTATAGAATATTGTTGAATCATGTGCAGAGTATTTGATTGGTTATTACATTTCTTAATTGATAATTCAGTAACCACTTAACATGTGTCAATATGCAGGCGCTATGTTTCAGCTGATGTGAAAGATATATAAAGTAAAGAGGTTAGTCCCAAAACACTTTGAAGAGCTGAATCTGAGCTCTCCTTAGTAGGAGGGCAAACAGAAGTTCCTTCCAACCAGAAGAAAGAGTTGAGACAAAGTTGTGAGAAGGGGCTTAGCATGCCTGAAAATAATTTGCATGATTGTAGCTTCAGAAGCATAGTACAAGAGAAAGATAATGAAATGACTAAGGAAAACAGAAATGTCTTTCAAGAACTTTGTAACCATGCTGATGAGCTCTAGTCACCACCAGGAATTTATTCTGTCTCTGTGGTGGATAAGCAATGTCTAAACATGCATTTGCAATTATAAGGTGGAATCTCGGTGTCAGGAAATAAAGACTGGCCTTAAGGACAGCAGGGCAAAAGTGAGCCTATAGTATGCCACTTGTAAAGTACATATCTTGTGCTGACCATGGGCCAGTCACTGATTATGTCATGTTATCTTCTGTATCACACTGATGGTGTAGTTTTGAAAATTATTTTAGACATGCTAAAATATCTACATTTTCAAGGACGAAATGAATTTTTATAATGAAAGCAATCTGCTGTCTAACCTTTTAAGTCTCTACCAGTAACTAATAGAATATATGTGAATGCACTAAAGTTCATACTGTGTATTTTCATTTTTCTAATTTTATTTGCATCTCTTCCTTCACCCATACCATCCTAATTTAGACACCCGTTCACTTCAGCAGGGATGATTTCAGAAATCACTTTACATCAATTACCTCTATTCTCTTTGTTCTGATTTTCCTGCTTACAAATATTGTATCAGGTGTCATTTACCTAGGATGCATAACGAATGTTTTCTTGAATTGAAGAGTTTATAAAACTGTGCATTAAAATAGCCAACCATTGAACTAAAACTTCATTTTACTCTTCTTTGTTTGAAAAGAGAACATGAAACTCTGAAGATGAACATGTAAATTTATTGTTCAAATGCAAGAACTGTGGGTCTGTGTTGACATCTTCAAATGTAACTTTCAATCTTCTTTAGGCTCCATAATCTGACATGTATTTGATAGGTCAGTTTTAATTAGCATGGTTTTCATTATATTGTATCAGGTGTCATTTACCTAGGATGCATAATGAAAGTTTTTTTGAATTGAAGAGTTTATAAAACTGTGCATAAAATAGCTAATCATTGAACTAAAATATCATTTTACTCTTCTTTGTTTGAAAATAGAACATGAAACTCTGAAGATGAACATGTAAATTTATTGTTCAAATACAAGAACTGTGGGTCTGTGTTGACACCTCCGAATGTAACTTTCAATCTTCTTTAGGCTCCATAATCTGACACGTATTTGATAGGTCAGTTTTAATTAGCATGGTTTTCTTACACTGATGCTTATTGATGAGATTACTTGAAAGAGAGGAGGCAGGTATATAAGCGATTGTTGGCACTGAAAACCATGAATTGCCTCTCTCTTGCAGGTTAGGAAAAGGACTGTCACGAGGTGACACATCGCTATGCCTGAATGGAAATTTAGAAGGTTCCACCATCAGTCCAGAATAGCTGCTCTGTAATGGAGATACAATGTGGTTCTGAGAGGTAGATGTTGTAGTAGCAAAGTCCTCAACGTAACCATTTACTTGAATGTAGCTGCTATGTGAGTGCCAATTAAAAATGCTCAACAGTTTTAAAACAGCAGGTTGATCTCCCACAATCTGGTCTGTTTGTCTAACTGATATTGCTGGTGGAGTAGGTAAGTCACATGGAGATGGGGCACTTGTATTAGTGACTCTCTGGCTGGTAGGAGGCTTTTGTATGAAAGGCACACTTACACTAGTGGAGGCTGAAAATGCGCTCTCTCCACTCATTTCTGGAAGAAATCCTGAGTTACAATCATCTTTGTTGACACGTGCTCACATGCTTTTTATTATCTTGAACTAATGAAGATATTGGAGATGTATTGTTAATCCCAGCTCTTCTTTGCATTTTTATTAAAAGTTGGGGATGACCTCTTTGGAAATTTGGGTTAGAGTATGTCTGTAACTAAAATCAAAGGGTTAAATGGTTTAGTTTCTTTATAAACTGAGGTAAAAGAGACAAGCAAAGCTAAGTTATAAAGATTTATCCCTTTCATGAAACCAATTAAAAAGCACCAAATAGAACCCCTCCATTAGCAGTTTTAACAGGTAACAGGTAGAAAGAATATGCTCAATTAAAAATGTGTTGTATATATATAGTAAATACCACTTTAAGTGGCTTCAGGACTAGTATCTGGTTTCAAGCCGCTAAGAAAGTTTGTCACACACACAACATTTTAACCTCCAACTATTCTCAACTTCAGAAAATAAAACTTTTTTTAACAATTTGTTATCTGAACTTTCAATTGCATTGTAGCTGCATATGTGAACATGCTTTCTAGGTCGCATGATTTAATCTTACATATTGCCAATAAGTTAAAATGTTGGAATACCTTACTCAGAAGAGAGATGTTGTTTTCTTCTTCCAGAAAGACAGGTAGTGAAGCAGATCTTTGAAACATTTGTCGCTTTTTACTAGATCCATAAAGGTTAAGCTGTCGGATTAAACGTTTCATACTCTTGGTTTCAAATATTCTGAAAGGTGCCTTTCTTTCCAAGACTTCTTTCATAAAGAGGTCTTCATTGATCACTATGTATGTGCCTGTCTCATCCCACTAAATAGATTCAAACTGATCACTTGCAACTATATTCCAAAGTTTTTGTGGAAATGTGAGTGAAAGAAAACCATTCACTGCATTGGTTTCAGGGACAGAATATGTGTAGTGTGGCCTTTTGATCACAACTTCCTCAGACAAAGCCTGAAAAGCATATTCTTCAATCATAGATCGCAAACCCAAGTCCCCAGTAAGTGTATAATCATGCAAAGACCTAATGGAGGTTTCTGAACCAGCGGATTCATCTTTAGGAGATTCACCTGGAATTTCTGAAGGAATATGTGCTATCTCAGAGAAGTCTTTCCTCAGATACTTTTCCCATTTGTCTGGTTTTACACACTGCAACTTCCAACGTTCCTTGGCTTGTCTACAGAGGGAAACTCTCTAAACCATCACCGAAGTCCTCCAAGCCAAAAAGTTGTGACATCACAAAGTCACTGGTCTAGTAATTGAAGGTTAGCTGTGGCATCATAATGTCACTGGCCTCCTAACAATTGAAGGGTAATGTTCAACCAGTGTTTACTTAGCATCATCTTAGAATACAGACTGCTTACAGAAATAGTAACCAAAACCATCAAGCATGCAAAATCTCATTTTTAAAGAATTTTTTTTTTCCTAGGTGCTGTGTTTGGGGTGGCATTTCTCTTTCTGGCAGTTTGTGATTCCTTTTTATTGTGGAGGTTCCTCCCTGTGGGTGGGGTAGGACGAGTGGCGTGTCAAAGTTCCCTGGTTAGGGAAGCTTGAATCAGTGTTCTGGTGAGTGGAGCTGCATCTCTTCCATCTGAAGTGCAATGAAGTGTACAGTAGTGAGTTTTGAGAGATCTATGGGCTTGCTGTTTGGGCAGTCTGTATATTGAAATTATGGGCTATGTTCCTGTGCTGGTGAAGAATTTGCATGTATGTCTTTCTCTGGAACTTATTGGCTCTTCAGTGGTGTTTGGTTTCAGTGTAGCCATGGAGGCTTTGGATGATTTCTTTTAAAAAATGTATTTGTTATCAGTTTAGTTCAGTTCAGTCACTCAGTCATGTCTGACTCTTTGCGACCACATGAATTGCAGCAAGCCAGGGCTCCCTCTTTATTCACCATCACCCGGAATTGACTCAGACTTATGTCCATCAAGTCAGTGATGCCGTCCAACCATCTCATCCTTGTTCGTCCCCTTCCCCTCCTGCCCCCAATTCCTCCCAGCATCAGAAATTTTTCCAGTGAGTCAACTCTTTGCATCAGATGGCCAAAGTACTGGAGCTTCAGCTTTAGCATCATTCCTTCCAAAGAAATCACAGGGCTGATCTCCTTCAGAATGGACACGTTGGATCTCCTTGCAGTCCAAGGGACTCTCAAGAGTTTTCTCCAACACCACAGTTCAAAAGCATCAATTCTTGGGTGCTCTACCTTCTTAACAGTCCAACTCTCACATCAAGAAATACCATAGCCTTAAGAAGATAAACCTTAGTCGGCAAAGTAATGTCTCTGCTTTTCAATATACTATCTGGGTTGGTCATAACTTTTCTTCCAATGAGTGTCTTTTAATTTCATGGCTGCAGTCTAAAAATGTATCCCTTTCATGAAACCAATTAAAAAGCACCAAATAGAATCCCTCCATTAGCAGTTTTAACAGGTAACAGGTTAGAAATAATATGCTCAATTAAAATATGTTGTATATATATAGTAAATACCACTTTAAGTGGCTTCAGGACTAGTATCTGGTTTCAAGCCGCTAAGAAAGTTTGTCACACACACAACATTTTAACCTCCAACTATTCTCAACTTCAGAAAATAAAACTTTGTCAACAATTTGTTATCTGAACATTCAATTGCATTGTAGCTGCATATGTGAACATGTTTTCTAGGTCACATGATTTAATCTTACATATTGCCAATAAGTTAAAATGTTGGAATACCTTACTCTGAAGAGAGATGTTGTTTTCTTCTTCCAGAAAGACAGGTAGTGAAGCAGATCTTTGAAACGTTTGTCGCTTTTTACTAAATCCATAAAGGTTAAGCTGTTGGATTAAACTTTTCATACTCTTGGTTTCAAATATTCTGAAAGGTGCCTTTCTTTCCAAGACTTCTTTCTTAAAGAGGTCTTCATTGATCACTATGCATGTGCCTGTCTCATCCCACCAAATAGATTCAAACTGATCACTTTCAACTATATTCCAAAGTTTTTGTGGAAATGTGAGTGAAAGAAAACCATTCACCGCATTGGTTTCAGGGACAGAATATGTGTATCGTGGCCTTTCGATCACAACTTCCTCAGACAAAGTCTGAAAAGCATATTCTTCAATCATAGATCACAAACCCGAGTTCTCAGTAAGTGTATAATCATGCAAAATCCTAATGGAGGTTTCTGAACCAGTGGATTCATCTTTAAGAGATTCATCTGGAATTTCGAAGAAATATGTGCCATCTCAGAGAAGTCTTTCCTCAAATACTTTTCCCATTTTTCTGGTTTTACAAACTGCAACTTCCAACGTTCCTTGGCTTGTCTACAGAAGGAAACTCTCTAAATCATCACCGAGGTCCTCCAAGCCAAAAAGCTGTGACATCACAAAGTCACTGGTCTCCTAGCAATTGAAGGGTAATGTTCAACCAGTGTTTACTTCAGCATCAACTTAAAATACAGACTACTTACAGAAATAGTAACCAAAACGATCAAGCATAAAAGATCTCATTCCTAAAGAATGTTTTATTTTTTTCCCTAGGTGCTGTGTTTGGGGTGGCATTTCTCTTTCTGGCAGTTTGTGATTCCTCTTTATTGTGGAGGTTCCTCCCTGTGGGTGGGGTTGGACGAGTGGCTTGTCAAGGTTCCCTGGTTAGGGAAGCTTGCATCAGTGTTCTGGTGGGTGGAGCTGCATCTCTTCCATCTGAAGTGCAATGAAGTGTACAGTAGTGAGTTTTGAGATATGTATGGGCTTGCTGTTTGGGCAGTGTATATTGAAATTATGGTATATGTTTCTGTGTTGGTGAAGAATTTGCATGTATGTCTTTTTCTGGAACTTATTGGCTCTTCGGTGGTGCTTGGTTTCAGTGTAGCCATGGAGGCTTTGGATGATTTCTTTAAAAAAAAAAAGTATTTATTATCAGTTTAGTTCAGTTCAGTCACTCAGTCATGTCTGACTCTTTGCGACCCCATGAATTGCACCAAGCCAGGGCTCCCTGTCTATTCACCATCACCCGGAATTGACTCATACGTCCATCGAGTCAGTGATGCCGTCCAGCCATCTCATCCTTTTCGTCCCCTTCCCCTCCTGCCTTCAATCTCTCCCAGCATCAGAGACTTTTCCAGTGAGTCAACTCCGCATCAGGTGGCCAAAGTACTGGAGCTTCAGCTTTAGCATCATTCCTTCCAAAGAAATCCCAGGGCTGTTCTCCTTCAGAAAGGACTGGTTGGATCTCCTTGCAGTCCAAGGGACTCTCAAGAGTCTTCTCCAACACCGCAGTTCAAAAACATCAATTCTTGGGCGCTCTGCCTTCTTCAAGTCCAACTCTCACATCAGGAAATACCATAGCCTTGACTAGACGGACCTTAGTTGGCAAAGTAATATCTCTGCTTTTCAATATACTATCTGGGTTGGACATAACTTTTCTTCCAAAGAGTGTCTTTTAATTTCATGGCTGCAGTCACCATCTCCAGTGATTTTGGAGCCCCCCCCCCCCACAAAATAAAGCCTGACACTGCTTCTACTGCTTCCCCATCTATTTCCCATGAAGTGATGGGGCCAGATGCCATGATCTTCGTTTTCTGAATGTTGAGGTTTAAGCCAACTTTTTCGTTCTCCTCTTTCACTTTCATCAAGAGGCTTTTTAGCTCCTCTTCATTTGTTGCCATAAGGGTGGTGTCATGTNTCACCATCTGCAGTGATTTTGGAGCCCAGAAAAACAAACTCTGACACTGCTTCTACTGCTTCCCCATCTATTTCCCATGAAGTGATGGGGCCAGATGCCATGATCTTCGTTTTCTGAATGTTGAGGTTTAAGCCAACTTTTTCGTTCTCCTCTTTCACTTTCATCAAGAGGCTTTTTAGCTCCTCTTCATTTGTTGCCATAAGGGTGGTGTCATGTGCATATCTGAGGTTATTGATATTTTCCCTGGCAATCTTGATTCCAGCTTGAATTTCTTCCAGTCCAATGTTTCTCTTGATGTATTCTGCATATAAGTTAAATAAGCAGGGTTACAGTATACAGCCTTGACATACTCCTTTTTCTATTTGGAAACAGTTTGTTGTTCCATGGCCAGTTTGTACTTTTGCTTCCTGACCTGCATACAGATTTCTCAAGAGGCAGGTTAAGTGGTCTGGTATTCCCATCTCTTTCAGAATTTTCCACGGTTTATTGTGATCCACATCGTCAAAGGCTTTGGCATAGTCAATAAAGCAGAAAGAGATATTTTCCTGGAACTCTCTTTCTTTTTCCACGATCCAGCAGATGTAGGCAGTTTGATCTCTGGTTCCTCTGCCTTTTCTAAAACCAGTTTGAACATCAGGGAGTTCAAAGATAAGGTCTCCATAAGTGTGTGGATTTCTCTCTGGGCTTTCTATTTTGTCCCATGGATCTATGTTTTTGACTTTTTACCAGTACCGTACTGTCTTGATGACAGTTGCTTTGCAGTATAGCCTGAAATCAGGCAGGCTGATTCCTGCACTTTCATTCTTCCTTCTCAAGATTGCTTTGGCTATTCGAGGTTTTTTACACTTCCATACATATTGTGAAATTATTGGTTCTAGTTCTATGAAAACTACCCATGGTATGTTAAATAAAAATTTAAAATGAGGTAAAAGGAAAAAAAAAAAAAGAAAGATTGTAAAATACTGTAACTGAGTGAGAATAAAAGCACAGCATATCAGAATTCGTGAGATGCATATGTAGAAGTGCTTATAGTTTTCAATGCTTGTATGAAAAATAGTATAAAAGCCTAAGTCAATGGAAAGAAAAATTGCAAACTCCCTCAAATATTTCAGCAAAGGCCCCATATAGGAAACGTCATAGAGGGGTGTGATCAGCTGTTGCAAAATTCTTGCTGTCATATCTCGTGTTCTTGAGGTAAGGTGGTGGTCAGCTAACTGTGTCCTGTAATCCTCAAGGGAGACAAATATTATTCCTTATTCCTTGAAAGGAGGTTCCGAAGATTGACTTTTATCTTCCAAGGTCCTGGCTGCAAGGAGGGGGTCTCTGTACAGCCTGATTATCCTGCCTGAGAGCACTCATCTAGCAACAATTCTAATTCCAGCAGTGCCCAGTCCCAGCTGGAAGAGGCAGATCTCAGTTCTCTCTGCCCTTCCCTTACCAAGGCCCCCACACTCTGCCCAGCCACCTTCAAAGAGGGAGCCAGGGAGCCAGTATGCAGCTGACCCTCAGCCTCCTCAGTCTACTTAAATGGGGAGCTGGGTCCCGTACACTGTGACCCATGGACATTGCCACAATCTTTTGGACATGGAAGTGGGGGTGGAATATGTTGGCCGTGGCTCTGAAACCTGGGCCAGGCCAGTGAGTGGATCCAGCAAGGGCTCTGGGACTCTGCAAGACACAGCCTGTTTTCAAGCTTGTCCAAGCTCCATAGTTCATTACCCAGCCCAAGGCCCAAGGGCTTGGAGGGCCCTGTGGGAAGGCTGTAAAATATCTTTCCATACATTGTGCTGAGAGGCTTTCTGTTGGTGGTCTCGGGTTTTCTAACTTCCCTAATCGTCCTGGGCTGAGGCCTGCAGCTCTGTTGTCCATCCTGCCTCTATTACAGTATCTTCCTTGATGAGCTTATTGATTCTGTGACTCAGTTCAGTCGCGCAGTCGTGTCCGACTTTTTGCAACCCCATGAATCACAGTATGCCAGGCCTCCCTGTCCATCACCAACTCCCAGAGTTCACTCAGACTCACATCCATTGAGTCCATGATGCCATCCAGCAATCTCATCCTCGGTCGTCCCTTTCTCCTCCTGCACCCAATCCCTCCCAGCATCAGGGTTTTTCCAATGAGTCAACTTTTCACATAAGGTGGCCAAAGTACTGGAGCTTCTGTATTAGCATCATTCCTTCCAAAGAAATCCCAGGGTTGATCTCCCTCAGAATGGACTGTTTGGATCTCCTTGCATTCCAAGGATTCTCAAGAGTCTTCACCACCACAGTTCAAAAGCATCAATTCTTCTGCACTCAGCCTTCTCCACAGTCCAAATCTCACATCCATACATGACCACAGGAAAAACCATAGCCTTGACTAGACGGACCTTAGTCAGCAAGTAATGTCTCTGCTTTGTTCTGAGAGGCTTTCTGTTGGTGGTCTGGGGTTTTCTAACTTCCCTAATGGTCCTTGGCCGAGGCCTGCAGCTCTGTTGTCCATCCTGCCCCTATTACAGTATCTTCCTTAATGAGTTTATTGAATCTTTGACTCAGTTCAGTTCAGTTCAGTCGTGCAGTTGTGTCCGACTCTTTGCGACCCCATGAATCACAGTATGCCAGGTCTCTCTGTCCATCACCAACTCCCGGAGTTCACTCAGACTCACGTCCATTGAGTCCATGATGCCACCCAGCAATCTCATCCTCGGTCATCCCTTTCTCCTCCTGCCCCCAATCCCTCCCAGCATCAGGGTTTTTCCAATGAGTCAACTCTTCGCATAAGGTGGCCAAAGTCTGGAGCTTCAGTTTTAGCATAATTCCTTCCAAAGTAATCCCAGGTTTGATCTCCCTCAGAATGGACTGGTTGGATCTCCTTGCAGTCCAAGGGATTCTCAAGAGTCTTCTCCAACACCACAGTTCAAAAGCATTAATTCTTTGGCGCTCAGTCTTCTTCACAGTCCAATTCTCACATCCATACATGACCACAGGAAAAAGCATAGCCTTGACTAGACGGACCTTAGTCGGCAAAGTAATGTCTGCGCTTTTCAATATACTATCTAGGTTGGTCATAACTTTTCTTCCAAGGAGTAAGTGCCTTTTAATTTCATGGCTGCAGTCACCATCTGCAGTGATTTTGGAGCCAAAAAAAAAAAAAAAAAAAGTCTGACACTGTTTCTACTGTTTCCCCATCTATTTCCCATGAAGTGATGGGGCCAGTTGCCATGATTTTCGTTTTCTGAATGTTGATCTTTAAGCCAACTCTTTCACTCTCCTCTCTCACTTTCAACAAGAGGCATTTTAGCTGCTCCTAAAAGTTGGTAACTTGGGCCATCATGGGCCAGTTGCACTAGTCTGATGACTACATTCTACTCTGTTTCTATAACACACGGATATGGGCTTTCCAATGTCATGTGATGTAAAAGCTTTTCTCTGCCTCTAACTGAAGTATTTAACTTAGCATAATGTCCTTCAAGGACATATACTGCAAATGGGGGCTACCATTTATTTATTCACGGCTGGAATTACAGTTGACGTGTAACATATTTCCAACAATTATATTTGGGCTATAGTTGCATACAACTGTTGCTTTAGTTTCTTCTGTACATATGCCACACTGAGTCAATTTTAGGTGTACATATATCCCATCAACTTTGGATTTCCTTCCCATGTATGCCACCACAGAGCAGTCGAGTCCCTTTCTTCTTTTACTTTTCTCAAAACACAGTAGTTCTTAAAATTTAACTGGGGGTTAATTACTGTACAATATTGTGATTGTTTCTGCCAGGCCTCAACATTAATAAGCCATAAATGTACAGGGTACCAACCATCCTGGAGCTGCTCCCACATCCCTTCCTATGCTATTCTTCTGGGTTGTTCCAGAGCACTTACATTGCATGCCCTACTGCGTGCAGATGAAAATCTGAAAGATGATGCTTTTCTGCATAAAATACGTAATTTTCTCTATTTTGCATGTGAGAACATGGGTACTGATGTTTCTACCTCAAATAGGAAATTGGGATTTCATGGTTGAAAATCTACTTGTATCATTTTCTTCCCATTCGTGGAATTATGTCTGTGAGACATATACCTGTGAACGTTTTCCTAACTGAATGAGGAATTCTATATATTTTAGATATGAAAAGTTGAGTGTACACTTCCCTTCTTGAATTCTGAAATTGTATACACTTCCTATATGAAAACCTCAATGAAATTTTACTGACGTGAAGTGTGGAATTAAGACATGTGAAGCAAATATGGAACTGGAATTATCTCTATTTCATCAATGAAATTCTGAGCACCACTGTTTCTTTGTGAAATACTTAATTCTTTGTATTTCTCCAGTATGAAACAAGGACTGTCCACCATGAAATATGGAGTTCTCTATAGTTCCTGTATCAAAATCTAGGCATTCTTTTCCTTCATGAAAGCTGGGCTTCTCTATATTTCATATCTGAAGATCAGAATCAACATTTTCCGTGAGAATTAAAGAAATATATGCATTTCATGTGAACCACCGGTTCTTCAGTCTCTGAAACACCTGTTTGCATTTGTGTCTCTGTGTGTTGCATGCGTGTGTGTACACGTGTGTACTTGTGTCACTTGTATGTGTGTGGGGGGTATGTGTGTGTGCCAGGCCTAAGATAGGTGCTCAGCATGAAACACCAGACATCCTAGTAGACAGCGTGTGAGCAGTGCAAACCATCCAGGCACTTAAGCTGAGTGTGCCCACCTTAGCTATGCCGCTGGGAGGTAGGAGTAACTAATGGTCAGGAAGAGCACTTTACTCGACTGGAAACACTTGCAGGAATAGCTCTGTTCCCCTGGAAGTGCATCCACATGGGGGGTCTGTGTGTGTGCCAGACCTAAGATAGGTGCTCAGTGTGAAACACCAGACATACTAGGAGACAGCATGTGAGCAGTGCAAACCATCAGGCACTTAACCTGAGTGTGCACACCTTAGCTATGCCGCCGGGAGGTAGGAGTAACTAATGGTCAGGAGGAGCACTTTGCTCAACTGGAAACACTTGCAGGAATAGCTCTGTTCCCCGGGAAGTGCATTTGCAGGTGCAAATGCTTAACTACACAGGTGCCTACTCTAAGCCGAGGGCCAGGCCTGGGGAAAGGCCAAGAACTGACATACTGTGGGCCAGGGGCTCCATCCAGGGTGGTTTGGCTTGGGGCTGCATTGTGGGGCTCGGACAGCTAGCCGACGAAAGTACTCTGCTTCTTCTTCAGAGGATGGCTGCATTCCTGACACTGCTCAAGCCTAAGGCCCAAATTTAGGGATGACTCTGCAGCACGTGGGCAGATCACATCGGTGAGGTTGGCCTAAGCCCTCCCCCAATCCGCCCACCTTCCCCCAACCCCTCCACCATGCACTCCCCCACAACACCCGCAGCCTGCCCCTGTCCCTCCTAGTCCCCTCACCTGCAACCCGTGGCTGGCAGTTTGGATCAGAAGTGAGCAGCTCTGTCCCTGAGCTACCCAGGAAACCTGTGCCTCACCTGTGTGGGTCCCTGAGCACACGGAGTCGCCTGCTGCCCCAGGGGCAATTTCAAGCTTGAGAACGATTGCAGCGGCAGGTGGCCTGGCTCTCCCAGTCGCTCGTCGGCACTGACTGCTACATTGTGAGTCAGGCAAATGGCTTGCGAGGACACGGCCACTTTGCGCTGGGCCGGGTTTGGCCACTCTTCACCTGCTGCCTGAATGCCCAGGATTCCAAGGGGTGTGTCCCAGGAGCTAACGCCTTTAGACTCCATTTGATTGGTTCCTTGATGAGGTGTGGAGGTCAGGGTGGAGAGTTCAACCCCTTGCTCTTCATCTGCTGCCTGAAGGCCCAGGATTCTAAGGGGTGTGTCCCAGGAGCTAACACCTTTAGACTCCATTGGATGGGTTCGTTGATGAGGTGTGGAGGTCAGGGTGGAGAGTTCAACCCTTTCCCACCGCCATATTAGACATGTGTGTCTGGTGGCACAGGGTTCTGTGCATGCATCTCTCCCTTTCCCTGTTCGTCGGCTGTGGGCAAGTAACGCGTTGGAGTACCAAGTATACTGCGACCGGTGGGCGGATTGCGCAGTCCACCTGCTGTGCTCTTGTGTCCCGCTTGTTTGCCGCTTAGTCAGGGTGGAGAGTTCAACCCTTTCCCACCGCCATATTAGACATGTGTGTCTGGTGGCACAGGGTTCTGTGCATGCATCTCTCCCTTTCCCTGTTCGTCGGCTGTGGGCAAGTAACGCGTTGGAGTACCAAGTATACTGCGACCGGTGGGCGGATTGCGCAGTCCACCTGCTGTGCTCTTGTGTCCCGCTTGTTTGCCGCTTAGGGCTACGGTGAGAACACCATGCAGAGTGAGATGGGGCCAGAGGAAGGCGGCAGTACTCCAGGATCCTGGACCTTACTTGTGAGTCCGGGTCTTCACAGGGAGGGGCCCAGGGGCCTATCAGCCCGATGGGGGCGGCAAAGGTGATGCAGGCCCCAGGTGGTGCACCAGGCGAGGAGGCCGCCCTCTTCTGGGTGGAGGCAGTGGCCAAAGGTGCGGCCCTGGAGGAGGGAGAGGTGGCGGGAATCGGGCAGGAGTTTCAGCTGCTGGTGTTAAATGACATGAAGGACCTGGAGATAGTGGTGTACGAGGAGCAGGAGCAGGTGACCTCAGAGGAGCAAGGCCAGGAACATCCAAGGCCCGTAGCCACGAGTGACCATCCTGCCCTGGAGGCGCTGGTGGCCCTGCAGCTGGATTTGGATCCTGTGATTAAGGAAACCTAAAGGGCGCATGCTCGCCTGAAACAGAATAACTGGCAGAGGCGGAAAGTGCATCTAGAACACAGGAGCGCCATCATCCAGGGTATCCCTGGCTTCTGGGTCAAAGTTGTATCTCTTGGTGTTGTGCTTCTGAATTTTTCTTTTCTTTTTAACCTGGGCCATCACAGGAGCAGTTTACAGATCTGGCAGTTCTGGTGCAAATTTTACTATTTTGGATGATGGGTATTGGTTACCATCCTGCATATGTGTTCCTGCTAGTAGGTGTGATGTCCTGGCATTCTGGCTAGCCCAAAGTGATACTTGGGCTTTGCTTGCAGAGGTCCCAGTGAGAGTTGTCATTAGCACCAGGGACTCNAGCGGCAATTCAGGCCCCAGGTGGTGTGCCAGGCAAGGAGGCCGCCCTCTTCTGAGTGGAGGCATTGGCGGAAGGCGCGGCCATGGAGGAGGGAGAGGTGACGGGAATCAGGCAGGAGTTTCAGCTGCTGGTGTTAGATGTCATGGAGGACCTGGAGATGGTGGTGTACGAGGAGCAGGAGCAGGTGTCCTCGGAGGAGCAAGACCAGGAACATCCAAGGCCCAGAGCCCCGAGTGACTGGCCTGCTCTGGAGGCACTGGTGGCACTGCAGCTGGAGTTGGACCCCGTGATTAAGGAAGCCCAAAGTGCACATGCTCGTCTGAAAGAGAAAAAATGGGCAGAGGCAGAAGGTGCATCTAGAACACAGGAGCGCCATCATCCAGGGAATCCCTGGCTTCTGGGTTGAAGTTGTATCCCTTGGTGTGGTGCTTGTGAATTTTTCTTTTCTTTTTAACCTGGGCTATTGCAGGAGCAGTTTACAGATCTGGCAGTTCTGGTACAAAATTTACTTTTTTGGATGATGTGTATTGGTTACCGTCCTGCATATCTGTTCCTGCTAGTAGGTGTGATGTCCTTGCATTCTGGCTAGCCCAAAGTGATACTTGGGCTTTGCTTGCCGAGGTCCCAGTGAGAGTTGTCATTAGCACCAGGGACTCTTCAGAGAAAAGGCTTGTCTGGAATGCAGGTATTCTCAGAAAAGCTGAGCGAGCTTGGGGGTGAGGTTGGGATGTGTAAGGGGTCATAGCTAGGAGTGCTTGTTTTCCAGAAGTAAGCTAACTTTCAAGGGGCTGAGATGAAGCTTATCTTGTTAGGAACTGAACCTCCTCCTAGTAGTGCATGCATAGGCACAGCCTTGGACCTTATTCGCCATTCACAGTATCTGCTTCAGCAGAAATGTGACGAGTTAAGGCATAGCAAGTTGAAGTCAAACAGTGCCATTCTACTCTCTAGGCTAGCGTTGTTCTTCCAGTACTTTTCCCTATGGCATCTAGAGGCTCCTTGATCTAAAGTCCCTCCACCATGCACTCCCCCACAACACCCGCAGCCTGCCCCTGTCCCTCCTAGTCCCCTCACCTGCAACCCGTGGCTGGCAGTTTGGATCAGAAGTGAGCAGCTCTGTTCCTGAGCTACCCAGGAAACCTGTGCCTCACCTGTGTGGGTCCCTGAGCACACAGAATTGCCTGCTGCCCCAGGGGCAATTTCAAGCTTGAGGACGATTGCAGTGGCAGGTGGCCTGGCTCTCCCATTCGCTCATCGGGCACTGACTGCTACATTGTTAGGCAGGCAAACGGCTTGTGAGGACACGGCCACTTTGCGCTGGGCTGGGTTTGGCTGCTCTTCACCTGCTGCCTGAAGGCCCAGAATGCCAAGGGGTGTGTCCCAGGAGCTAACAGCTTTAGACTACATTTAATTGGATCCTTGATGAGGTGTGGAGGTCAGGATGGAGAGTTCAACCCCTTCCCGCTGCGATATTAGACGTGTGTGCATGGTGGCACAGGGTTCTGTGCATGCATCTCTCCCTTTCCCTGTTCGTTGGCTGTGGGCAAGTAACGCGTTGGAGTACCACGTTTTCAAGCTTGAGGACGATTGCAGTGGCAGGTGGCCTGGCTCTCCCATTCGCTCATCGGGCACTAACTGCTACATTGTTAGGCAGGCAAACGGCTTGTGAGGACACAGCCACTTTGTGCTGGGCTGGGTTTGGCTGCTCCTCACCTGCTGCCTGAAGGCCCAGAATTCCAAGGGGTGTGTCCCAGGAGCTAACACCTTTAGACTACATTTAATTGGATTCTTGATGAGGTGTGGAGGTCAGGATGGAGAGTTCAACCCCTTCCCGCTGCCATATTAGACGTGTGTGCGTGGTGGCACAGGGTTCTGTGCATGCATCTCTCCCTTTCCCTGTTCGTTGGCTGTGGGCAAGTAACGCGTTGGAGTACCACGTGTACTGCAGCCGGTGGGCGGACTGCACGGTCCGCCTGCTGTGCTCTCATGTCCGGCTTGTTTGCAGCTTGGGGCTAAGGCAAGAACACCATGCAGAGTGAGACGGGGCCAGAGGAAGGCGGCAGTACTCCAGGATCCTGGACGTTACTTGTGGGTCCGGATTTTCACAGGGAGGGTCCTAGGGGCCTACCAGCAAGGTGGGGGCGCCAGAGGCGATGCAGGCCCCAGGTGGTGCACCAGGAGAGGAGGCCGCCCTCTTCTGTGTGGAGGCAGTGTCAGAAGGTGCGGCCCTGGAGGAGGGAGAGGTGGCACGAATCCAGCAGGAGTTTCAGCTGCTGGTGTTAGATGTCATGAAGGACCTGGAGATGGTGGTGTATGAGGAGCAGCAGCAGGTGTCCTCGGAGGAGCAAGGCCAGGAACATCCAAGGCCCGGAGCCCTGAGTGACCGGCCTGCCCTGGAGGTGCTGGTGGCCCTGAAGCTGGAGTTGGATCCCATGATTAAGGAAGCACAAGGGGAGCGTGCTCGCCTGAAAGATGTTTCAGTTGCTGGTGTTAGATGTCATGGAGGACCTGGAGATGGTGGTGTACGAGGAGCAGGAGCAGGTGTCCTCGGAGGAGCAAGGCCAGGAACATCCAAGGCCTGGAGCCCCAAGTGACCGGCCTGCCCTGGAGGCGCTGGTGGCCCTGCAGTTGGAGTTGGATCCTGTGGTTAAGGAAGACCAAAGGGCGCATGCTGGTCTGAAACAAAAAACTGGCAGAGGCGGAAGGTGCATCTAGAACACAGGAGCACCATCATCCAGAGAATCCCTGGCTTCTGGGTCACAGTTGTATCCCTTGGTGTGGTGCTTGTGAATTTTTCTTTTCTTTTTAACCTGGGCTATTGCAGGAGCAGTTTACAGATCTGGCAGTTCTGGTACAAAATTTACTTTTTTGGATGATGGGTATTGGTTACCATCCTGCATATCTGTTCCTGCTAGTAGGTGTGATGTCCTTGCATTCTGGCTAGCCCCAAGTGATACTTGGGCTTTGCTTGCCGAGGTCCCAGTGAGAGTTGTCATTAGCACCAGGGACTCTTCAGAGAAAAGGCTTGTCTAGAATGCAGTGTTCTCAGAAAAGCTGAGCGAGTTTGGGGGTGAGGTTGGGATGTGTAAGGGTTCATAGCTAGGAGTGCTTGTTTTCCAGAAGTAAGCTAACTTTAAGGGGCTGAGATGAAACTTATCTTGTTAGGAACCGAACCTCCTCCTAGTAGTGCATGCATAGGCACAGCCTTGGACCTTATTCGCCATTCACAGCATCTGCGTCAGCAGAAATGTGACGAGTTAAGGAGTAGCAAGTTGAAGTCAAACAGTGCCATTCTACTCTCTAGGCTAGCGTTGTTCTTCCAGTACTTTCCCCTATAGCATCTAGAGGCTCCTTGACCAAAAGCAGTTTATGAACCTCCCCCAGATGTCAGTTTAGATGAGCAAACAAGACAAAGACATGCTTTGTTTCATGACCAATTTGAAGGTCAGGAAGAGGACACTGAAGATTATGGAGGGGAGGTCACTGGGGAGGTGGGTGGACATGGTTTATCCCTAAAACATGAAAGGACAAGTCTTCTGTAAAGAGATTTCACACCCACCACACCCCACCCCCACCCCCACACTTTGTCCAGGCAGGTGGAGGAATACAGGCATCTCATTCATCACTGCAAGATCACGTTGTCTTTTTGGAGGAATAGGTATTTCCAGAATGAAGAGATTGTTAAGGAGTATCTGATTGATGTCACTGGTAAGCAGCTTCCTGGATTTGGGGGTGTGGGGGGCAGAAAAGTGTAGGGTGAATTGCCTCTTTCTCTCATAATCCTTTTCCTGCAGGATACCAAGCATCTTGTTCCACTCCAGTTCAGTGGTCCCAGACGATTAAACGTAAGGCATACCACCGCAGGCACCATGACAGCAGCATTAACTTCTTCAACTGGTTCTTTGACCACATCTTCAATGGATCTGACCAGATTGCTGAGGTGGGATCCCACGTGGCCACTGGGCCAGAACTGGTGATATATGTTGGAGTTATGGGTGGTACATGGGAGGGCTCATGGTCTGGCTAGCCCTGTGCTGACCGTGCTCATTGCCCTGGCAGATCATCATAAAGGATCTGTGGCGCAATCCTTTGCAGTACTATGTGAAGAGGAAGGCTCCACCATGAGAGGTCCCGGGAGGACAAGAGGTGAGGCGCTCAGGGTCTGAGCATTGCCATAAGTGTTGTCCGGGAACTTGGGTCATTTATTTCACTGGTGGAGAAAGTGAGACTCCGTGGAATACAGAGTGACACCAGGGCATGAGGGAATCGGCAAGAGACAGCGAGGGTAGAGAACTGTAGTGAAGAACAGATTCTAGCTAGAGAAGCTTGAGGTAGATGAAGTGGCCTGGCCAGGCCAAAGTCACTTCGATTTATATCTGAGTCAGCTGCACATCCCTGAACTGTCATTCCATGGCCAACAAGTCCGCCCTCAGCCTTCCCTTAAACTGCGACCCACCTCATATTCCTCATGAATTCCCCTTTCCAGAAAGCTCTTTGAGCCTCCTTTGTTGCAAGGCGGTGCCCCCACTCACCCATCATTTGATGCCATTTTGATCATCACACTTCTTTTTTCTGTGTGTGTGTTTTTTTTTTTTTTTAAGTTTCTTTGGCTGCTTTTTCATCTGCAACCCTCATTCTGAGACTACTGACCACTATGCAGGATTATGGAGAATAGTCTTTATTTATTATAACTGGAGAATAATTACTTTACAATACCCTGAGAGGTTTTGCTGTACATAGGCCAAAATGAATTACCCATAGGTATACATTTCCCCCCTACACCTCCCTCCCCCAGCCACCCTGATGATGAACCCACGACCCACCAACCTCCCCTACCTGTCTCTCTGGGTTGTCCCACAACATGACTTTCCTTGGCTTGCTTCATTCATCAAACTCGCATGGGTCATCTATTTTACGTAAGCTAATGTGAATGTTTTAGGGCTATTTTCTCACTTTAACCCACTGTCACCATCTCCCTCTGAGTCCAAAGTCTGTTCTTTATATGTCTCGCCTTCTTTGCTGCCCTGCATGTTGGATGTTCAGTACCACCTACAAGGGCCTCAGCTCCATAGATTTGTGTTAACATACAGTGTTTGTTTTTCTCTTTCTGACTGACTTCACTCAGGATAATGGGCTCCACGTACATTCCGTCTCATTAGAACTGACCTCGATGTGTTCCTTTGTAGAGCTGAGTAACATACCATTGTGTATTTGTACTCCCAGCTTCCTGATCCCTTCATCTACCGATGGACATATAGGTGGTTTCCATGTCCTAGCTATTATAAATGGTTCGGTGGTGAAGCCTGGGATATGTGTGTTTTACTGTGTGCTTAGAGGAAATGTAAAGGTTCATAGACACTCTTCCCCTGGGAACTGACCTGAAAGATTCAAGCTGCTATTAGTGTTTTCCGAGAGAGCAGGTTTACATATTTCTTTCTCTCTCTGTTTTGAAAGGAAACCCCTCCCCGCACATTTTGAGAAACTTAGAATGGGGTGTCCCTGTGTACCTAAAATGGAAACCGAAGAAGCTGGTTCATGTGAAGATCAATGGCCAGCAAAGTTCTCTTGGATGGGAAAGTAAGGAAATGTGATCTGGTGCTGAAATGGATTGAGAGGGAGATACCAGTCAACCTGAAATAATTGTGAAGGATGAATAAAAAGCTTCTACTGCACATGTCTGCGTATTGTTTAGGAAGGTTCTGGTTTCCATGACCTAGCTATCGTAAATAGTTCACTGGTGAAGCCTGGGAGATGTGTGTTTTTCTGTGTTTAGAGGAAATGTAAAGGTTCATAGACACTCTTCCCCTGGGAACTGACCTGAAAGATTCAAGCTGCTGTTAGTGTTTTGTGAGAAGGCAGGTTTACATATTTCTTTCTCTCTCTGTTTTGAAAGGAAACCCCTCACCCCACATTTTGAGAAACTTAGGATGGAGTGTCCCCATGTACCTAAAATGGGAAACCAAAGAAGCTGGTTCATGTGAAGATCAATGGCCAGCATAGTTCTCTTGGACGGGAAAGTAAGGAAATGTGATCTGGTGGTGAAATGGATTGAGAGGGAGACACCAGGAAACCTGAAATAATTGTGAAGGATGAATAAAAAGCATCTACTGCACATGTCTGTGTATTCTTTAGGAAGGTCCTCAGGACAAACAGTTCAGATGTATGTTGGATTCTCAGTTTTACAGCATGGGAGTTACCAGTCCGTGGAGATTTGTAGAGTGGTTAAGTCATGTTTGGTTTTTGTCTGGGGATGCAGTTCTTTCTGTGGGATGGGGGTTGGGGAGGATGGAGAAAGGAGATGAGGGGCCCATTAGCTGTGTGTCTGGCNGAGGTCTTCAGGCACAGACCATGTTCCTCTACAGTGTAATCTCATTCCTAGGTAAGGGTCAAGAAAGCTGCCACGATCCAATGGAACCAAAGTAGCGTCTTTCTTTCGGCTTCAGAACACTATCCTGGGCTCTGGACACTGTGCTCCTGGCCCGAGGGACTTCCACGCCCACCACCTCTGAAGAGCTGTGTGCTCCGCCCGGCAGAGGGAAACACCAGCCGTACTTGGTGTACTTCTTCACCATTTTGTGCACTAGCTGGTAAATGTCCTTCCAGGAGTTGCCCATGCTGTTCGACCTGAAAGCAAAGAAGGCCTGATTAAGAGGGATGAGGCGCCTCCTTGCGGTGGGCAGATTTTCTGCCTCTCCAGTTTCCAGCAGACTCTTCAGCAACTCTTCCCCACCCAGGGTAGCTGAAGGCCGTCATACTCCCTTAGCAACCTCACTGGGTCACCCTGGTAGTAACTTCCACCAGTGTCAGTGGTGGGAAAGGTGACAACCTGACTCATATCTTGGGGATTAGGGACTCTGGGTGGCTAATGAGGTTGGCTGACACTCAAGGAGTAAGGGAGGATACAGTGGTTGAAGAAGCCCGAGCAATTCTAATACATTTGCTCTCCTGGTCCCCCAGTTTTGACCCAACAATAAGAGCCCTGGCCTCAGGCAGAAGAAAGATGTGCTACTCGAACCATTTTATTTTACTACTTTCTTATCAGCCTGCAAGGCTTAGCCATTCTGGACACCGACGATCTTTTCTGGGAACACTCATAGGGAGGAGCTGAACTGGGGCCAGGACACTGCAGTCCTCGCCTCGTGATGCCACACCATCAGGGAGAGCTGCAGGACTTTCCTATCCCCACTTCCAGTTTCTCACTGCCATTAGCTCTGACTTGAGTACCTGAATGGAGAATGAGGAGGCTAGAGGGCCTCATGACTCTTTCTGTTCAGATGGGAGGAACTTCACTGTGCCCTGCAGACCAGGGCTCAAAGGTCCTTGCAGTCCCATACCCCTGCAGGCTGCATTCCCGGGTTATGGAGGGCAGATGTGGGTCTCTCTAACTAAGTGTTTGTCATGGTTCTGCACATGGTAGGTATGAAAGGCTAGTGCCCTGTCATGGGCTATTCCCCAGTGAATGTTGGCCCATGTCTTTTATAAGGCTTGTGAGGTCAGAAAAACCAGCCAGGACTTCAACCTTCCACCTGAAGAGATCACCATGAGCCTAGACATCCTGAATAGCATATGTATATATGATTTTCTCCATTCATTTTCACAGACCTAAGAGCATCCTTCTTTTCTCTACCATTCCTTCTGCCTCTTCTTGGTTATATCTAGAACTGTCAGGAGGTGGTAAGGAAGCTAAAGATAGAGACTCTAACAGTTTCAGAATTATCATTCATGGAACATGTATCTATCAGAAACTTTTCAAGCATCATTTACAATTCCAAAACAATTCTGTTATATCAGCATTATAAGCAAGATGATTCAGTTGTAAAAAGATTATTATAACTTTAACATATTAAAGTCCATATAATCATGAAGAAAATATCTATAATAGAATATGCACAAAAAGTAAGAAAAGCAAAACCTGTCACTACAAAAAAAGTCTAGTAAACATATGAGTAAGCAGAAATGTTGACTATAAGGGACAAAAAAGCTAGAAGGCAAACAAAAACAAACTGCAAAATGGCAGAAGTCCTTCCATATAGCAGTTACTTCAAATGTAAATGAATTNCCCCATCCATGTGCTCCAGGCCCCCCTCCAGAACGCAGCCGTTCCTCTCTACCCCTGCCCAGACAGCCAACAGAGCCACTTTGTCACTCCAGCCCCCATAGCCCAAGCTCTAAAGCACCAAAACCCCAAGATTATTAAGAGCCCTTTGCTTGCTGTATTAGACATATATATATTGAGTTTTGGTTTATGGTCAAAAAAAAAAAAAGAAAGTCAAGGCATGGCAAAAGTATGACCAGTAAAAGTTGAGAGTGGTCTTCAAATTCATGGAGCAGATACAGGCCAAATGAAATCACATCAGTATCATAAAATATTTTAGAACATATAAATTAAGTTTAGTAACAAATCTAAGTACTTACACTAAGGAGTAACTCATCTTTTGTTTTAAGAGGAAAATTCTTATTTTCCTTCTCAACTAGTAAGTCATCTTCTCCATCTGACAGAACTGGAGGAAGGGACATATGAGAGGAAGACGATGAGGATGATGATGAGGAAGAAGAGGAGCTTGAACTATCGGAATCTGTTTCACTATAGAGAAGAAAAAGTTGAAATCAATAAAAAGCATTATTACAATGGTATTAAAATATGATTATTCAACTAGAAAATATCTGCTTTACTAGATGTTTATGATTGCTGGTATAATTCAAAGGGTAGCATTTTGAAACTGACTATGGTGTTTGGAAAGCACTCTAATCAACTGATCAAAACCCCTGCTCTAACCCAAACCCTCTTTTTACAACTGTCTCTTATGTGATGCATCAGTCTGAAGCATGTGACAAATCACTGACGGAAGAGAATTCTGGACCAGACACCTGTCTTATTAGTCACCAAGGATCAGACCAATTAAGCAAAGAGACTTTCTTCTCAGCCTTCAACTTGGAAACTTTCCCAAGTTACCATCCATGCTGAACACTCCACTATCTGAAAACCCCTTTAGCCCTTGACTTCCACAACAATTCTCAGAGCCAAAAACTATCCTCTTAGCTTGAAATGTTCGCCGGTACCCACTTCAGCTCCTTTCATGTGCTGTTTCTACAAGTCCCATACTCATCTCTTCTCTCCGGTCTCTTTCCATGTATAACCTCCACTGACCTCAATCATTACCAATGTACAGATAACTGCTAAAGCTTCAGTCTTGATATCCCTAAGCTCCACCCCTAAACTCTTAATAACAACTGCCAAATTAATGACCTACACACTCACAAGTTAAAAACAGCGCATTCTCCCTACTAATTCTGTTTCTCTCTTTCAGTTTCTCTTGTATCTTAAGGGGACTTCCCTGGTGCTCCAGTGATTGGGAATCCACCTGCCAATGAAGGGGACATGAGTTCAATCCGCTATCCAGGAAGATTCCACATGCTGTGGAGCAACTAAGCCCAGTGTACCACAACTACTTAGCTTGCACACCTAGAGTCCGCGCTCCACAAGGCCGCCACCACAATGAGAAGCCCACCTACCACAATCAAGAGCAGTGGCCCCACAACCTCGCCTAACTAGAGGAAAGCCATGCCTACACAACACGCCAAAAATAACTAAATAAAGCTAGGAAATAATGGAAACTGTGAAACTTGGTGATGGCTATGTGTACAGTGATTACATTACTCTGAGTCTGAAAATGTCCACAATAAAAAGTCTGAAGTTACAGAGGGTGGGATAGGGTGGGAGGGAGGTTCAAGAGGGAGGGGACAAATGTATACCTATGTCTGATTCATGTCAATTTACTGCG
>SJXQ01006236.1:333885-347239 GCA_006408695.1 Aepyceros melampus | reverse complement strand
TGTCAATTTACTGCGGAAACCAGCCGACACAACATTGTAAAGCAACTGTCCTTCAATTAAAAGTAAATAAATTTAAAAATACATATCAAAAAAAAAGTTTAAAGTAAGTTTTACCTGTAATCTGATGTTCAAATTTACATTTCCATACCAGAATTGTCCTTCTACTGCTTCCCTGACATCTCCAATTTGTTGACAGTGAAATCGCAAATTAGCTGTCTAAATTTAACATTCTTATTGGTTTACAGCCCCTATCCCAGAAAGGTTTCTCCCCATCTCAGTAAACAGCACCGCCATCCACTCAGTTGATGCCCCTCTTCATAGGCCACTACCACATCTATTAGCGATCCAAATCGAGGAAGTTTCAAAATATTCAATCCAAACACCGTCACACGGTGGACTAATACATCATCTTTCCCTTTGCTTTCACACTAAGCCAACCACTCTGCTTTCACTCTTGAACACAGTTCAGTTCCTTCTCCACAGAGTAAAACATTAAAATGCTAACTTGAGCATGAAAACCATCTGCTTAAAATTCTTCATTTTTTTCTAGCAGTTAGAATGAAAACTAACATGGCCAGAGGGGCCTACCTGGTTGGGTTCTACTACAAGTGCCTTGCTTATTTCTTCCTTGTAATTTTCAACAACGGACTTACTTTTTTTTTTTTTTTTTTAACTTCATTTTTCGTCCCTCTCACCAGAATGTGAAGCAAGGATCGTGTCTATATTGTTCACCGACACAGCATGGCATAAAACACACTCAAACACTTGTAGACAAAGTTCAGCGTGGTTCAGTGAACTCGCCTCCTAGCACAGAACTTTCCTATATTAAAGACAGGAGGTAGGGCTGGAGAAGCCTGAAAAAAAGCTACACAAACCATGTAGTAACAGTTGAACCACTTTCCTCTAATTTCATGAAAAATTCATCACCAGAGAAATTCTACGAACTAACAAAACTGTCAGGAGTCAATCTGAAAAGAGACAAAATCCTTTATCTGATGCCCCACTTATCTGGTTCAACCAGCAAGAGTACACACTAAACTTGAGAAAAAGATTTGCCACAAACTTTAAATTATAATCCCCAAGGCCATACCACGTCGAGTGGTCACGGGAATAAGCCGCCAGTCTCGGGTTTTCTACGTTCTAACTGAAAATGACAAACAGCCCCCAGAGGGCTCTCGGACCCTCAGCCTTAGAGGAGGGGCCCCGACGGCCTCCCTCCCTCCCGGGGACACTGCAGACACGGCAGGCACGCGCCCCGGCTCCCGGGCCCTCCTGCCTCCTCGGCCCAGGCCTCCCGCTACCAGAGCCTCCCGCGCGCGCCCGATCGCCGGGGGCACGACCTGTCCGAGTCCGAATCTGAGTCGGAGTCCGAGTCCGACGTCTCCAGGCCGCTCTCTCCCGGAGGCGGCCCCGGGAGCGACGGCGGCAGGAGCTGAGGCGACGGTTCGCCCGCAGACTCCGGGGGCCCCTGGTCCGCCGGCGGCGCTGCGACCGGAGCGGGGTCCGGGGCCGGCGCGGCCACCTCCTGGCCAATTCCGACGCCGGCGCCCCCGAATTTCAGCGTCTGGAGCTGAGCGGCGGCGGCCTCCACCACCTCCATGGCGCAAACTTAGGGCGCTCGCCGACAGCGGCCTCGGAACCGTAGCACAGGCCCACTTCACACGCCGCTCGGAAGTCTCCAGGCCGCTCTCTCCCGGAGGCGGCCCCGGGAGCGACGGCGGCAGGAGCTGAGGCGACGGTTCGCCCGCAGACTCCGGGGGCCCCTGGTCCGCCGGCGGCGCTGCGACCGGAGCGGGGTCCGGGGCCGGCGCGGCCACCTCCTGGCCAATTCCGACGCCGGCGCCCCCGAATTTCAGCGTCTGGAGCTGAGCGGCGGCGGCCTCCACCACCTCCATGGCGCAAACTTAGGGCGCTCGCCGACAGCGGCCTCGGAACCGAAGCACAGGCCCACTTCACACGCCGCTCGGATAACCACACGCGCGGCCGTCCGGAGACATGCCCCCGCAGCAGACGCAGCGGCACTTCCGGGCAGCGTGTGACGTAACGGGACGCAACGGCGATCCCTGGGGCGGGGCGGTCCAAAGGCCTTTGCACGAGGAGCCGAGCGGTCCTAAAGCCGCTGGTTTCCCTGCGTCCTGGGACGCTCACTGTGAGAGGCCAGATGGAGAGACTTTCTTGCTGCTAGATCTGGGGCAGTTACATGGAGGATGAGATGGGAAGGAGGGATGGCGGGACTGGGAGACGCCTGACGGGGCGAGGCCCTGCACATTGGAAGCTTGAGTCAGGAAGCCTTGAACCAACACTTACAGGAAACTTTTTTAAAGTTAAATGGAGTTACAGCAGTGAATAGGCAACAAACACAATGACCATCCATCCCCAAAATTACAACTCATATTTTTGTTTGTTTTCTCCGAAGGACTGGGAGACGCCTGACGGGGCGAGGCCCTGCACATTGGAAGCTTGAGTCAGGAAGCCTTGAACCAACACTTACAGGAAACTTTTTTAAAGTTAAATGGAGTTACAGCAGTGAATAGGCAACAAACACAATGACCATCCATCCCCAAAATTACAACTCATATTTTTGTTTGTTTTCTCCGAAGCGCTCCCAATTTAAAGAGCACTAATCTTGGGGGCCATGAAATTAAAAGACGCTTACTCCTTGGAAGAACAGTTATGACCTACCTAGATAGCATACTCAAAAGCAGAGACTTTATTTTGCCGACTAAGGTCCGTCTAGTCAAGGCTATGGTTTTTCCAGTGGTCATGTATGGATGTGAGAGTTGGACTGTGAATAAGGCTGAGCGCCGAAGAATTGATGCTTTTGAACTGTGGTGTTGGAGAAGAGTCCTGAGAATCCCTTGGACTGCAAGGAGATCCAACCAGTCCATTCTGAAGGAGATCAGCCCTGGGATTTCTTTGGAAGGAATGATGCTAAAGCTGAAGCTCCAGTACTTTGGCCACCTCATGCGAAGAGTTGGCTCATTGGAAAAGACTCTGATGCTGGGAGTGATTAGGGAGAAGGGGATGACAGAGGCTGAGATGGCTGGATGGCATCACTGACTCGATGGACGTGAGTTGGAGTGAACTCCGGGAGTTGGTGATGGACAGGGAGGCCTGGCGTGCTGCAATTCAGTTCATGCTGCAATTCATGGGGTCCCAAAGAGTCGGACACGACTGAGCGACTGAACTGAACTGAACTGAATGGTGGGGGAAACATGTTGCTGCCTGTTAGTGTTTTAGTCGACACTTTCGTAGAAAGGGTGGAATGGGGCTGAAATGACTAATGGCCTGAGGAACCATTACTCTTGGTCTTAAGGAGGGCAAGCAAGAAGTTCTTAGGATTGAAGAAGAGGTAAGAATTTTCTTGTTTTCCTGTTAGAACGTCAGTTTGAGGCATTAGCCCCTCAGATAATAATAAATAGTAATCATTGTGACCATTAGTAAGTGTGCATATGTGTCAAGGACTGTGCCTAAGACACTATCAGTATTTACGCAGTTTCATTATGTGACCTCCACAGTGCCAGACCTTCATAAAAATTATGACAAGAATAATACATTGTTGCTAGTTTTAATGCCTTTACCATTTAATTGAAATAAAAAGATCAATGCACAGGAGATAGAGATATTTGAAATGTGGAATCGAATTTGCTAGTTCAGCAGTGATAGAATGTTAAAGACTGACATGATGTATGGTAGAAGTCTTCTAAGTAGAAGCAGGAATTTAAAGTCGAAGTACTACTTGCTAATACAATGATTAAGCACAAATTAAGCTCAGTATGTCCAGCTGAATTGACCTGTGTTTGAATCTTAGCTCTACCATTGCCATGCTGGTGTAACTGATTTGGGAAAGAAAGCCTGACATAACTAAATTTCATTTTCCTTATCTATAAAATGGAGGTAAAAACACTATCTCAATTTTGTTGTTGTTCAGTTGCTCAGTCGTGCCTAAGCTCTGTGCAACCACATAGACTCTGGCAGGCCAGGCTCCCTTGCCCTTCCCTGTCTCCTGGAGTTTGCTCAAACTTCTGTCCATTGAGTCAGTGATACCATCCAACCATCTCATCACTATCTCCCCTTTCACCTCTGCATTCAGTCTTTGCCAGCATCAGGGTCTTTTCCAATGAGTCAGCTCTTCACATCAGGTGGCCAGAGTATTGAAGCTTCAGCTTCAGCATCAGTCCTTCCAATGAAAATTCTGAGTTGATTTCCTTTAGGATTGATTGGTTTGATCTCCTTGCAGTCCTAGAGACTCTCAAGAGTCTTCTCCAGCACCAGAGTTTGAAAGCAGTCAATTCTTTCCCCGGCCTTGCTGCTTTCTGAGCTCAGCAGCTTCACTCCTGAAGGTGGNTACAGTCCATGGGGTCGCAAAGAGTCGGACACGACTGAGCGACTTCACCAATTCTTCCCCTCTCAGCCTTCTGTTATGGTCCAACTCTCACATCCATTCATGACTACTGGAAAAACCATAGCTTTGACTCTATGGACTTTTGTGGGCAGAGTGATTGATGTCTCTGCCTTTTAATATGCTGTCAAGTTTCCTGATAGCTTTTCTTCCAATGAACAAACATCTTTTAATTTCATGGCTGCAGTCACCATCTGCAGTGATTTTGGAGCCCAATAAAATAAATCTGTTGCTGTTTCCAACTTTTCCCCATTTATTTCCTATGAAATGATAGAACTGGATGTGATGATCTTGGTTTTTTGAATGCTGACTCTTAAGCCAGCTTTTTCATTCTCCTCTTTCACCTTCATCAAGAGGCTGTTTAGTTCCTCTTTGCTTTCTGCCATTTAGGGTGGTGTCATCTGCATATCTGAGGTTCTTGATATTTCTCCAAACAATCTTGATTCCAGCTTGTGATTCATCCATCCAGGCATTTTGCATGATGTACTCTGCATATCAGTTAAATAAGCAGGGTGACAATATACAGCCTTGAAGTTCTCCTTTCCCAATTTTGAACCAGGCTGTTGTTCCATGTCTGGTTCTAACTGATGCTTCTTGAGCTGCATACAGGTTTCTCATGAGGCAAGTAATGTGGTCTGGTAATCCCATCTCTTTAAGAATTTTACACAGTTTGTTGTGATCCTGAGAGGGTAACAGGCAGGAAGGCCAGGGTTCTCCAAAGGGAGGAAATAGCCTGCAAGTGTCAGACATTTTTATCTCGCTTAAGCAGCAGGAGGAAACAAACTAGTGATATTTTTTCCTTCTCTATACAAATTTAAAAAGAGGTTTCTCTTAAAATTCTGTGTTGCCACTGTGACACCTGGTTTCACCTGAAGTTAACCAATGCCTTTTTCTTATAGAAATGTTTATCTTAAGCTATGCTAATGTACTATGCATTTACCCCAAACTCTGTCTTCAAGTCGGTTTGCCTTTTGGCTCAGAACCTACTTGACAAACCAGTATGTTATACTCAGATATTGTTCCTCTAATCTATGTAAATGAAACATTTGTATGGTGATCTGCCCTTCTTCAAGATTCAAGTTAACCATTTTACGGCCCAAGATGAACCATTTGGTGCCAAGATTATCACAAAATGCATTTTATGGGTGAGGGGCCTGGTGCCATTCTGAGTTTTAAGACATTCCTTTCTTTCATTGACAGACTGCTAGTTTTTTTCCTTCTCTATACAAATTTAAAAAGAGGTTTCTCTTAAAATTCTGTGTTGCCACTGTGACACCTGGTTTCACCTGAAGTTAACCAATGCCTTTTTCTTATAGAAATGTTTATCTTAAGCTATGCTAATGTACTATGCATTTACCCCAAACTCTGTCTTCAAGTCGGTTTGCCTTTTGGCTCAGAACCTACTTGACAAACCAGTATGTTATACTCAGATATTGTTCCTCTAATCTATGTAAATGAAACATTTGTATGGTGATCTGCCCTTCTTCAAGATTCAAGTTAACCATTTTACGGCCCAAGATGAACCATTTGGTGCCAAGATTATCACAAAATGCATTTTATGGGTGAGGGGCCTGGTGCCATTCTGAGTTTTAAGACATTCCTTTCTTTCATTGACAGACTGCTAGTGACTACATAACATCCAGCTGAAGACTAGCGGGGGGTATTCTTTCTGCCCCCTTCTGATGCCTATGTCAGAAGCTTTCTCTATCTCCTTTATACTTTAATAAAACTTTATTACACACAAGCTCTGAGTGATCAAGCCTCATCTCTGGCTCCGGATTGAATTCTTCTCCTCCAGGGGCCAAGAATCCAGGCATCATGATTCAACAACAACCTTTCAATCCACACAGTCAAGACTCAAGTATCTCATTTAAGTTCACATGAATATTTTTATTTAAGGTTTTATACAAAAGAATGGCATGTGTCATATACATGTTTAATGCACAAAATTCCATGGAAAATAGAATAATACATGGATATGAATAAAATGATGCTTCAGTGGCAATGATCTTGCAGATCTATACAGTATAATTTTAAGCAGAGAACAAATTTGGGTCAGAGGGACTGAGGAACCTAGGTTAAAATTTTAAGTCCCCCAAATGCTGAAACCCGGAGGCAGGCCATGCCTCACTGGAGATAACTTACTCCTTATCTGGTGACTCAGAGTCTCCTGGTCCTTCACAAAGCCCCATTCTATTACTCCTTAACTGATGACTTATAACCTAGTTTCCTGACCTTGCAAAAGAGACCCCCTCTCAAAAAGATGTATTTACTGTCGGATTTTTCCGGGTAATTGTTTCTTTAAGAACTGCCAAGCGCTGCAGGGTGGTCAGTCAATTGTTTCGACTTAATTACCTGCAGACCTACCCCACCAATCAAATGTCCTCACCCCGCCTACACCTGCCTATGGCCCCCTACCACATTGTTCCCAACATCCTGACCCCTCCCACACCTGCCTGTGATTTTTCGGTGTAAAAGTTCCTCACAATTGATGTTCGGGGTTCATCTCCTTGAGTGGAGACTGAACCCCGGCACGTCGGCCTAATAAATCCTCTTGCTGATTGCATCGAATTCTAGTCACTGTGGTCTTTGGAGCGACAGATTCTGAGAAAAGGCCGCGAGGTCTTACAGGACCCTCCAGTTAGCCAAAAAAGTCTTGAATTTTTCCAGGAATTGAGTGTTGAAAATCTTAATGAACGACACAGTCAGTGAAATAGAGTAAAGGAAATCCCGAGCATCAGACGAATCATAGTACTCTAAACTGTCTAAATGAGAAAACTGGCAAGAAGTTGGCATTACTAATAAACATGAAGAACTTGGAACAAGATAACGAGTTTGTGATGTTGAATTTGAGGAAAAACTGGACAATTGAAAAATACCCATAGTCCTTTGAAAGGAGCTGAATAGAAAGGCCAAGACTAGAAGCCTAGGTTTGGGAACAATCCAGACACCTATTTGTTCACTCAGTGATCATTTACTTACTAATGTGCCCATGCTTACATCATGAACTGGGCAAATAGAAAGGTGATTTAAACACAGGCCCTGCCCTTAACTTGCTAACACTTTAGAAGAAAAGACAAGTTGAAAACAAGGGATAAGTACTTCAATAGAGAACTGTATTGTAGCACAGGCATGCACTACAGAAGAGGGATAAACCAAAGGAATACTAAACAGAAAACAATAGAGAATAAAGAAGGATTTACAATGAGCATGGCAAATGAACTGGAATTTTAAAGAGAACCAGGAATCCAAGAGAGTAGAAGATGTCATATTGATGTTGATCTGAAAGAAATGACTGATATTTCTTCAGCAAAGATGGATCAGGATCAGCAAGAATTATAATTCTGGATCTGCAAAAAAGGCAAAATGGTTGTCTGAGGAGGCCTAACAAATGGCTGAGAAATGAAGAGAAATTAAAAGGAAAGGAGAAAAGGAAAGATATATCCATCAGAATGCAGAGTTCCAAAGAATAGCAAGGAGAGATAAGAAAGCGTTCCTCAGTAATCAATGGAAAGAGAGGAAAACAATAGAATGGGAAAGACTAGAGATCTCTTCAAAAAATTTAGAGATACCAAGGAATACTTCATACAAAGATGGGCACAATAAAGAACAGAAATAGTATGGACATAACAGAAGCAGAAAATATTTGAAGAGGTGGCAAGAATACACAGAAAAACTGTCCAAAAAAGAGCTTAATGACCCAGAAAACCATCAGGGTCTGATCACTCACCTAGAGTCAGACATCCTAGAATTTGAAATCAAGTGGACCTTAGGAAGCATCACTATGAACAAAGGTAGTGGAGGTGATGGAATTCCAGTTGAGCTATTTCAAATCCTAAAAGATGATCCTGTGAAAGTGCTACAATCAATATGCCAGTAAATTTGCAAAACTCAGCAGTGGCCACAGGACTGGAAAAGGTCAGTTTTCTTTCCAGTCCCAAAGAAAAGCAATGCCAAAGAAAGGCAATGCCAAAGAATGTTCAAACAGTTGCACTCATCTCACACATTAACAAAGTAATGCTCAAAATTCTCCAAGCCAGTCTTCAATAGTACATGAACTGAGAATTTCCAGATGTTCTAGTTGGATTTAGAAAGGGCAGAGGAACTAGAGATCAAATTGCCAACATCTGTTGGATCATTGAAAAAGCCAGAGAGTTCCAGAAAAACATCTACTCCTGCTTTATTGACTAGGCCAAAGCCTTTGACTGTGGATCACAACAAGCTGTGGAAAATTCTTAGAGACAGGAATACAAGAGCACCTTACTTGCCTCCTGAGAAATGTGTATACATGTCAAGAAGCAACAGTTAGAACTGGACATGGAACAACAGACTGGTTCCAAATTAGAAAGGAGGAGGTAAGACTGTATTTTGTTCACCTTGCTTATTTAACTTATATGCAGAGTACATCATGCAAAATGCCAGGCTGGATGAAGCACAAGCTGAAATCAAGATTGCTTGGAGAAATATCAACAACTTCAGATATGCAGATGACACCACCCTTATAGTAGAAAGTGAAGAAGAACTAAAGAGCCTCTTGATGAAAATGAAAGAGAAGAGTGAAAAAGCTGGCTTAAAATTCAGTATTCAGAAAACTAAGATCATGGCATCCGATCCCAACACTTCATGGCAAATAGGTGAGGAAACAATGGGGGCAGTGACAGACTTTATTTTCTTGGGCTCCCAAATCACTGCAAATGGTGACTGCAACCATGAAATTAAAAGACACTTGTACCTTAGAAGAAAAGTTATGACCAATCAAAACAGCGTATTAAAAAGCAGAGATAATGCTTTGCTGACAAAGGTTCATCCAGTCAAAGCTATGGTTTTTCTATTAGTCATGTATAGATGTGAGAGCTGGACTATAAAGGAAGCTAAGCGCCAAAGAATTGATGCTTTTGAACTGTGGTGTTGGAGAAGACTCTTGAGAGTCCCTTGGACTACAAGACCAAAGCAGTCCATCCTAAAGGAGATCAGTACTGAATATGCATTGGAAGGACTGATGGTGAAGATGAAGCTCCAATTCTTTGGCTGCCTGATGTGAAGAACTGACTCATTGGAAAAGACCCTGATGCTGGAAAAGATTGAACGCAGAAGGAGAAAGGGATGACAGAGGATAAGATGGTTGAATGGCATCACCAACTCGATGGAAATATATTTGAGCAAGCTCTGGTAGATGGTGATGGACAGGGAGGCCTGGCATGCTGCAGTCCATGGGATCGCAAAGAGTCAGACATGACTGAGTGACTGAACTGAACTGATGCTATCAAGAGCATAGACATTGGAGATCATCTGAAGTGCTATGTCATCTCCAAAGGTTTGGTGACAAACTTCCAACACGCTTAGTCTGGATATCTTGGGAAAGTTATCTCATCCGGTTCATCAGTTTCAGCTGCAGGAAATCTCTACTTTGAAGTCACCAGAGTATGTGCAGCTCCAGTCAGGGTTCTGGGCTTCCTGTAGATGTGTCATGTGGATCCAGGAGTCTGTGCTCTGCAGTTTGGCTCCACAAGGCTTGATAAGCAATACCTGATAGGAGCCTTTCCATTGAGGTTGAAGAGTGTTCTACTAGAGCTTCCCCAACAGATGAAGTCTCCAGTTTACTAAGCATGAAGCTTAAAGTTTTTGTCTCTCAAGGGCACACTCTGAAAAGGTTGTTCTACCAAAACATGGCTATTTTTAATCAAAGCAAGTAGCCTTTATAATATTGGAGTGTCTCCCCTTTATTAGTTAGGACTCAAAAGAAGCAGGAGCCAAGGTGCATTGGGCATCCTCTGACCATCCTCGAAGCTGAGTGTCCAAAGCAGGTGGATCTCTACTATAGAAGGACCAACAGCAATTCTTTTGGCCAAGGTATTTGGAGTACCTCTACAAATGCTGCCAACTGAGTGTTCCAATAATGCCTTTAATATGTTAAACCAAGGGCTGAGGAAAGCACAGTGAAAGTGCTGAAAAACTGGCAAAATAGCACAGACTTGTCAAAGTGCCTGGCTGGTACAATGGGTTCCTCCATCACTATGAAGTTTGAGAGGAGTTCCTCAGGTAGGGGTACAAAGGACATTAGCCACAGAAGAGGCAGTGGCCTGTCTGCAAAGGAAGGCTTCAGTGCAGTGTGAAAACATACACACCATGACTAAAACATATTTCTATCTGTAAGAGGAGGAAGTAATGTGAATTTCATTTTCCAGACCTTGAATTGTCCATTGAAGTGAAGTGAAGTGAAATCGTTCAGTCATGTCCAACTTTTCGCAACCCCATGGACTGTAGCCTACAAGGTTCTTCTGTCCATGGAATTTTCCAGGCAAGAGTACTGGAGTGGATTGCCATTTCCTTCTCCAGGAGATCTTCCTGACCCAGGGATTGAACCCAGATCTCCCACACTGCAGGCAGATGCTTTACCATCTGAGCCACCAGGAAATTGTCCTTAGAATGTCTAAGAGCAATATTAACAGGCTTCCCTGGGTGGTAATTTGTGGAATTACCACAAGGACAAAGACAAGTGGAACAAGTTTCGCAACCCCATGGACTGTAGCCTACAAGGTTCTTCTGTCCATGGAATTTTCCAGGCAAGAGTACTGGAGTGGATTGCCATTTCCTTCTCCAGGAGATCTTCCTGACCCAGGGATTGAACCCAGATCTCCCACACTGCAGGCAGATGCTTTACCATCTGAGCCACCAGGAAATTGTCCTTAGAATGTCTAAGAGCAATATTAACAGGCTTCCCTGGGTGGTAATTTGTGGAATTACCACAAGGACAAAGACAAGTGGAACAAGTGAGTTCAGCTCAATTCAGTTGCTCAGTCGTGTCTAACTCTTTGTGACCCCATGGACTGCAGCATGCCAGGCTTCCCTGTCCATCACCAACTCCTGGAGCTTGCTCAAACTCATGTCCGTCTACTCAGTGATGTTATCCAACCATCTCTTCCTCTGCCGTCCCCTTCTCCTCCTGCCTTCAATCTTTTCTATCATCAGGGTCTTTTTAATGAGTTAGTTCTTCGCATCAGGCAGCCAAAGAATTGGAGCTTCATCTTCAACATCAGTCCTTCCAGTGAATATTCAGGACTGATTTCCTTTAAGATTGACTGGTTGGATCTCCATGCAGTCCAAGGGACTCTCAAGAGTCTTCTCCAACACCACAGTTTGAAAGCATCAATTCTTTGGCGCTCAGGTTTCTTTATGATCCAACTCTCACATCCATACATGACTACTGGAAAAACCGTAGCTTTGACTAGATGGACCTTTGTCAGCAAAGCAATGTCTCTTCTTTTTAATATGTTGTTTAGGCTTGTCATGGGCTTCCCTGATAGCACAGTTGGTAAAGAATTCACCTGTAATGCAGGAGATCCTGGTTCAATTCCTGGATTGGGAAGAACCGCTGAAGAAGGGATAGGCTACCCACTCCAGTATTCTTGGGCTTCCCTTGTGGCTCAGCTGGTAAAGAATCTGTCTGCAATGTGGGAGACCTGGATAGGATCTCTGGGTTGGGAAGATCCCCTGGAGAAGGGAAAGGCTACCCACTCCAGTATTCTGGCCTGGAGAATTCCATGGACTGTATAATCCATGGGGTAGCAAAGAGTCAGACATAACTGAGCAACTTTCACTTTCATGGCGGATTCATGCTGCAGTTTGACAAAAAGCAACAAAATTCTGTAAAGCAATTATCCTTCAATTAAAAAATAAACAAATATAAAAGCATCATTCTTAACATAGGAAATAAATATAAAAACGCAACTATTCCAGGCATTGTGGATTAAGTATGAAGCACTAAATAAGGGGAAGTAAGTCTGAAGCATGAAATTATGAAAAAAAAAAAAGTTATTTCCCTGTTCTTGCTTTCCTCCCCTCCCTTTGATTTTAAACAGGAAGATAGAACTCCACACACCTTGAGACCTAATAGTTCTCAGGTACCAATCATGATGCTAATCTGTTTATAAGGATCATATTTAATCCTTGCAGTGTATCATTAGGGACTTCCCTGGTGGTTCAAATGGTAAAGAATATGCCTGCTATACCAGAGACCTGGGTTTGATCCCTGGGTCAGGAAGATCACCTGAAGAAGGAAATGGCTAACAACTCCAGTATTCTTGCCAGGAGAATTCCATGGACAGAGGAGCCTGGCAGGCTATAGTCCCATGGGATCACAGTCAGACATGATGGAGCAACTTACACACACAAAGTATCATTATCCTCTTTTATACACAAAGAAACAGGCTTAGATAGATTAATAAAGATGCCCAAGATCACAGAGCTTGTAAGATAGGAGTTGGCATATCACCCCAGGTAGGTCTGATTCTAATTTGTACTCTTTTTTCTTTTTCTTTCTTTTTCTTTTTTTAAAAATTGATGTTGTGAATGAAAAAATATTGCCTACTACATCAATAAACAAAGGGATGTTTTAGCATTCAAACTATCAGCCACTACAGCAACCCCAGAATGTACATCTTGAGAGGATTTAGGACAGAGAAAAGCCTGACACTGGCCCTAGAGAGCTAAAGTACACATCAAGGGATGAACTCAGGGTACCTAGACTGTGGCATCTTCCTTCTCACAGAAAAGTATTACACTTATTAGCTTGATATATCTGGTTTTCTTTCATTAGCAATCATCTTTTGAATTGCAACTACCTGTTTTTTTTTTTTTTGGTGGTAAGTAAGTAAGTAAGTCAGACAAGGGTGTGGTCCTAGTGTGATTAGATTGACTAGTTTTCTGTGAGTATGGTTTCAGTGTGTCTGCCCTCTGATGCCCTCCCGCAACACCCACCATCTTATTTGGGTTTCACTTACCTTGAGCGTGGGGTATCTCTTCACGACTGCTCCAGCAGAGCCACTGCACCTTACCTTTGACGAGGGGTATCTCCTCACCGCCACCGTTCCTGACCCTCAACGTAGGATAGCTCCTCTAGGCCCTCCTGGGCCCGCCCAGCCACCACTCCTCGGGTTTCTCCTCCAGGCTGCC
>SJXQ01006236.1:270031-327869 GCA_006408695.1 Aepyceros melampus | reverse complement strand
AATGCCAGCTACCCTGTTGCTGAGACAAAGAACTGCCTGTATATAAGCAGCTGTGACCCAGAGCTCAGGGCTCTTGTTGTATTCCAGTACGCTGGAGGAGACCGGAGCCCTAGCTCGAGCTAGCAATAAAACTCCTTTTATGCTTTTGCATTGCTGTGGACATCTTATTCTCTCAGTTCTGGGGACTCGGACTCTTGCCATAAAATTTGGGGACTCGTCTGGGATCCCTTTAACTGGGAAGAATAACACTCTCCTAGCAGAAGGGGTTTGGTTCCTCATTAGGAGGAAATATTCTGAACAACGGTGTTAGTTCTGGTTAAGTCCAATTTAAGGCCGAGGCCCGGCATTGTGCTGGGAAGGCGGCTGGCTCTTTTCTGGTTAAGTCCAGAGTAAGGCTGAGGCCTGGCATTGTTCTGAGAAGGCGGCTGGCTCTGTTTTCTGGTTAAGTCCAGAGTAACGCTGAGGCCCGGGATCATGCTGGGAAGGCAGCTGGCTCTGTGGACGTCCTGTTCGTAAGATACCTCCCAGGGGAGAAAACTTTTGAGGGGGGCCCAGAAAGACCTAGTATTGTGTTCGTGGCCAATGTATATTTGTTATCTGTTTGTCATGTCTATGTGAGTGCTGGCACTGTCTCTGTGTGTTCATTTTGACTCCTGTGTTCTCCTATGTCCCCATGGGGCAAACAACTTCTACCCCATTGTCTCTTATGACTGACCAGTTCTCTGATTTTAAGTCTAGAGCACAAAATCTATCACTGTTGGTGAAGAAAAGCAAGTGGGTGACCTTTTGTTCCACCGAGTGGCCTGCCTTTGATGTTGGCTGGCCACAAGAGGGAACCTTCAGCCTGCCAATTATTCGAGTGGTTAGAGAAAAAATGCTCACTCCCAGTCTGTCTGGGCACCCAGACCAAACTCCCTATGTTTTGCTCTGGCAGGATTTAGTGGAAAACCCGCAGCAAACAACTTCTACTCCATTGTCTCTTATGACTGACCAGTTCTCTGATTTTAAGTCTAGAGCACAAAATCTATCACTGTTGGTGAAGAAAAGCAAGTGGGTGACCTTTTGTTCCACCGAGTGGCCTGCCTTTGATGTCGGCTGGCAACAAGAAGGAACCTTCAGCCTGCCAATTATTCGAGTGGTTAGAGAAAAAATGCTCACTCCCAGTCCGTCTGGGTACCCAGACCAAACTCCCTATGTTTTGCTGTGGCAGGATTTAGTGGAAAACCCGCTGGCTTGGCTGAAATCTTTTGTTACTCAGCTCTTTACTTCCCCTTCGCCCGCTGTTATCCCCACCCCATCAATCTCACAGATACTAATCATGGAGGGCTCTAAAGAGAAAGAAGACAAAGAATGCAACAGCCCGGTAACACCGGTATTCCAGGAATCCTCACCATATCCTAACCTAATCGACCCAGATGGTGATCTCTCCCCACCCCCCTATGTGCACCCAACTTTGCCCCTTCAAGTACCTCAGATTCCTTCCCAAGGAGCACGAGGGGATATCGAACCTTCGGCTCCAATCAGGGAAGGGGGCCCCGCCTAAGAAACTCAAGGAAGAACTAGGGGAATCCTCAGTATGACAGACAAGGACAGCCTGGAAGCCCCCACCTCCACAGTCCAAGCACTTCCTGTTCGGGCAGGGCCAGCCCGCCCCAACAGGGAATGAATGTACCAATACTGGCCCTTTTCTGCTAGTGACCTTTATAACTGGAAAACTCAGACCCCCTCATTCTCGGGAAAACCTTAGGGCCTCATTGATCTTTTAGAATCAATTCTTTTCACCCATAATCCAACTTGGGATGACTGTCAGCAGCTGTAACAGGTGCTTTTTACCACAGAAGAATGCAAACGGATCTTGTCGGAAGCACGGAAAAACGTTCCAGGGGTAGATGGGAGACTACCACGCAGCCTAACTTGATTGATGAAAGATTACCCTTGACCCGCAAAGTCCCTGATGGGACTTCGAGCACACTGAAGGTAGCGAGCGTCTCCGAGTGCACCGCCAGACTCTGATGGCCAGTCTCTGAGCAGCAGCCAGGAGACCAACAAATTTGGCTAAGGTAAATCTGGTTAGACAAGAGCCAAATGAGAGCCTGGCAGCCTTCCTTGAGAGATTAATGGAAGCCTTTAGACAATAAACCCCCATAGACCCTTAGGCCAGTGCGTCCCACACAGCAGTTATGCTAGCATTTGTGAATCAGGCAGGCCCCGACATCAGGAGGAAACTGCAGAAAATAGAGAGGTGAGAGGAACAATCAATCACCTGAGATATGCAGATGACACCACTCTTAGGGCAGAAACTGAAGAGGAGCTAAAAAGCCTCTTGATGAAAGCAAAAGAGGAGAGTGAAAAAGTTGGCTTAAAGCTCAACATTCAGAAAACGAAGATCATGGCATCTGGTACCATCACTTCATGGGAAATAGATGGGGAAACAGTAGAAACAATGTCAGACTTTATTTTCTTGGGCTCCAAAATCACTGTAGATGGTGACTGCAGCCATGAAATTAAAAGATGCTTACTCCTTGGAAGAAAAGTTATGACCAACCTAGATAGTATATTCAAAAGCAGAGACATTACTTTGCCCACTAAGGTCTATCTAGTCAAGGCTATGGTTTTTCCTGTAGTCAGGTATGGATGTGAGAGTTGGACTGTGAAGAAGGCTGAGCGCCGAAGAATTGATGCTTTTGAACTGTGGTGTTGGAGAAGACTCTTGAGAGTCCCTTGGACTGCAAGGANACTTTGCCCACTAAGGTCTATCTAGTCAAGGCTATGGTTTTTCCTGTGATCATGTATGGATGTGAGAGTTGGACTGTGAAGAAAGCTGAGGGCTGAAGAATTGATGCTTTTGAAGTGTGCTGTTGGAGAAGACTCTTGAGAGTCCCTTGGACTGCAAGGAGATCCAACCAGTCCATTCTGAAGGAGATCAACCCTGGGATTTCTTTGGAAGGAATGATGCTGATGGTGAAGCTGAAGATCCAGTACTTTGGCCATCTCATGTGAAGAGTTAATTGATTGGAAAAGGCCCTGATGCTGAGAGAGATTGAGGGCAGGAGGAGAAGGGAACGACCAAGGATGAGATGGCTGGATGGCATCACAGACTCAGTGGACGTGAGTCTGAGTGAACTCCAGGAGTTGGTGATGGACAGGGCGGCCTGGTGTGCTGCAATTCATGGGGTCACAGAGAGTTGGACACAACCGCGCGACTGAGCTGAACCGAACTGAGGGGAAAATTCCCTGCAAGACCTTGTGAGGGCAGCAGAGAGGGTTTTTAACAAGAGGGACACTCCAGAGGAAAGGGAAGAAAGTGTTAGAAGGGAAGAAAAAGAGTTCAGGGCCGAGGAAAACCACAGGAATTAGAAAAAAAATTAGCTCGGATATTCTTCACATTGGTGGAACAGGGAGTTAGTTCTCAGAGAACAAGGGAAGTCAGGTTGACAGATGAGAGAAAGCCAGCCAGGCAGGGACTTAAGAAAGACCAATGTGAATATTGCAAGGAAATTGGACACTGGAAGAGCAAATGCCCCAAAATAAACCTAGGGGTATTACCCACCAGGAAAGAAACACCCCATCTCAGGGGCTCACTTTTTATATGCAGGAGAAGATAGCGATTAGGGGGGTCAGGGCCTGACACACTTCCTTGAGTCCTGGGTAAATATACCCTTGAGGGGGGTGGGGAAACCAGTTGGCTTTAAGGTAGATATGGGAGCTCAGGACTCAGTCCTTAACTGAAAGACAGACCGATGTCCAAAAAGACCAGCTGGGTGCAAGGGGCCACTGCATTAAATGATATGGATGGACTACTAAATATCAAGTGGACTTGGGGGCTCAACAAGTGTCCCACTCATTTCTCATAATACCAGAATGCCCGGCTCCCTTGCTGGGAAGGGATTTATTATCTAAAGTCAATGCTCAAATTCACTTTGACCACGGAGGGATATCAGTTATGGATTGGACCAGACTTCTCATGCAAGTTTTGTCCCTGGCACTAAGGGACAAATATAGACTGTACCAACCAAGGCCTCCCATGGCTATTGACCCTAATGTGCAACCTTGAGTCCAAAAATACCCTCTTGCTTGGGCAGAAACAGCGGGGGTAGGTCTAGCCAGAGACCCCCCCCGCTTCATTGTTGAACTGAAAGCAAATGTCACCCCTATATGGGTGAAACACTATCCCTTGAGTCTGGAAGCCTGGCGAGGAATTGCACCACATATACAGCGGCTCATGGAGGCAGGAATTCTCAGAAGGCATTGATCTCCACGGAACACTCCCCTGTTACCCATGGAAAAGCCCGGGGGTATGGACCTCAGACCGGTTCAGGACCTTTGTGAAGTCAACAAACGGGTGAGTGATATTCATCCAACCATCCCTAACCCATCCCGCCCTCCTGAGTGGCCTGCCACCAGACTATGTCTGATATGCTGTCCTGGACTTGAAGGATGCATTTTTGAGTTTGCCACTGGCCCCTCCAAGCCAAGAGGTCTTCGCTTTCGAGTGGGCTGAGTAGGGCAGCCGGACTTCAGGACAGCTAACATGGACTCGACTCCCACAGGGCTTAAAAACTCACCAACGCTATTTAACGAGGCCCTAGGTGAAGATATCTGTGAGTACCGGGCTAACCACCCCAACATTGTGTTGTTGCAATATGTGGATGATCTTATGCTAGCCGCAACTAGCTGCAACTAGCAGGGAGGCATGCCTAGAAGCGACAGGCAATCTCCTCCAAAATTTGGTGACATCGGGATATCGGGCTAGTGCAAAGAAAGCCCAAATTGCCAAACAGGAGGTCACTTACTTGGGAGTAAGATAAAGCAAGGGCAGAGATGGCTGATACAGGCCATGAAAGAGACTATTTTGCAGATCCCTGAGCCAGCAGCTCCTAGTCAAGTGAGAGAATTTCTTGGGACTGTTAGATAGTGCAGGCTATGGATCCTGGGGTTTGCAGAAAAGGCCCAGCCATTATATGAAGTAAGTAGGGAAAGTAAAAACTGGATGTGGACTGAGCCAATGAGACAGGCCTTTCAAGAACTCCAGCAGGCTCTGCTGGAGGCCCCAGCCCTTGCTCTCCCTAACCTGTCTATGCCCTTTCAACTGTTTGTAGATGAAAAGCGGGGAATAGAAAAGGGAGACTTAACGCAGCAATGGGGGTCTTGGACGCGACCTGTAGCCTGCCTCTCCAAAAGCCTGGACTCGGTGGCCACAGGATAGCCACCCTGCCTCCGAATCATTGCCGCTACTGCTCTCCTGGTCCATGATGCCGACAAACTAACTTATGGAGAGCGGCTCCTGGTCTACACTCCCCATGCCATTGAAGGGATTCTCAAGCAGCCAACGGGTAAGTGGATCTCTAACGCCCGCTTGACCCATTACCAGGCTTTGCTGCTGGACGCCCCTCGGATACACTTTCAGACTCCCTGCTTCCTGAACCCGGCCACTCTCCTGCCCGACCTGGAGAAGCACGGCCCCTCCACAATTGTGGTGAGATATTGGCTGATGTAGCAGCCATACGGAAAGACCTAAAAGACGTGACCTTAAATGACAGTGAACTGGTGTGGTTCACAGATGGAAGCAGTTTTGTGAAAGATGGACAGAGGAGGGCAGGAGCAGCAATCACTGATGACTCTGGGAGGATCATCTGGGCTGAGCCTCTCCCCCCTGGAACATCCGCCCCAAAAGCGGAATTAATAGCCTTAACACAGGCTCTAGAAAGGGCTGAAGGGAAGAGGATCACCATTTATACAGACAGCTGGTATACATTTGGCACTGTGCACATCCAGGGCCCAATGTATAAAGAGCGGGGTTTTTTGACAGCAGAATTATGGACAGCACCTCCTGGTCTACACTCCCCATGCCATCGAAGGGATTCTCAAGCAGCCACCAGGTAAGTGGATCTCTAACACTAGCTTGACCCATTACCAGGCCTTGCTGCTGGACGCCCCTCAGATACACTTTCAGACGTCCTGCTTCCTGAACCTGTCCACTCTCCTGCCCGACCCGGAGAAGGACAGCCCCCTCCACGATTGTGGTGAGATATTGGCCAATGTAGTTGCCATATGGAAAGGCCTAAAAGACATGCCCTTAAATGAAAGTGAACTGGTGTGGTTCACGGATGGAAGCAGTTTTGTGAAAGATGGACAGAGGAGGGCAGGAGCAGCAATCGTTGATGACTCTGGGAGGGTCATCTGGGCTGAAGCTCTACCCCCTGGAACATCCGCCCAGAAAGCAGAATTAATAGCCTTAATACAGGCTCTAGAAAGAGCAAAAGGAAAGAGGATCACCATTTTACCGACAGCCGGTATGCATTTGGCACCAGACACAGCCGGGGCCCAATATATAAAGAGCGGGGGTTTTTGACAGCGGAGGGAAAGGAAGTTAAGAACCTACCTGAGATCTGCAGACTTTTGGCAGCAGTCCAACGGCCCCGGGCAGTGTCCATAGTACATGACCCAGGACACCAAAGGGGAGAAGATATCAAGGCTAGAAGCAACCATGCTGCTGATATGGCAGCTCGCAAGGCAGCTATCAGAGACTGCAAAGCCCCTATACTGACTGTGGGGTTACCACCTCCAGGAATGGGAACCTTGCCCCCGACCCCCAAGTATTCCTCTTCCGATCTAAATTGGATTCAAGAAAATGCCAACTGTCTGGAGGATGAAGAGGAATGGTATTGAGACCAAAATGGTTACTTGTTACTCCCAGCTAACTTGGGTCGACACCTTTGCACACATCTACAGCTGACCACCCATTTGGGAGAAAAAAAAGACTAGCACTCCTACAGAGAGCACGTTTGCAGTTTCCTCGAAAAAAAGGCAACTATACAAGACATAGTCCAGGCCTGCAAGGCATGCCAGATGATGAAGCTGGGAAAAGGACAGCATACGGGGATAAGGTACCAAGGAGAGAGGCCAGGGCAACAGTGGGAGATAGATTTTACAGAGGTAAGACCAGGCAAGTATGGATACCGTTATCTGTTAGTCCTGGTTGATACTTTCTCTGGGTGGGTAGAAGCATACCCCACTAAAAGGGAAACAGCAACAATGGTAGCTAAAAATATTCCTAGAAGAGATAGTGCATAGATTTGGGCTGCCAGTAACTATTGGCTCTGATAATAGACCTGCCTTTGTGAGCCAAATTGTTCAGGGACTGGCCTTAGCTCTGGGGACCAAATGGAAGCTACATTGTGAATACAATCCCCAGAGCTCAGGGCAGGTAGAAAGAATGAGTCAGACCCTAAAAGAAACTTTGACAAAACTGACAATAGAGACTGGTGGGGATGGGGTGACTCTCCTTCCCTTTGCTCTCTTCNTTTCTCCAGCATTAGTTTATAGTTCTGTCACAGTAGTTATTTCTACATTGCATTTTCAAATTCCTCATTAGATTTTTTTTTAATTCTTACATTCTCACTCTGCCTGTCATTACATGGTGGGTGCTTCATCAATTTAATTAAATTAGACCAGATCGTAAAATTTCCCAAATTTGGAGTTGTCATTATTCAGGCATGCCATCTGCTGGTTCGCTGGTGTATCTGTTAGTCAGCCTGAATTCCTTGATCCAATAAATTAAAATTCATGTTGAAGCTTTGCTGAGTTTGTGTGTTGGGCAAGTTTCCCACGTTCTTCCACTTCCTGTGTGCAGGTGCTATTCTTTCATTGAACCTCTCCAGAACTGTTTTTCCTGCAACCTTCTTTTACCTGTTGGCCACTCTAAAAACCCAGAGAAACGGAGTTTAAGTTTCAGAACCCTGGAGTGACAGAATGATTTAACTGGGCATGCTCAGTAGGTTGGCCTGATTTGGAACATACTTAAGGCTTGAATGCGGGCATTTAATGCTGTTTGTTTCAGGATTGCCTGCATCTTCATCCTAGCATTATATTGAGAGATGGCAGCCTTTCCCACCCTCTGGGCGCTCCCACTTTTCCATTTTGTCCCTGTGCCCAATTTTGGAGCCAGCCCTCTAGGATCTCCCAGCCAATCAAGAGACCACACATTGTTGCCTCAGAGACCCCGGATGCGAGCGAAAAGATTTCTAGGTAGTGATTGGCCTACTGGGGCTAGACAGAGTCACAGAAACAGGAGCTATGGCAACACCAGCGCTAGAGGCTTGAGGAGGAAGACTTGAAGAGAAAGACTTCAAGAGCTGAGAGCAGTGATCACTGCATGAAAAAGATGGAGACTCTATTGAGAGCTCTTCTCTCAGGTCCTCCTGGGCTTCTCACGAGCCTTGGCAGTGACCCCAGGAGTTACATTTTGCTCTGTGTTAGCAGTTAAATTACCAGGTGCATCAGATATGTGAAATTAATAACCAACAAATAATTATTTCTATGTTTATAAAGCACTAGCTCTCTGCATTGCCTTATAGTTTCTCTTTGTTTCCACCTAGTTGAATATAAGATGAATTCATATTTAAATCTAACCGTACCCTATTTCCTGATCATTTCCTGGTAATCATTTTCCTTCTCTGATAATACTGTAGTGTACAATGGGTGAGCTGTGTGTTTGTGGAGGAACTCAACCGTGTTCTGCTCTGTAAATGCCAAATAAAAACACGATTATCCTGAGTCCAACCCCAATGCTCGGTTCCTAATGTTGAGTTTTACCTTCTTTGCCACTAGCTTTAATCCTTAAACCACCTCACCTCCACTATTGTGTTCATTCATTCCACTGATTTAGACAAGTTTTTATTGAGCACCTCCTGTGTACTACTGAGTTTAGGATTCAGGTGAGCACATTCAGAAAACCACATCGGCAAAGAAGCAACAGTTTTGTACCACTGTCTCTGATGTGAAGTGCAGTGTGTCTGTACAGATAGTGCATGAAGGGAGAGGAAGGAGGATGAACCAAAAAGGTAAATTCATGGTGTACCTAGACTAGCAGGCTAAGGATTCTGTAGCAATTATTGAGTCTCTGAAGGTTTTTGAGCTGAAAAATAACTAACAGACCTTTTAAAAACTACTTCCCTGAATAGAGTAGTGGTTAGCCAAAGCTGGGGAGTAGGGAAATGTGGAGATATTGATCAAAGGGTACAAACCTTCAGTTATAAAATGAATAAGTTCTAGAAACCTTATGTACAGCATGGTGACTATGTGCTGATGGTGGTTGTAGCTTAGTCGCTAAGCTGTGTCCCACTCTTGCAACCCCATGGACTGTAGCCCATCAGGTTCCTCTGTCCATGGGATTCTCCAGGCAAGAATACTGGAGTGGGTTGCCATTTACTTCTTCAGGGGATCTTCCTGCCCAGGGATCATGGCGACTATAGTTAATAATAATATATTATACATTTGAAATTTGCTAGAAGAGTAGATCTCAGGAATAATCACACACACAGAAACGCACACATGCACACACATGTGCCACGCACACACAGAGTAACTGTAGGAGGTGATGGATGTGTTACACAGTTTGATTGTGGTAAGCATTCCACAATGTATACATATGCTAAAACATCACCTTAAATATATACATTTTTATTTGTTAAAAAAAAAACCCTCTTGTAGTAGACTGTAACCTCCATTATAGTCAAGACTTGTCTTTACACCTGTACTACAGACCTAATAAGTCTTTAGTGAAGTTGTGCAATGGTGACAGTGTGGCTTTGAAGATGGGATTGGAGGAATGTAACCACTGGGAATTTACCAGAGGACCTATCCTTGCCTTTAAACATGACACCCAAAGCACACACTGGGGGTAAGGGCCATAAGCCCTTTTTCTTCCCCTTTATCCAAAGAACAATTGAAGGGGAACATGCAAGGGCAGCCATTAAGGGCGAAAGAGGTCATGAAAAAACAACAGCAAGGTTTGTATGTAGAATGAGGGAAGGCAACTTGCTTTGTTTTGTAATTGTTTTGTATGTTGTATGAAAGCATCTGAGTGGTGTATACTGTGAACCAGTGTGGACATGCAGATATGCACACTGCCCGTCTTCTAGACTGGACAGAGGAAAAAAACTGTAAAAGGATAATGACAAAAACCAGGGCAGGATACCTCCATTTGCCTGCTTCAGGAAGACTGTTACCAAGAGGGCTCTTTTTCTCAGCCAGGCTCATCTCCTGAAAACCAAACTTTATTCAAGTTGATTTGAAAAAAGCCTAATTCAAATAATTTCTAGCTCTGAAGAACCAGGAAGGAAAAAAAAAAAAAAAAAGGCAAAACCTTAGGGAGGCCCTGGAAAGTCTATTTTGTCCTAATTAGAAATCCTGCTTAGAATCAGATTGTTTTCTACTCAAACTGGGAAAAGAGTTTCTCAGCTTACAACAGAAGTTTTTAACCTGGTATAAACAAAATATAATGTTAATATGCATTTTTCTAGGGAGAAGATTCATAGTTTTCATCATATCCTCAAAGAGTTTCATGGCCCTGAAAAAAAATAATAAAAGTTAAAAACAATTGGTTTAAGGAATTCCCTGGTGGTCCAGTGGTCAGGACTCTGTACTTTCATTGCCGAGGGCCAGGGTCAATCCCTGATTAGGGACTAAGATTCTGTAAGCCGAGTGGTTTGGCCTAAACAGATAAATAAAAATTAAAACACACACACACACACACACACACACACACACACACAGAACTTCAATCAGTTTAAGTAGAAGAAACATCAGATGAATACAAAGCAATAAAAAAGGAAACCTGTGATTTTTAACTGAGCAGATCTAGACTCAGTGACCGTGCTTTATATATTTGCTTGCTCATGTGTATTTTTATAGCAGCCAATTAATAATACTGTCATGAAGTCATTTATTACACCTTTGCGACTTAGCTGTTAAGAGCTAAGAATATGAGGGCTCATCTGAACCTCCTTCAGTTCAGTTCAGTTCAGTTCAGTCACTCAGTCGTGTCTGACTCTGCGACCCCATGAATCACAGCACGCCAGGCCTCCCTGTCCATTACCAACTCCCTGAGTTGACTCAGACTCGCGTCCATCGAGTCAGTGATGCCATCCAGCCATCTCATTCTCTGTCGTCCCTTTCTCCTCCTGCCCCCAATCTCTCCCAGCATCAGAGTCTTTTCCAATGAGTCAAGTCTTCGCATGAGGTGGCCAAAGTACTGGAGTTTCAGCTTTAGCATCATTCCTTCCAAAGAAATCCCAGGGTTGATCTCCTTCAGGATGGACTGGTTGGATCTCCTTGCAGTCCAAGGGACTCTCAAGAGTCTTCTCCAACACCACAGTTCAAAAGCATCAATTCTTCGGCACTCACCCTTCTTCACAGTCCAATTGTCACATCCATACATGACCACTGGAAAAACCATAGCCTTGACTAGATGGACCTTAGTTGGCAAAGTAATGTCTCTGCTTTTGAATATGCTATCTAGGTTGGTCATAACTTTTCTTCCAAGGAGTAGGCATCTTTTAATTTCATGGCTGCAGTCACCATCTGCAGTGATTTTGGAGCCCCGAAAAATAAAGTTTGACATTGTTTCCTCATCTATTTCCCATGAAGTGATGGGACCGGATGCCATTATCTTCATTTTCTGAACATTGAGCTTTAAGCCAACTTTTTCACTCTCCTCTTTCACTTTCATCAAGAGGCTTTTTAGTTCCTCTTCACTTTCTGCCATAAGGGTGGTGTCATCTGCATATCTGAGGTTATTGATATTTCTCCCAGCAATCTTGATTCCAGCTTGTGTTTCTTCCAGTCCAGCGTTTCTCATGATGTTATCTTCTGCTTCTGTTAGGTCCATACCATTTCTGTCCTTTATCAAGCCCATCTTTGCATGAAATATTCCCTTGGTATCTGTAGTCTTTCCCATTCTGTTGTTTTTCTCTATTTCTTTACGTTGATTGCTGAGGAATGCTTTCTTATCTCTCCTTGCTATTCTTTGGAACTCTGCATTCAGATGCTTATATCTCTCCTTTTCTCCTTTGCTTTCCGCTTCTCTTCTTTTCCACAGCTATTTGTAAGGCCTCCCCAGACAGTCATTTTGCTTTTTTGCATTTCTTTTCCATGGGAATGGTCTTGATCCCTTTCTCCTGTACAATGTCACGAACCTCTGTCCCTAGTTCATCAGGCACTCTATCAGATCTAGTCCCTTAAATCTATTTCTCACTTCCACTGTATAATCATAAGAGATTTGATTTAGGTCATATCTGAATGGTCTAGTGGTTTTCCCTACTTTCTTCAATTTAAGTCTGAATTTGGCATAAGGTCATCATAACTATCTTTCTAAATTCCATATATATGTGTTAATATACTGTGTTGATGTTTTTCCTTCTGACTGGCTTCATTCTGTATAATAGGCTCTAGTTTCTCCAGGCCATTGTTCCTGTCTGGTTCTAACTGTTGCTTCTTGACCTGCATATAGGTTTCACAGGAAGCAGGTAATATGGTCTGGTATTTCCATCTTTTTAAGAATTTCCCACAGTTTGTTGTGATCCACACAGTCAGAGGCTTTAAATGTAGTCAATGAAGAAAATATTTTCCTGGAATTTATTTGCTTTTTCTGTGATCCAATTAATATTGCCAATTTGATCTCTCATTCCTGTGCCTTTTCTAAATCTAGCTTGTCCCTTGGAAGTTCTCAGTTCATGTATTGTGAAGCCTAGCTTGAAGGATTTTGAACATTACCTTGCTACCACGTGAAATGAGTGAAATTGTGCAGTAGTTTGGACATTCTTTAGCATTGCCTTTCTTTGGGATTGGAATGAAAATTGAGCTTTTTCAGTCCTGTGGCCACTGCTGAGTTTCCCAAATTTGCTAGAATTTTGAATGCAGCACTTTAATAGCATCATCTTTTAGGATTTTAAATAGCTCAGCTAGAATTTCCGCACCTCCACTAACTTTGTTCTCAGTAAAAAGGCCCACTTGACTTTACACTCCAGGATGTCTCTAGGTGAGTGAGAATACCATCGTGGTTGCCCAGGTCACTAAGACCTTTTTTTGTATAATTCTTCTGTGTATTCTTGCCACCTCTTCTGAATATCTTCTGCTTCTGTTAAATCCATATTGTTTCTGGTCCTTTATTGTGCCCATACTTTCACAAAATTGGACTTTTCTGATAGCTCAGTTGGTAAAAAATCTGCCTGCAATGCAGGAGACCCCAGTTCAATTCCTGGGTTGGGAAGATCTAGAAGGGATAGGCTACTCACTCCAGTATCCTGGCTTGGAGAATTCCATGGGTGTCATAGTCCATGGGATTGCAAAGAGTCAGACAGGAGTGAGCAACTTTCACTTTCACTTTGCGTGAAATATTCCCTTGGTATCTCAAATTTTCTTGAAGTGCTCTCTAGTCTTTCCCATTCTATTGTTTTCCTCTATTTCTTTGTATTGTTCATTTAGGAAGGCTTTCTATCTCTCCTTGCTATTCTTTGGAACTTTAAATGGATTTATCTTTCTCTTTCTCCTTTGCTTTTTGCTTCTCTTCCTTTGTCAGCTACTTGTAAGGTTTCCTTAGATAATCATTTTGCCATGTTGCATTTCTTTTTCTTTGGGATGGTTTTGGTCACTGCCTACTGTGCAGTGTTACAAATCTCTGTCCATAGTTCTTCAGGCAATTTATCATATCTAATCCCTTGAATCTACTTGTTACTTCCACTGTATAATCATAAGGGATTTGATTTAGGTCATACCTAATGGTTTTCCCTACTTTCTTCAATTTAAATCTTATTTTTGTAATAAGAAGCTTGTGATCTGAGCCACAGTCAGCTCCCAGCTTTGTTTTTACTGACTGTATAGAGCTTCTTCATCTTTGTCCTCTAAGAATGTAATCAGTCTCATTTCAGTGTTGACCATCTGGTGATGTCTATGTGTAGAGTCGTCTCTTGTGTTGTTTGAAGAGGGTGTTTGCTTATGACCAGTGCATTCTCTTAGCAAAATTCTATTAGTCTTTTCCATGTTTAAAATTTTGTACTCTTAAGACCAAACTTGCCTGTTACTCCAGGTATCTCTTGACCTCCATCTTTTGCATTTCAGTCCTTTATGATGAAAACAACATCTTTTTTTGATGTTAGTTCTAGAAGGTCTTATAGGTCTTCACAGAGCCATTCAACTTGATCTTCAGCATTAATGGTTGGACCATAGACTCGGATTACTGTGTTGTTGAATGGTTTGCCTTGGAAACAAACCCAGATAATTCTGTCTTTTTTGAGATTGCACACAAGTACTGCATTTTGGACTCTTTTGTTGACTATGAGGGCTACTTCATTTCTTCTAAGGGACTCTTTCCCACAGTAATAGATATAGTGGTCATCAGAATTAAATACACCCATTTGGGTCCATTTTAGTTCACTGATTCATAAAATGGTGATGTTCACTCTTACCATCTCCTGTCTGACAACTTAATTCATGGACCTAACATTCCAGGTTCCTATGAATATTGTTCTTTACAGCATTTGACTTTACTTTCACCATCGAACACATCCATAACTGGGTGTCCTTCTTGTTTTGGTTCAGCCTCTTCATGTTTTCTGGAGGTATTTCTCTGCTCTTCTCTAGATATATTGGACACCTACTGACCTAGGGGCTTTCATCTTTCAGTGTTCTATCTTTTTGTCTTTTTCATGGGGTTCTCAAGGCAAGAATGCTGAAGTGGTTTGCCATTCCCCTCTCCATCCATCTTGTGTGGTCCTACATGGCATGGCTTATAGTTTCATTGAGTTATAAAAATCTGTGATCCATGTGATAATTTTGGTTAGTTTTCTGTACTTGTGGTTTTCATTTGGCCTGCCTTCTGATGGATGTGGTAAGAGGCTTGTGCAAGCTTCCTGATGGAAGGGACTGGCTTTGAGGAAAACTAGATCTTGTTCTGGTGTGCAGGGCCATGCTCAATAATATTTAATCCAGTTATCTGCTTCTGGGTGGGGCTGTGCTCCTTCCCTGTAAATTGGCCTGAGAGGCCCAGTCCTGGAGTCTTGTAGTCTCTATGGAAGGGCTGTGGTCCTTGTTAGACCTAATGGGGACTTCCTCCAAGAGGACTTGTGCCAACATGCTGCACCTTCCAGGACTGCTGCTGCTAGTGCCCCTGACCCTGTGGCAGGCCACTGTCAACCCACCTGTCCAATGGAGACTTTTGAACACTCACAGGCAAGTCTGGCTCAGTCTCTTGTGGTGTTACTGCTCCTTTCTCCTGGGTCCTGGTGCACACAAAATTTTGCTTATGCCCTCCAAGAGTCTGTTTCCCCAGTCCTGTGGAAATTCTGTAATCAAATCCCACTGACTTTTAAAGTCAGATTCCCTGAGAATTCCTAGTCCCTTTGCCAGGTCCCATGTTGGGAAGTTTGTTGTAGGGCCTACAGCAAGAACTTCTTTGGTTAACTGTTCTCCAGCTTGTGGATTGTCTGCTTGGTGGCTCTATGGTGGGATGAACGGAGACCTTCCCAAGATTTATGCCACATCTGTGCCTCCCAGAACTGCTGCTGCCAGTGGCCCTATCCTTGCAGCAGGCCACTGCTGACTCATACCTCTGCAGGAGACCCTCAAACATTCAGGCAGGTCTGGCTCAGTCTCTTATGGGGGTCATTGTTGTGTTCCCTGGGTCCTGGTGTGCACATGGTTTTGTTTGTGCCCTCCAAGAGTCTCTCTGGCAGGTATTAGGCTTAGCTTTAAAATTGATTTCGCCTGTCCTACCATCTTGTTGCAGCTTCTCCTTTTTCCTTGGAAATGGGGTATCTTTATTTGGTGGGTTCCAACATCCTCCTGTCAGTTGTTCAGCAACAAGTTTTTGCCTTAAAGGATGGTTTATGCCTTAAAGGGCTCTTTATCCTATAGGGTATTAATTAATTCTGGGATGAGATTTTTGAGGTATCTAAGGAAATCAACCCTAAATATTCATTGGAAGAAGTTCTAATACTCTGGCCATCTGATGGGAAGAGCCGACTCATTGGAAAAGACCCTGATGCTGAGAAAGACTGAAGGCAGAAGAAGAAGAGAGCAATAGAGGGTGAGATAGTTAGATGGCATCACTGATTCAATGGACATGAACTTGGGCAAACTCCAGATGATGGTGAGGAACAGGGAGGCCTGGCGTGCTGCAGTCCGTGGAGGCACAAGGAGGTGGACACGACTTGGTGAGTGAACAACAACAACAAACTGAATTACGATGGTGAGTGTGCTATAAATTTTGCTAATATCAGTTGGAAATTTTGCCCATAAGGAGCATGGTAGCTGATTCAATGAAGACAAATGATCAATGATTGTGTGCTCAATTGCTCAGTCATGTCTGAGTCTTTCTGACCCCATGAACTATAGTCCACCATGCTACTCTGTTCATGGGATTTTCCAAGCAAGAATACTGGAGTGGGTTGTCATTTCCTCTTCCAGTGGATCTTCAGGACCAGGGATTGAACCCACATCAATGGCATCTTCTGCATTGTCAGGCAGATTCTTGACCACTGAGTCACCTCAGAGATGGAGCAAAAAAAGGTGTCAAAGAATGATTTAATTCACTTGATTGGTTGCTTTGATGACTATTGTCAATTTCTAGAATACTTCTTCCTTTTGAGAGAAGGAAATTCCAGCATGATAGTGTTCCAATTAGCCAAATAAATACATAGAGGCAGAGTAACTAAGGAGTAACGGGAATATTTATCTTAAAGAGCCTAAACAAAAGGGAATAGGTTCAGAGACAGGATCTTCTTTAGGTTCATTAGAAATCCCCACTACTGGAACTGTTCTCGTCCTCTGAGGCTGGGGCTGCTTTACAGTGATGGGGTTGAGCACCACTAGGGTGGCTCTCACATCAGCTAGGACTGAAAGAGATTCATCCCCAATCTGGAGAAATGCTTTTCCAAACCAGTTAAGAGGGAGGATTGAGATTGCAGAGCCTCATTCCTTAGCAGCCTCAGAATTGGGAGGATGCTGGAAACTCTAAGGGCTGAAGGCATCTTACAGTTGTAACAGTCAATTTTCCCATGTTCTAGCTCTTGGCAGAAGTAGCAAAAACTAGGAGAGTTTTGGTTTCAATCAGGAGCTTTCCTCTGCTGGATTTGAAGATTAACACTTATGGTGGTCTTCCTCTGAGGTTACACATCTAGTTTATGAGAGAGTTGGTTTGCTGGATTAACTAAATCTGGAAAGGACATAATTTCCTATTGTGTCCTCATTCTTTTTACAAGAAATGAAAGGTCTCAGCTCAGCCCCCAAATAAACATAGAGGTAAAACCCACTTGGGTGGAACCAACTTCTGAAGGAAGACCAGAATTTTCTTTAAAAATAATTTGAGGTTGATTGTAATAGTCATGAATTAACGAACTTTGAAAAATGTTGTGATGAACTCACCTAACATTTGCCTAAGCCTGATCATATAAGCTAGCAACTTTTCTCCCTGTTGTAATTATAGAGACCTCTCTGGACTTTCCCAATTAGTGGTTTCACTGAATGATGGACCTGGCCTTCACCAAAAAGTATGTAAACTAGCTGATGTACGTCAGATCAACCATGTGATACACTTGAATGACTGTATTAAATTCCTCACCAAATCTGGGAGAATGGGGGTTAATTGGGGAAAAAAAATCTTTGAGTATGGCTCACAGTTCACAGTTCACAGTTTTAGTCCATGGAGCATAAGAAATTTAGACTTTAGCTCCTGGATCCTCAGAAAGCTTCATTTTAAAGGGATATGTTCTGGCAAGTTCAGAAGGAAAGAGAATGGGAGAGTTAAGGGGGGAAAGAAAGTTTGATGAGAGAAAAAACAGCTGTTTCAGAGAAACAGCCCTTGTTCTAAAGGGGATGTGCCAAAGACCATTCCAACCAGTTTCCATGAAAGAGTCTGATCTCAGATCAGATCAAAGTGCCAAATGAGTGCTAGAAAAATATTACCTTTCAATAGGTCCTTAGTAAAGCTCGGGGAGGTCCAAACAGAAAGAAAGCAAGAGGTCATGAGCTTGAATGCAGGAGGGCAGACCTTCAAGCTCCTTAGTTGGTGAGAAATCAGGGAGCACAAAGACTCAGCGTGGGCCACACCCATAAGCCAGCCAGCCTCAGAGCCACTGAGCATCTTCTCTCGTCTTCATGTGCGCCCCAAAATGTTGGCCAAAAACAAATATGTTTCCAGATATTTCGCCAACAAAGATGTGTTTCTTTGGGTTTGGCAGAGAATTGCAATTTGGGATCTACAACCATGGCAAGCCACTTGCAAGTCCCCAGCACACGCTGAATAGGAGAATTCCAGATGTAAAGGGTAGAGGGAACTGACATAAACAGTGTCCATGGCTTTTCACTGGTTGAATCATTATCAGGAAAGAAGGGGAGACCTTTCCTTACTGTCCCGCTCCCCCATGCACACAAGACACAGAGAGCTTCATTTTCTAGTCTCTCAACTCTACTTAATTATAGTTTGTTTATTAGTTTTTTACAGAGAAAATAGATTCTGTAAATTACTGCTTAACACCCTAAATATCTGCAATCATGCTTAAGAAAAAATCTAAACACCCTGTTTTGCTCCTTAAAGCTTTGTGTAATCCACTGCTACTTTTCTCTCCAGTGCCCACCTTCTGCGTTGTTCCTTCCCTGTGCTATCCATCTCACTGGTATCTTTGGTCTCCCTCCAACACATTTTTCATACAGCATTTTCCTCCCCTCGTGTTCATATCCTCATTTTTCTCACATCTCTGCTCAAACCTTATACCCTAGATAGGGCATTCCAGACCACCCAGTCTGAGACCTCAGACTATCAGTCAGTCTATAGCTCACTGCTTTTCTTTTTTTAATGAAAAATTTTATTGGAGTCGAGTTGCTTTACCATGTTTTGAAATGAAGTGAATAAACTATATGTATACATATATCCCCTCCTTCTTGAGCCTCCCTCCCAACCCCCATCCTACCCCTTCTAGGACTAAGCTGGGTTTCCTGTGTAATACAGCAGATTTCCAGTAGCTATCTGTTTCACACATGGCAGTGCACCTATCTCCTAATTTATCCTCCCCTCTACCATACACCCACTTAAGTGCAGCCGAGAGCTACCCCACGTCTGAGGTCAGGGGCAACAGCCTAGAGTGCCAGGCTGCGACGGTGCAGGAATGGCCGAGAGGAGCTACCCTGTGTCCAAGGTCAGTGGCGGCTGGGAGGTGTTACCCCGCGTCCAAGGTCAGGGGCGGCAGCCTGGAGGAGACACCCCACATCCAAGGTCAGGGGCAGTGGCTGAGAGGAACCACCCCACGTCTGAGGTCAGTGGCGGCCAGGAGGAGACACTCTGCGTCTGAGGTCTGGAGCAGCTGGGAGAAGCCACCTTATGCCCGAGGCCAGGGGCAGCAGCTGGGAGGAGCCACCCACGCCTGAGGCCAGGGCTGGTGGCCGGGAGGAGCAACCCGAGGAGTGGTGGCTGGGCAGGCACAGGAGGGCCTACAGGAGCTATCCCACGTTGAAGGTCAGGAACGGTGGTGGGTAAGGAGATACCTTACCCACTGCTCCAAGGTAAGGAGCAGTGGCTGTGCTTTGCTGGAGCAGCCGTGAAGAGATACCTCACACCCAAGGTAAGAGAAACCCAAGTAAGATGGTAGGTGTTGCAAGAGGGCATCAGAAGGCAGACACACNGGGGGAGGAGAAAGCAGGATGAGGGGAGGAAAGAGGCTGAAGGAGGGAGCAGCTGCTGTGAGCGCTGGGCTGAAGATGCCTTTGAAACAGAGACACCAGGTCAGCTCTCAATACAGCAGCTGATGCTCGGCTACTAGAAAAGGAACTGGAGTTAGCACTTCCGTCTGTCCAGAAAGGCAGCTGGAAGATGCAGATAAAAGAAGGGCCACTCATTTCCTCCCTCCACCCCTCCACCCCGCATCGCCCACAACTTTGAATGCAGACGAATGCAGGGGAGAGACAGGGTGCTGGGCCCAAAGACAGGGGTGGGCCGGAAGGAGGGAGCAGGCTGAAAGCTGATCAAAAACACTTTCAAGTTAAGATTAAACTCTGCAGATTGCAGGAGGCCAATTTAATGGGAAACGTTCCCTGTTCTCCCTGTCCCCTCCTCTGGCTTCCCATGGGAAGGGGACTGGGCTGTGATGTCGCTCATCAGAGAAAACCGTGGGCACCAGATCTTATCCAAATGAGCAGCTGTGAAAGGCTAAAAAGGTAGAACTGGGGAAAAAATAGTTTACAAAGTGTTGAAAGGGAGAGAAGGGTGGGAAAAGGGGATTTTAATTATCCTGCATCCTCTCTGTGGAAGGGAAGGACGCCATTAGCTCGGAAATAGAAAGCCAGCCCAGGAAGCAAGATATCTGGGTTCCAGCTCCAGCTCAGTCCATTTGGTTTTTCTGGCCTCAGTTTCCCCATACAGCAAATGGAAAGGGTGGGACACTGTTGCAATTGAAATTGTGCTGTATGGAGCACGGTATTCAGTACTATATTTGATGTTGCTTAGTCACTAAGTCATGTCTGACTCTTTGCAACCCCATGGACTGTAGCTCACCAGGCTCCTCTGCCCATGGGATTTCCCAGACAAGAATACTGGAGTGGGTTTCCTTCTTCAGGGGATCTTCCTGACCCAGGAATCAAACCCAAGTCTCCTGCATTGTAGGTGGATTCTTTACCCTTGTGCCACTGGGGAAACCCAGCAGTACTATATTGCTATGTATAAATAAACAAGCAAGTGACTAGATATCGAGCTCTAAAGACAGAGAGCTCTGAAGGACTGTCCATATGCCCAGACCCTCAGGTGATATTCTGCACCTCTCAGGGTTACATGTACACATCCTCCTGGCTGACCAGATTGAGCATGTGGTGAGTATCACTCCACAGGGCTCTGGAAGCATGTTAGCATGTCTCCAGCCAGACAGTCATGAAATCAGAGGCAGAACCAAGTATGGCTAATTGGATATCCTGTAGGATCTNCCTCAGGGTTACATGTACACATCCTCCTGGCTGACCAGATTGAGCATGTGGTGAGTATCACTCCACAGGGCTCTGGAAGCATGTTAGCATGTCTCCAGCCAGACAGTCATGAAATCAGAGGCAGAACCAAGTATGGCTAATTGGATATCCTGTAGAATCTTTGAAGAGAAAGACAAATATCAAATAACTTCACTCGTATGTGGGATGCAAAGAAAAAAGCAAATAAATAAAATTTCTAAAAACTCATAAGTACAGAGATCAGATTAGTGGTTACAAGAGGGAAGTGGGTTAGGTAGTGGGCAAAATGGGTGAAGGGGGTCAATGATATATGATTGATGTATGATGTATGATGCTGAATAGCAACCAGACTTGAGAAGATGAGCGCTTTGTAATGCACACAGATGTAAAACGATGATGCTGTACATCTGACACTACATAATAAAAAAAAAGAAAGAAACAGATATCCTTAGTACTCTAGCTACAAGGAACTAAATTCTGCCAAAGCCGCATAAGCCCAACACTACCCACAACCACCCAGTAGAGCCTTGAGGAGAGAGGGCAGCCCAACCAGGACCTTGACTTCAGCCATATGAGCCCCTAAAGGCAAGGACCTAGGTAAACTGTGTCTGCACTCCCGATCCATAAAACTGCGAAATAACAAACATGTGTTTCTTGAAGCCACCAAGCTTGTCTTAACATTGGGAACACCAATAGACAACTAGTACAATAAGGAAAAAAGTTTAAATAATACTGCTGTGGGATAATGGTGGTTTAGTCACTAAGTCATGTCTGCCCTTTGTGACTCTGTGGACTGTAGCCTGCCCGGCTCCTCTGTCCCTGGGATTTCCCAGGCAAGAACACTGGAGTAGGTTGCCATTTCTTTCTCCAGGGGATCTTCCCAACCCAGGGAGTGAACCTGGATGTCCTGCATTGCAGGCAGATTCGTTACTCACTGAGCCAACAGGGAAACCCTAATACTACTGTGGAGTTATGCAATAAATAATTGCTGAAAGAACTGTGATAATAATTGTAGTCATCAAGACATCACTGAGGTGTCACTCAGCGCCTCCTTCTAAAGGAAGTGTCCCTCAACACAGCCCCTGTTCACATCATGTAACCTGACTCCCTCCAGCAACAACTGGCTCAGCCCTGAGCAGCAAAAATATGTGAGGCAGATATGTGGTTTTAGCTTTTCTCATAGACCCGTTAAAGATGTAAAAAGACAGCACTGATTTTAATAATATTTGATTTAACAAATATGTAAAAATACCGTTTCAACACATGGCACCAGCCGGATTTCAAGTGTTCAATAGCCTCATGTGGCTGGTGACAGTGGAGTGGGGTTAGCTTGACAGCTCTCTGAGAGTGACTGGTCCATAGACCGGCTGTCTATCAGAGAACCAGCCCTCTGATTTCTCCCGACGAGATGAGCTGAATCAGTCACGTTTTTTTTTTTATCGCCAGTCTATGTTTGATACAGGATACAGGATGCTTGGGGCTGGTGCATAGGGATGATTCAGAGAGATGATAAGGGGAGGGAGGTGGGAAAGGGGTTCAGGATTGGGAACTCATGTACAACCATGGCGGATTCATGGCAATGTATGGCAAAACCAAGACAGTATTGTAAAGTAAAATAAAGTAAAAATAAAATAATAATAAAAATAAAATGTAAAAAAAAAAAAAAGAGACATACAGATGGCTAACAAACACATGAAAAGATGCTCAACATCACTCATTATCAGAGAAATGCAAATCAAAACCACAATGAGGTACCATTTCACACCAGTCAGAATGGCTGCTATCCAAAAGTCAACAAGCAATAAATGCTGGAGAGGGTGTGGAGAGAAGGGAACCCTCTTACACTTTGGTGGGAATGCAAATTAGTACAGCCACTATGGAGAACAGTGTGGAGATCCCTTAAAAAACTGGAAATAGAACTGCCATATGACCCAGCAATCCCACTGCTGAGCATACACACCGAGGAAATCAGAATTGAAAGAGACACGCGTACCCCGATTGTCATCACAGAGTGAAGTAAGCCAGAAAGAAAACACCAATATAATATGCAAATGCATATGTATGGAATTTAGAAAGATAGTAACGATAACCCTATATGCGAGACAGAAAAAGAGACACAGATATATAGAACAGCCTTTTGGACTCTGTGGGAGAGGGCGAGGGTGGGATGATTAGGGAGAATGGCATTGAAGCATGTATACTATCATGAAAGAAATGAATCTCATATGTGAAATTGATTGCCAGTCCAGGTTTGATGCATGGGACAGGGTCCTCAGGGCTGGTGCACTGGGATGACCCAGAGGGATGGGATGGGGAAGGGTGTGAAAGGGGGGTTCAGGATGAGGAACACATGTACACCTGTGTCTGTTCATGGCAATGTATGGCAAAACCACTACAATATTTTAAAGTAATTAGCCTCCAATTAGAATTAATACATTTATTTAAAAAAAAACTTCATATTCTATTGCTTTTGCTACAAGTTAAGAAAATACTGCCTATAGCCTGAAATATAAATGATAGCCCATTCTCAGGGCTCTGATTTTTAAAGGTATAACCCTTTTCCATTCATATAGAGATTTTTAAAAGTTGCAAAATGGAGAATAAAGTGAACACTGTGATCTGACCTAGGTGGACAGTTTTAAGAACAAAGGATTCCAACATCAGGGAGTTTGCAGCAACTAATTACACCCCTTCACCTTTTAGTCTAAAAGAAGCCTAAATTCTGAGGGAAAATGATTCTTTGGGACACTAGTCCACTATTTTCTCAGCCTGCTGGTTTTCCAAATAAAGTCACAATTCCTTGTCCCAACGACTTGTCTCTCCATCTCTTGACGGTCATATGGTAAGCAATATAAGTTTCATAAACACCTACCACTGTAGACTGACAATTGGTGTCCCAAAATGCATATGTTGAAATCTAATTCCCAATATAGTAGTATTAAGAAGTGGGGCCTTCAGAAAGTTATTAGATTATGAGGGATGAGCTCTCATGAATAAGATTCAGTTCAGTTCCATCCCTCAGTCGTGTCTGACTCTTTGTGACCCCATGAATGAGATTAGTGTTTCTATAAAACAGACCTGAGAAAACTCTCTTGCTTTTCTGTCATGTGAGATAAAAATAAAATTGACAGTCTGCAAATAAGAAGGGGGGCCTTATCAGAACCTGAACAGGTGGGCACACTGATCATGAACTTCAAGTCTTCAGAACTGTGAGAAGTAAATTTCATTGTTTCTAAACCACCCAGACTTTGGTACTTTGTTACAGCAATTCAAACTGACTAAAACCAACACTTTAGGACACAGTTGTAACCGTTTATTAAATTGGGGCTTTTGAATGAAGCATCATAGTACATGTGGTTTTGCCTTCAAGGAACTGGTAAACTTCAAATAAACATCCAGTTCATCTATGAAAACCTTAAACTCCCTCCCTCACATCAGAAATATGACAAAGCAAAAGGATGGGCAGTCAAATAATTTTATGGAGAAAGTTTTGGAGGAGAAAGTAGATGGATTGTTGTGATTGTCACCCGCCACCAACTCCCTTACCTCTCCTCTCTGCTGTCTCCTATCAACACAGGAAAGACCCAAAACCCTAGAATAATAAGCTGGGAAAGAAGAAACAGCAGGACAGGAGAAAGGAGACCATGTATTTCCATTACCAAGTCCAAACTCTTACTGCACCCCATGAAAGAGGTCAGTAAGTCTATAGAAAATTTGTTGGGACAAGGAATGGTGACTATTTGGAAAGCCCACAGACAGGGAGGATGCTGGACACATGTCCCAAAGAACTATCTTACCTAAGTTAGAATTCAGGCTTCTTTTAGACTAAAAGGGATGGAGTGTGGTTGGTTGTTGCAGGTTTCTTGGTGTCAGATTTCTTTGTTCTTTCAGCTGTCCACATAGATCCAATCACAATGTTCCTATAAAAGTCCAGCAAGACAAATGTTATTCTCTATAATGCAAGTTTTTATCTCTTTATGAATGGAAAAGTGTTACAACGTTAAAGGTCAAAACTTTGAGAATGGGTTATCCTGTATATTTTGGACTATAGGCAACATTCTTAACTACTAGCAAAAGCAATAGAACCCAAAGTTTAAAGTAAAAGTAACATCCAATATGGAGAGATTACATATTACAGTTCTTCCCACTGTCACTAATCTGCTCTAAGAAAAAGACTTTAGATGGAAGAGTTTGGATTATCATCTGGGACACGTTGCTTTTGTGAGCTGTGGCTGTGTTTGCCACTTTAGAAGATGACAGGACTTTCTATAATCGCATTGAGCATAATAGTCTGAGGAAACGAGTGTTCACCCAGAGGGGAGGTGGACTCCCACCTGGCAGATGCAAGAGAAACGTGGAACACAGAAGCACAGCTGCTCTTTGGATTGAGCTGAATGAATCTGTCAGTTCAAGCATCGCTACAGAGTCATAGCCTTCACACTTTCCAGCCGTTTGTCTCCTCCTGGAAGAGTCCCACAGAGCTGCATTTTTTTTATAGCCAAGTCCCCACACCCTTTACCTAAGTGTAGAAAAGCACACTTGGTTAAGAGCCCAGAATATTTCAAATGCACAAAAACTGCTGCAAAGTAGAAGGTTGAGTTCCCGACCCAAATCAGAGCTGCAGTGCAATCCATCTCATCACTTTCTTGCCTAGAATCATTCACCTTGCATATTGTCTTTATTATGCCTACCTTTTGGAAGCTGTCTCCCCTCTTTGTCCCAAGTCAGTCCTGATGCTCAGCTTCAGTGCCTGGTTGGATGAGGGGCTTGTGTGGGTATGGCCAGGGTCTCCTTCTTCCTCCCAGGCCCTCAAGCCCAGCGCAGGGGAGGGGCTGGAGGGTGGGGGGCGGTGAGGATGCCTTCCTTGCAAGCTGGCTTCCACAGCAGACTTGGGCTCCAGGTGAGAAGGGGAGTCTTAGACATAATGAACAGCTAGACCCAAACAATATTCTACATTTATCTTTGTTTAACTCTTTGTTCTTGTGGCAACCTCTTTGTTATTTCCTTTCAATCCCATTGCATCAGACTTTGCATCCATTATTATATTTCTTTATACACTTTTGACCCTGTTAAATGTTATCTCTCTATCCCAACAACACAGTTCAGAATTACCTAGGCTAATGGTACTTCAGAATCACTGAAATGAAAGTCATTCAGTCATGTCCAACTCTTTGTGACCCCATGGACTACACAGTCCATGGAATTCTCCAGGCCAGAATACTGGAATGGGTAGCCCATCCCCTTTTCCAGGGAATCTATTCAACGCAGGGATGGAACCCAAGTTTCCTGCAATGCAGGCAGATTCTGCACCAGCTGAGCCATCAGGGAGGTCAGAATTACTACTTAACCTCAGATCACCTCTAACCCAGGGGTGTATCACTGTGAGCAGAGCTGCTGCCTACTGGACTCACCTGGGCTTCATGGGCTGCATTTAAGCAGGCAGGCGAGAGGGCAGGCACATAAAAGAGGATGGTGCCATGAAGCCCTGAGTCATTTTTATATGTCAATCATACCTCTCTAAAGCTGATTTTTGTTTTTTTTTAAGCAGAAAGAAAAAGAAGCTTTGAGTATTTTTGGAACTGTTATAACCCAGGCAGGTGTAAAGGTAATACATTCAACAAATTCCTTACACTTCATTTTTTATTATTTTCAGTTTTGTCTGAAGCCAGGATTAACACTACCCTATATCTAAAGTTTAGTTTATAGGCAAATATTGAGTATTTCTTTTTGTTGCCTATAATTCAATCTTGAAGTCATTGAAAATGATTTTACTCTCCCAAGAGAAATATTTTCTTTTTAACAAGGTAATGAGAAAGTTAAGCAGAGGTCAATCAATAGTTGAACGACTCCATGAACCAGCCAATTAGAAAGTAGCAGCTGTCATCATTTTCAGTTTGGAAAAGAAGCAGTAAAAACGCATGTTTTATGGTTTGTTTTTTGTTTGCTGGCTCAGAGAAAATTATTTTCATGCTTCCTTGTTGAGATTTACTAATGATGGAGGGAAAGTTCTCTCTCTCTCTCTCTCTCTCTTAGGGAAAGTTCTTATAAGAAACACTTTGGTTTCCTCTAGACTGGGAGATAAACCCATTTTCAGCACTTCTGAATCACACAGTAAGATAAAAGTAGTGATCCTACCAACTCTATGTAGTCTCTCCTCTTACCTGGGCAAGTCCAGATTAAGAACTTTTTGTTTGTTTCTCACGGCAGGATCTGACAATATAGTCAGCTGTTTCAGAAGGCAGTAAGTTTAAAACCATACTGTTTTTATATTTCAAGCAGAGGCTAAGAGGATATTGAAGAAAATGTTATATTGAGCTTGAAGGTGGACTAGATGACTTCTGGGATAGTTATCTTCAATATTTTTTTGTTGTTGTTACCTGTATCAGTTTTGTGTTCTTTTGAGGTGGCCAGTCAGGTGTGCTACAATAAAACACAGAGGAGAGGCTGAGAAAACACAAAGTTTATTATACTCACAGGTTCTGGAGGCAGGAGAAACAGCATGCAAAACAGAACCACCTGGGAAAGCCTCCTCGGTTGTCAGGCGGCAGAGGACCAGGAGGGAGGGGAGATTCGGGACATAGTCCTTGTTGGGGTTTCTGTGGGGAAAGCAAGACAGGGTTGCATGAGCAGTTTTGTGGGCCAGTGTGAATATCTCAAGAATGGGAATCTGGAGAGGTAGACCCTGAAATGATTGAGACTGAAGAATGTTGCCTCCAGGTCCAAAACAAGTCTGACTCTAGACTGGTGACTCTGGACTCCCAGCAGGAAGCTGTCTCCCAGAACTGGCTAGCCCTGGAAGGACACTTGCTTTCAAGCAGAAAAGGTTATTTTCTTCTTTACAATGTCAAAGCATTATACAGAAAATTTTAAATATTTTTGATACAGAATCTTATCAGAAAATGATTTGGAAGTACATGCCCCTAAATATGCATATACATTTACTTATAAATTATATGTGTACCCTACGTTAATATTATACTAAGTGCATTCAGACAGAAATTAGAAAATGATGAATTTTAGATAATACTTTAGATGAAATGAAGTACACTAAAATAATTCAAAATTAAAAGCAATAAAAACTTTAAAATTAATCATATAGAATGTTTTGCTTCTATTGAATATGTCAACTTTATTAATAATTTAGTGACAGCAAACCAATTGAATATTATTTATTATTAAAAGTATTGTGTTGCAGGAAGGGAGTCCCCTTTCAGGGCCTTAAAGGGGCTCTTGTCTAATACTCAAGAGCACTTACTGATGCAAAAGAATTTATTGGAATGGGGTGCCCGGGGAGGTGGCAGTGAGGGAGAACAGCATGGTAAGAGAGAACCACTCTGCTACGTGGCCCGCATGCTCAGAGTTTACGGTAACAGGGTTAATTTCTGGGTTGTCTCTAGCCAGTCTTCCTCCTTGACTCATGTTTGGTGACTCAGGGTCCTTTCTGGTGGTCGGGCATCTCTCAGGCAAGGTTCCAGCATAAGGACTCTGGGAGGCTGGTCAACTCCTCCCTCTTTTGACCCCTCCTGAACTCTCATAGTTTAGTTTTGCAAGACATGCTATGCATTGTCATGTCCTCACTCCTTTCAGCCCCTCCTGAGTTCTCCCAGTTACTTTTTCTGAGGCAGTACCACATTCTTTATTGGGACCTCTTGTTGTGACACAGCTCAGGGCAATTGATAATCATCCTGCTTGGGCAAGGTGGTTCTCTAACAGTGTCACCATTATGTGATACAACAAATTGATTCTAAATTAAGGTTTTTGTAACCTTTTATTTTATTGCCATGCTACGTGGCATCTGCAATCTTAGTTCCCCAACCAGGGATGGAACCCAATCCCCCACAGTGGAAGCATGAAGTCTTAACTGCTGGACCATCAGGAGAGTCCTTTTAACCTTCCTTAAATGAAAATTGTTAAAAGTTAGAAAAGTAGCTTTTTGCCTTTTCCTACTGTTCATGAGGTTCTTGAGGCAAAGAAAAGTAGTTGTTGTCATTGTGGTTCAGTCACTAACTCATGTCTGACTTTTTCCAACTCCATGGACTGTACCATGCCAGGCTCCTCTGTCCTCCTATCTCCTAGAATTTGCTCAAATTCATGTCCATTGAATTGGTGGTATCTAATCACTTCATCCTCTGCTACCCCTTTCTCCTTTTACCTTCAATCTTTCACAGCATCAGGGTCTTTTCCAATGAGTGAGCTCTTCACATCAGAGGACCAAAGTGTTGGATCTTCAGCTTCAGCATCAGTCCTTCTAATGAAGATTCAGGGTTATTTCCTTTAGGATTGACTGGTTTGATCTCCTTGCTATCCAAGGGACTCTCAAGAGTCTTCAGCAAATTCAAAAGCATAAATTATTTGGTGCTAAGCCTTATTTATGATCTGACTCTCACATCTATATATGACTACTGGAAAAACTATAGTTTTGACTATTTGGACCTTTGTCAGCAAAATGATGTCTCTGCTTTGTCTAGGTTGTCTGCTGTCTAGGTTTGTCTCAGCTTTATTCTAAGGAGCAACTATCTTCTGATTTCATGGCTGAAGTCACCTGCCTATCTGAGGTTGTTGATATCTCTCCCAACAATCTTGATTATAGCTTGTGATTCACCCAGCCTGGAATTTCACATGATGGACTCTGCGTGGATGTTGACCACACCATTGTAATTATCTGAGTCATTAAGATTATTATTTTTTTTTTGGTACAGTTTTTCTGTATATTCTTGTCACCTCTTAATTTCTTCTGCTTCTGTTAGGTTCTTACAGTTTCTATCCTTTATCATGCCCATCCTTGCATGAAATGTTCCCTTGACCTCTCCAATTTTCTTGAGGAAATCTCTAGCCTTTCCCATTCTGTTGTAGACTGAATACTAAAGTAGACTGAATACCAAAACAAACCCCTCTATATTCTTCAACCATGTTAATCCTTATTAGTTCATAAAAATTTTGGTTTATATATACACTACCCCTGACCACTACCCTAAATTATTTTGAAACAAATTCTAAGTACCATAATCATCTGTAAATATTTCAATATGTACTTTTAAAAGATATATATATATTTAAAAATAAACCACATTATTAACACAGAAAAAGTAACAGAAAATTCTTCAGTTCAGTTTGGTTTCGTCGCTCAGTCATGTCTGACTCTTCGTGACCCCATGAATTGCAGCACGCCAGGCCTCCTTGTCCATAACCATCTCCCAGAGTTCACTCAGACTCACGCCCATTGAGTCAGTGATGCTATCCAGCCATCTCATACTCGGTCGTCCCCTTCTCCTCCTGCCCCCAGTCCCTCCCAGCATCAGAGTCTTTTCCAATGAGTCAACTCTTCGCATGAGGTGGACAAAGTACTGGAGTTTCAGCTTTAGCATCTTTCCTTCCAAAGAAATCCCAGGGCTGATCTCCTTCAGAATGGACTGGTTGGATCTCTTTGCAGTCCAAGGGACTCTCAAGAGTCTTCTCCAACACCACAGTTCAAAGGCATCAATTCTTCGGCACTCAGCCTTCTTCACAGTCCAACTCTCACACCATACATGACCACTGGAAAAACCATAGCCTTGACACAGTTCAGTTCAGTTCAGTCGCGCAGTCATGTCCAACTCTTTGCGACCCCATGAATTGCAGTACGCCAGGCCTCCCTGTCCATCACCAACTCCCGGAGTTCACTCAGACTCACATCCATTGAGTCTGTGATGCCATCCAGCCATCTCATCCTCGGTCGTCCCTTTCTCCTCCTGCCCCCAATCCCTCCCAGCATCAGGGTCTTTTCCAATGAGTCAACTCTTCGCATAAGGTGGCCAAAGTACTGGAGCTTCAGTTTTAGCATCATTCCTTCCAAAGAAATCCCAGGGTTGATCTCCCTAACTAGATGGACCTTAATCGGCAAAGTAATGTCTCTCCTTTTGAATATGCTATCTAGGTTGGTCATAACTTTTCTTCCAAGGAGTAAGTGTCTTTTAATTTCATGGCTGCAATCACCTTAGAGTTAGCTAATACCTCCATTACCTCACAGAGTTATCATGTTTTTATGTATGTTGGGAACATTTAAGTTCTGGTCTCTTAGCTGCTTTGAATTATATAACACATATTTTTAACTATGAAAAGAGCTCTCACTAAGAAAAAGGATACTCAGCACTGCTGTCTTCTTGCTTCCTTGCTTGCTTCATTAGTATCACTACTATGCCTCATTTCTTAGAATTATCTTTTAAAGCTGTATACATTATGAAAGCTACTTTAGTTACAACCATTTTCATCTATCACAAATCATAATCTATTTATCAGTCATGAAGTCACACTTAAATATCAATGTGGTACCATATAATTAAAGTAAAGAGACAGGGATCACTCTCTTATGAAGCCCCCATGTCAGAGAACCATATTTTTCCCCTCAAATAACTCTCTGATTACAGGGAAATTAGTCCTAGTCTAAAGACAGAATGAGGGCACCAAGGTTGATACATAGGTAATATTATAAAGCTTTTGTCCAAAATATTTGTAATTCAGTTCAGTTCAGTCACTCAGTCGTGTCTGACTCTTTGCAACTCCATAACTTCAGGACGCCAGATCTGCCTGTCCATCACCAACTCCCGGAGTCCACCCAAACCCATATCCATCGAGTCGGTGATGCCATCCAACCAACTTATCCTCTGTCGTCCCCTTCTCCTCCTGTCCTTAATCTTTCCCAGCATCAGCGTCTTTTCCAATGAGTCAGCTCATTGCATCAGGTGGCCAAAGTATTGTAGTTTCAGCTTCAACATCAGTCCTTCCAATGAACACTCAAGACTGATCTCCTTTAGGATGGACTGGTTGGATCTCCTTGTAGTCCATGAGACTCTCAAGAGTCTTCTCCAATACCACAGTTCAAAAGGATCAATTCTTTGGTGCTCAACTTTCTTTATAGTCCAACTCTCACATCCATACATGACCACTAGAAAAACCATAGCCTTGATGAGACAGACTTTTGTTGGCAAAGTAATATCTCTGCTTTTTAATATGCTGTCTAGATTGGTCATAACTTTCCTTCCAAGGAGTAGAAAGTGAAGTCACTCAGTTGTGTCTGACTCTTTGTGACCCCATGCGCTGTAGCCCACCAGGCTCCTCCATCCATGGAATTTTCTAGGCAAGAGTACTGGAGTGGATTGCCATTTCCTTCTCCAAGGGATCTTCCCAATCCAGAGATTGAACCCAGGTCTTCCTCATTATGGGCAGATGCTTTACTCTCTGAGCCATCAGGGAATCCCACTTCCAAGGAGTAAGCGTCTTTTAATTCCATAGCTGCAGTCACCATCTGCAGTGATTTTGGCATCCAGAAAAATAAAGTCAGCCACTGTTTCCCCATCTATTTGCCATGAAGTGTTGAGACCAGACGCCATGATCTTAGTTTTCTGAATGTTGAGCTTTAAGCCAACTTTTTCACTCTCCTCTTTCACTTTCATCAAGAGGCTCTTTAGTTCTTCTTCACTTTCTACCATAAGGGTGGTGTCATCAGCATATATGAGGTTATTGATATTTCTCCTGACAATCTTGATTCCAGCTTGTGCTTCCTCCAGCCCAGCGTTTCTCATGATGTACCTACATATAAGTTAAATAAGCAGGGTGACAATATGCAGCCTTGATGTATTCCTTTTCCTATTTGGAACTGGTCTGTTGTTCCATGTCCAGTTCTAACTGTTGCTTCCAGTATTTTTAATTAAAAATTAAATATAAAGGGAAACTAAAGCCTTATTTATTCCTACTCAATGGATCGTCACACCTGCTCCTTTGGGGGAGTACAACCAGTTGGTGTTCTCTGAGCTTTCTCTATCTTTGATTTGCTATCTGTCAGTACTTTTGGAAAGTTCTTATCAATTATAACTTTAAATATTTCTTCTGAAAAAAAAATTTCTTCTGTTCCATTTTTTTCTTTTTTCTCTGTTTGACATGCCAATTACACATAAATTACACCTTTTGAAATTGTCCCACACTTCTTGGATGTGTTATTCTTTTCTTTGCATTTTGTTTGAGGAAGTTTCTGTGAACCGATCTTAAGCTCATTGATCTTCTCTAAGTCCAGTCTACTGATGAGTTTATCAAAGGCATTCTTCATTTCTAAGTTTTTTTTTTTATTTCTAGAATTTTCTTTTGATTATTTCTTAGACTTTCCAACTCTCTTCATATTACCAATCTGTTCTTGCATGTTTTCTACTTTTTCTATCAGAACATTTAACATGTTCATCATGATATTTCAAATTCCCTGTTTCATAATATCAGCATCTTTGCCATATCTACATCTGATTCTGAGCTTGTCTTGCCTCTTCAGACTGCTTTTTATGGCTTTTTGGCATACCATGTAATTTTTTTGTTGTTGTTAAAAGCCAGACATGATATATCAGATAACAGTGCTAAGCACCAGGAACTGATGCTTTCAAATTGTGGTGCTGGAGAAGACTCTCAAAAGCCCCTTGGAAAGTAAGGAGATCAAACCAGTCAATCCTAAAGGAAATCAACCCTGAATATTCATTAGGATTGATGCTGAAGCTGAAGTTCCAATACTTTGGCCACCTGATGCAAAGAACTGACTCATTGGAAAATACTGTGATGCTGATAAAGATTGAGGCAGGAGGAGAAGGGGGAGACGGAGGTGAGATAGTGGGATGGAATCACTGACTCAATGGACATAAGTTTGAGCAAACTCTGGGAGATGGTGAAGGAAACAAAAGCCTGATAAGTGCTACAGTTCATGGGGTCACAAAGAGTCAGACATGACTTAGTGACTGAACAATAACAAAGCAGTTTACAGTGTGTGAGTTGTTATAATAGTCTGGCTAGAAACTCACTTGTGTTTAATGTTTCTGTCTGGTATTAAGTACCAGAGGCTTCAAATTTCTCTACAGTCTTTTTTTTCTCCCCTGTTTTGGCTTTAGGCTTTCATAAGTACTCGCTCTCTCTCTTTTTTAAAATTAATTAGTTAATTTCAATTGGAGGATAATTATTTCCCAATATTGTGATAGTTTTTCCATATATTGACAAGAATCAGCCATGGGTACACATGTGTCCCCCCATCCTGAACCCCCTCCCATTTCCCTCTCTACCCCATCCTTCTGGGTTGTCCAAAAGCACCAGCTTTGGGTGCCCTGTTTCATGCATTGAAATTGCCCTGGTCATCTACTTCACATATGGTAATATAATGTTTCAATGTTATTCTCTCAAATTGTCCCACCCTCATCTTCTCCCACAGAGTCCAAAAGTCTGCTCTTTACACCTGTGTCTCTTTTGCTGCCTTGCATATAGGATCATCATTACTGTATTTCTAAATTCCATATATATTCATTAACATATAGCATTTGTGTTTCTCTTTCTGATTTACTTCACTATGTATAATAGGCTCTAGTTTCATCCACCTCATTAGAACTGACTCAAACACATGCCTTTTTATAGCTGAGTAATATTCCACTGTGTGTATGTACCACAGCTTGCTTATCCGTTTGTCTGTCAATGGACATCTAGGTTGCTTCCATGTCCCAGCTATTGTAAATAGTGCTGCAGTGAACATTGTGATACATGTGTCTCTTTCAGTTATGGTTTCCTTGGGGTATAGCCCAGTACTGGGATTGCTGGGTCGTATGGCAGATTTACTCCAGTTTTTTAAGGAATCTCCACACTGGTCTCCATAGTGGCTGTACCAGTTCGCATTCCCACCAACAGTGTAAGAGGGTTCCCTTTTCTCCACACCCTCTCCAGCATTTATTGTTTGCAAACTTTTTGATCATAGCCATTCTGACCAGTGTGAAATTATACCTCATTATGGTTTTGATTTTGCTAATAATAAGTGATGTTGAACATCTTTTCATGTGTTTATTAGCTTATTTGTTTAGTTCTCTTGCCCACTTTTTGATTGGGTTGTTCATTTATCTGGTATTGAGCTATATGAGCTCCTTGTATATTTTGGAGATTAATTATTTGTCAGTTGTTTTGTTTGCTACAGTTTTCTCCCATTCTGAAGGCTGTCTTTTCACCTTGCTTATAGTTTCCTTTGTTGTACAAAAGCTTTCAAGTTTAATTAGCTCCCATTTGTTTATCTTTGTTTTTATTTCTATTACTCTGGGAAGTAGGTCATAGAGGATCATGCTGTGATTTATGTCAGAGAGTGTTCTGCCTATGTTTCCTCTAAGAGTTTTCTAGTTTCTGGTCTTACATTTAGATCTTTAATCCATTTTGAGTTTATTTTTGTATATGGTAGTTGTTCTAGCTTCATTCTTTTACACATGCTTGACTGGTTTTCCTAGCACCTCTTGTTAAAGAGATTATCTTTTCTACATTGTATATTTTCCCCTTCATTGTCAAAGATAAGGTGTCCATAGGTGAGTGGATTTATCTCTGGGCTTTCTATTTTGTTGCATTGATCTATATTTCTGTCTTTGTGCCAGTACCATACTACTGTCTTGATGACTGTAGCTTTGTAGTAGAGCCTGAAGTCAGGCAGGTTGATTCCTCCAGTTCCATTCTTCTTTCTCAAGATTGCTTTGGTTATTCAAGGTTTATTGTTTTCATACAAATTGTGAAATTTTTTGTTTGTTTGTTCTAATTCTCTGAAAAATACTGTTGGTAGCTTGTTGGGACTGCATTGAATCTATAGATTGCTTTGGGTAGTACAGTTATTTCACTATATTGATTCTTCCAATTCATGAACATGGTATATTTCTCCAACTATTTCTATCATCTCTGATTTCTTTCTTCAGTATTTTATACTTCTCTATATATACATCTTTTGTTTCCTTAGGTAAATTTATTCCTAAGGATTTTATTCTTTTCATTGCAATGAATTGTTTCCTTAATTTCTCTTTGTGTTTTGTCATTGTTAGAGCATAGGGATGCAAGGGATTTCAGTGTATAAATCTTATATCCTGCAACTTCACTATATTCATTGATTAGCTCTAGTAATTTTCTGGTGGTATCTTTAGAGTTTTATATGTAGAGGATCATGTCATCGGCAGAGTTTTACTTCTTTTCCAATCTGGATACCTTTTATTTCTTTTTCTTCTCTAATTGCTGTGGCTAAGTCTTCTAAAACCATGTTGAATAGTAGTGGTGAGAGTGGGCACCCTTGCATTTTTCCTGATTTTAGACAAAATGCTTTCAGCTTTTTGCCATTGAGGATAATGTTTGCTGTAGGTTTATCATATATGTTTTCTATTATGTTGAGGTGTGTTCCTTCTATGCCTGCTTTCTGGAGAGTATTTTTTTAAAATCATAAATGGGTGTTGACTTTTGTCAAAAGCTTTCTCTGCATCTAATTTTTAATTGAAAAATAATTGCTTTACATAATTTTATGGTTTTATGTCATACATCAACAAGAATCAGACATAGATTCACCTATGTCCCCTCCATCCCATCTCCCTTTTCACTCCACCCTTCAGACTGTTGCAGAGCCCCTGTTTGAGTTCCCTGAGTCATATGGCAAATTCCCATTGGCTACCTGTTTTACACATGATATTGTGAATTTCTATGTTACTCTCTCCATATCTCTACCCTTCTCCCTCCTCTCCTCCCACAACAGTCCATAGGTCTGTTCTCTATGTCTGTTTCTCCATTGCTGCCCTGAAAATAAATTCATCAGTGCCATCTCTTCAGATACCATATATATGTATCAATATACAATATTTATATTTCTCTTTCTGACTACTTCACTCTGTATAATGGGCTCTAGTTTTGTCCACCTCATTAGGACAGATTCAGATGCATTCCTTTTATGGGTGAGTGGTATTCCATTGTACCACAGCTTCTTTATCCATTCATCTGTCAGTGGACATCTAGGTTGCTTCCATGTTCTAGCTATTGTAAATAGAGCTGCAGTGAACATTGTGGTTCAGTTCAGTTGCTCAGTCATGTCTGACTCTTTGCAACCCCATGGACTGCAGCATGCCAGGCCTCCCTGTCCATCACCAACTCCCAGAGTTTACCCAAACTCATGTCCATTGAGTCAGTGATGCCATCCAACCATCTCATTCTGTCACCCCCTTCTCCTCCTGCCATCAATCATTGTGATACATGTGTCTTTTTCAGTTTTTATTTCCTCAGGGTATATGCCTAGGAGTGGGATTGTTAGGTCATATGGTGGGTTTATTACTAGCTTTTTAAGGAGTCTCTGTACCATCTTCCATAGTGGCTGTATCAGTTTACATTCTCAACAGCAATGCAAGAGTGTTCCTTTTCTCCACACCTTCTCCAGCATTTATTGTTTGTAGATTTTTTTGATGACAGCCATTCTGACTGGTATGAGGTGGTATATCATTGTAGTTTTGATTTGCATTTCACTGATAATGAGTGATATTGAGCATCTTTTTCATGTCCTTTTTATTCATCTGTATGTCTTCTTTGGAGAAATGTCTCTTCAGGTCCCTTTCCCACTTTTTGATTGGGTTGTTTGCTTTTTTGATATTGAGTTGTATAAGCTGCTTGTATATTCTGTAAATTAATTCTTTATCAGTTGCTTCCCTTGCTATTATTTTCTCCCATTCTGAGGGTTGTCTTTTCACCTTGTGTGTAGTTTCCTTTGCTGTGCAAAAGCTTTTAAGTTTAATTAGGTCCTAGTTGTTTATTTTTGTTTTTATTTCCATTACTTTAGGAGGTGAGTCATAGAAGATCTTGCTTTGATTTATGTCATTGAGTGTTCTGCCTGTGTTCTCCTCTAAGAGTTTAATAGTTCTGGTCTTACATTTAGGTATTTAATCCATTTGGAGTTCATCTTTGTGTGCCGTTAGATAGTGATCTAATTTCATTCTTTTGCATGTAGCTGTCCATTTTCCCAGAACCACTTACTGAAGAGGTTATCTTTGCCCCATTGTATATTCTTGCCTCCTTTGCCAAACTAAGGTACCCACAGGGGTGTGCGTTTATCTCTGGGTTCTCTGTTATGTTCCATTGGTCTATATATGCATTCTTATGCCAGTACCATACTGTCTTGATGACTGTAGCTTTGTAGTATAGTCTGATGTCAGGAAGGTTGATTCTTCCAGCTCCATTCTTCTTTCTCAAGATGGCTTTTGCTATTTGTTTTATTTTGTGTGTGTTTCCATATGAATTGTGAAATTTTTTGTTCTAGTTCTGTGAAAAAATTCATTGGTAATTTGATAAGGATCACATTGACTCTGTTAATTGCATTTGGTAGTATAGTCATTTTCACAATATTGATTCACCCCTTCCAGGAACTTGGAATATTTCTCCATCTGTTTATGTTGTCTTTGAATTCTTTCATTGGTCTCTTATACTTTTCTGTATACAGGTCTTTTGTTTCCTTAGGTAGATTTATTCTTAGATATTTTATTCTTCTTGTTGCAATGGAGAATGGTAGTAATTCCTTAATTTCTCTTTCTGATTTTTCATTGTTGGTATATAGAAATGCAAGCAATTTCTGTGTATTGATCTTGTATCCCATGACTTTGCTGAATTCGCTGATTAGCTCTAGTAATTTTCTGATAGTTTTTTTTTTTTTTCTGGGCGGGGGGGTTTTCTATGTATAGTATCATGTCATCTGCAAACAGTGAGAGTTTTACTTCCTATTTTCCAACCTAGATTCCTTTTCTTTTTTTTTTTCTTTCTTTTTTTCTTTAATTGCTGTAGCTAGGACTTCCATGGAGAAGGCAATGACACCCCACTCCAGTACTCTTGCCTGGAAAATCCCATGGATGGAGGAGCCTGGTAGGCTGCAGTCCATGGGGTCGCTAATCGGACCTGACTGAGCGACTTCACTTTCACCTTTTGCTTTCATGCATTGGAGAAGGAAATGGCAACCCACTCCAGTGTTCTTGCCTGGAGAATCCCAGGGACGGGGGAGCCTGATGGGCTGCCGTCTATGGGATCGCACAGAGTCGGACACGACTGCAGTGACTTAGCAATAGCAATAGGACTTCCAAAACTATGTTGAATAATAGTGGTAAGAGTGGACACCTTTGTCTTGTTCCTGACTAAGAGGGAAAGCTTTTAGTATTTCACCATTGAGAATAGTGTTTGCTGTAGTCTTTTCATATATGGTCTTTACTATGTTGAGGTAGGTTTTTCTATGCCCATTTTTTGAAGCTTTTTTTTTTTTAATATATCATAAATGGATGCTGTATTTTGTCAAAGGCTTTTTTTGCATCTATTGAGATGAATATATGGTTTTTATCTTTCAGTTTGTTGATGTGGTGTATCACTTTGATTTATTTGCATATATCAAAGAATCCTTATATTCCTGGTATAAACCTGATTTGATCATGGTGTATGAGCTTTTTATTATGTTGTTGGCTTCTTTTTGCTAAAATTTTATTGAGGATTTTGCATCTATGTTCATCAGTGATATTGGCCTGTAATTTTCTTCTTTTGTGTTGTCTTTTCCTGGTGTTGGTATCAGGGTGATTGTGACCTCATAGAATGAGTTTGAAAGTGTTCCTTCCTCTTCAATTTTTTGGAAGAGTTTCATAAAAAATAGGCATTAGCCCTTCTCTGAATGTTTGACAGAATTCCCCTCTTAAGCCATCTGGCCCTGGACTTTTGTTTTGGGGAAGACTTTTGATCACTATTTCAATTTCAGTGTTTGCAACTGGGTTGTTCACAGTTTCTATTTCTTCCTGGTGCAGTCTTGAGAGACTGATCTTTTCTAAGTATCTGTCCATTTCCTAAATGTTGTCCATTTTATTACCATATAGTTGTTCACAACATTCTCTTATGATAATTTGTATTTTTGTGTTATCTGTTGTAACCTCTCCTTTTCATTTCTAATTTTATTGATTTGATTTTTTTCCCCCTTTTCTTGATGAATCTGGCTAATGGTTTGTCAGTTTTGTTTATCTTCTCAAAGAACCAACTTTTAGTTTTAATAATCTTTGCTATTGTTTCTTTCATTTCTTTTTCAATTATTTCTGCTCTGATTTTTATGATCTTCCTTCTGCTGACTGGGGTTTTTTGGTCTTCTTTTTCCACCTGCTTTAGATGTAGAGTTAGGCTGTCTATTCGATGCTTTTCTTGCTTCTTGAGGTATGACTGTATTGCTGTAAACCTCCCTCTTAGAACAGTTTTTGCTAGGTCTGATAGGTTTTGTCACTGTGTTTTCACTGTCATTTGTTTCTAGAAATCTTTTGATTTCTTTTTTTTTATTTCTTCAGTAACCTCTTTGTTATTTAGTAATGTTTTGTTTAATTTCCATGAGTTTGTGTCTTTTGCTGTACTTTTTCTTTTTTCTTTTTTCCTTCTTCCTGTAGTTGATCTCTAGTCTCATAGCACTGTGGTCAGAGGAGATACTTGATATAATTTCAATTTTCTTAAATTTACTGTGGCTTGATTTGTGGCCCAAGATGTGGTCTATCCTGGAGAATGTTCCATGTGCACTTGAGAAGAAAGTATATTCTTCTGCATGGTTTTGTATCCATTCAGTCAGTCTGCATTTTTGGTTAGTGTATTTAATCCATTTACATGTAAGATAATTATTGATATACATGTTCCTACTTGCATTCTCTTGATTTTTTGGGGTTTGTTTTTGTAGATCTTTCCTTTCTCTTGTGTTTACTGGCTATGTAAATCCCTTTAGTATTTGTTGCAAGGCTGGTTTGGTGGTGCTGAATTCTCTTAACTTCCACAAACTTTTGATTTCTCCACCAATTTTGAATGAAATTTTTGCGAGATATAGTAATCATGGTAGTAGGTTTTTCTGTCTCAGTACTTTAAATATATCCTGCCAAAACCTTTTGGTCTGTAGAGTTTCTGCTGAAAGATCTGCTGTGAATCGTATGGGTTTTCCTTGTATGTTACTTGCTGCTTTTCCCTTGCTGCTTTTAATACTCTTTCTTTGTGCTTAATCTCTATTAGCTTGATTAATATGTATCTCAATGTGTTTCTCCTTGGGTTTAACCTGTAGGGAACTCTCTGCACTTCTTGGACTTGATTGACTATTTCCTTTCCCATGTTGGGGAAGTTTTCATCTATAATTTCTTCAAAAATGTTTTCAGTGCCTTTCTTTTTGTCTTCTTCCTCTGGGACCCCTATAACTCGAATGTTGGTGTGTTTAACATTGTCCCAAATGTCTCTGAGGCTTTCCTCAATTCTTTTCATTCCTTTCCTTTTATTCTGCTCTCCAGCAGTTATTTCCACCATTCTATCCTCCAGCTCACTTATCCATTCCTCTGCCTCAGTTATTCTGTCATTGGTTCCTGCTAGGGTATTTTTTAATTCCAGTAATTGTATTATTCATCTGTTTGCTTATTCTTTATTTCTTCTGTTTGCTTGGTGATTGTATTAACTGTGCTAAATGCTTCTTGCATTTTTTCCATTCTATTTTCAAGTCTTTGGAGGACCTTTACTATCATTATTCTGATTTTTTTTTCCTGGGAGATTATTTGTTTCCTCTTCATTTATTTGGTCTTGTGCATTTCTACCTTGCTCTTTCATTTGTGTTGTATTTCTCTGTCTTTTCATTGTCTTTTTTCCCCCCCTAATTTGCTCCACTTGAGGTCTCTTTTCCCCAGACTTTAGGGTAGTATTACTTCTTTCTTTTGATTTTTACCCTTAGAAGGAAATGTTGCTTAGGTAGTTTATGTTGATTTCCTGTTGAGGGTGACTTCTGCCTGTGTTCTAGTGGAAGGAGATAAAGCAGGTAATTACAGAAATACTGGGATATATACACATACACTTCCACACATACAATTATAACCAAAGTGTTCTAATAAAAAGTATAGGAGATTGACTTGGTGAGCTAGGGAAACTAGAAATGATATCAATCAATTGAAAACAGAGTTAGCTAATGCTCATTCTGGAAATCTGGCATGAGCAGAAGTCCACCTGGGGAATACAGCACGGAGAGCTCAAAAATTTAACTTACATTGTGAAAGAAGAAAGAGTGAAGGAAAAAAGGGAGAACAAAAAAAGAGAAAGATAAAAGAAAAAGGAAAAGAGAGGTAAAAGAGAAAAGAAGGGAATGGAGAAGAGGATTACAAAGTTTAAAAAGAGAGAGAGAAAAGAAAAAATAGAAAAGCAAAGATGAATAGATGTGTGTGGAAAAGGTTTATATATATTCAGGAATAGCTACAGCCAGTAAAGAACAGTAGGAAAAGCAGTTGAATATATGCCAAACAAAATCCAAAAAAACTCATCAAGAAAAAAGGAAAACAAAAGTGAGAAACAGAAAAAAGAAGATAACCTAAAATGAATCTTTTCCTTGCCTTTTTTTTTTTTTTTTTTTTGACAAAAAACCCAAAGAGGAAAACTCCACAACACTGCAAAAAACAAATATGGGGGTGGAAATATGTTGGGGGAATAAACCCTGTGATTTATAGGAAAAAAAGAAAAAAAATCTTAAAATGAAATTTTATTTATTTATTTATTTTTTAACAAGGAAAACTCCACAGCACTGCAAGAAACTAATGTGATGGTGGATATATGTTGGGGAATAAGCAATGTAATTTATAAGAAGAAACAATCTTAAATTGACTTTTTTTTTTTTTAAATAACAAGAAAAACAAAGAGGAAAACTCCACAGCACCACTAAATGCTAGTCTGAAGGTGGAGATATGTTGGGGAAATAAACAGTGTGATTTATAAGAGAAAAAAAGAAAAGAAAAAGAACAAAAAGACAAAAACATTTAAAAAGGGTTTTCAAGGTCATAATTCTTGGCTGTGGAGTCTGCGTCTGTGGATGTGGTTGGCTTAATGCCCTGTGATGTTTTCCTGGTAGGCGGAGCTTGTGCCTGTGTTCTGGTTGATGGAGCTGGATCTCGTCTCTCTGATGGGCAGTGCGGTGTCCAGTAGTAGGTTTTGGAGTGTTTACGGGTTCAGTATGACTTTGGCAGTTGTTCTAGCTTTTGTGGTATTCAGTTCAGTTTGTGGTGTTAGGCACATCTATTTCTGCAGCTGCTCCAAAGTGGCTCTGTGGGCATAACTGCAGTGTTACCAGTCCCCTGCTTGTCTCTGGGATCATTGCTGGTGCTTCTGTTCCCCTGTCCCGCCCCGCGGACCGAAACTTGCTAGGTAGGTGCATCTGTGGATCCTTCCACATCGCAGCGACTTGTGTAGGCTTCCCTCAGCTCCCTAAGCTCACCCTCTGTGTCGAAAGATGGTGCGCACTTGATCCTGAGTTCCCGAGGTTCACCCTCTGTGTCGCAGGCTTGTGTGCACTTGTTTTGGCTCCGGGCTGGTCTCTGCATCTCAGGGCTAGTGTGACCTTGTTTCGGCTCCCCATGCCCGCCTTCTGTGTCAGAGGGTTTATGTGCACTTGTTTCGTTTCACTGCCTGCGCTCTTGTTGGCGGGGGTTATTTGTTTTTCTTTTAGCTGTGCCGGGAAGGTTGTGTGTGCTGCCCACGTTAGTACACCTCCCCTCTATCGGCACCCCAGTCCTGCCCTTTGCGCCAGCTGTGTTTGTCTGTCAGCTACCTGGGCCCGCCCTCTGTGCTGTAAGGAACAGCACACAAGGGTTGCATGCGCTGGCTGGGTGTGTATGCTCACCATTCTTGGTTTCCGAGCTGCTGCCTGTTTGGGTCCACCATCCATGAGTTGTGAATGGGCTGAAAAGTGCAGCGTTCTCTGCTCACTGCGCTCCAAGTCCCTACCTTGCCTGGTTTTCCAAGACGTCACAGCTCCCCTTTGGGCCTGCCTGTGAGGGAGTTTCCGTGTACCTAAGAATTCTTGTTTCAGGGCTCCCTCCCCGCTCCTTGGGGTACAAGCTGCTGCCCTGAAGTTCTCCGTCTTTCGTCTTCCCCCTTTTCATGTCTCCCTCCTCTCTCCTACCTCATTTCAGGGACCTTAGCCTGTCCCCCTGGAGGCCTGGGGTCTTCTGTTGTCACCTAGAGGTTGCTTTGTAGGAGTTGTTCCTAACTTGATGAGTTTTTGATGTATTTGGGGGAAGGCTGATGATCTTCCTGTGTTACTCTTCGGTCATCTTCTCTCCCTTTCCTCAGTTTGTTAACATGGTGCATCACACTGATTGATTTGCAAATATTAAAGAATCCTTGCATCACTGGAATAAAGCCCAGTTGGTCATGATGTATGATCTTTTAAATATGTTGTTGGATTCTGTTTGCTAGAATTTTGTTGAGAATTTTTGCATCTATGTTCATCAGTGACATTGGCCTGCTGTAGTTTTCTTTCTGTGTGTGTGTGTGTGTGTGTGTGTGTGTGTATGTGTGTGTGATCTGTGTGTCATCTTTGTCTGATTTTTGGTATCAGGGTGACTGTAGTCTCATAGAATGAGTTTGGGGTTTTGCCTTCCTCTGCAATTTTCTGGAAGAGTGTGAGTAGGGTATCTGCTTCTGGGCTTTTGTTTGTTGGAAAATTTTTTGATTACAGTTTTGATTTCCACACCTGTGATTGGTCTGCTCAAATTTTATATTTTTTCCTGGTTCAATTTTGGAGGGTTACAGTTTTCTAAGAATTTGACCATTCCTTCCAAGTTGTCCATTTATTAGCATATAGTTGCTCATAGTAGTCTCTTATGATCTTTTATATTTCTGTGATGTCTGTTATGATTTCTCCATTTTTATTTCTAATTTTATTGATTTGATTATTCTCCTTTTTGTTTTCCTTGATGAGTCTGGCTAACAGTTTTTCTATTCTGTATATCTTCTCAAAGAACCAACTTTTAGTTTTGTTGATCTTTGATATAGTCTCCTTCATTTCTTTTTCATTTATTTTTGCTCTGATTTTTGTGATTTATTTTCTTCTGCTAACTTTGGGAGTTTTTTGTTCTTTTTCTAGTTGTTTTTGGTGTAAGTTTAGATTGTTTATTTGATGTTCCTCTTGTTTAGTGAAGTAGGCTTGTACTGCCATGAACTTCCCTCTTAGCACTGCTTTTTACTGAATCCCATTGGTTTTGTGTTGTTATATTTTCATTATCATTATTTCTATGCATATTTTTATTTCCTTCTTGATTTCTTCTGTGATCTGTTGGTTATTCAGAAGTGTATTGTTTGGCCTCTCTATGTTTGTGTTTTTTATTTTCATTTTTTCCTGTAGTTAATATCTAATCTTATTGTGTTGTGATCAGGAAAGATGTTTGAAATGATTTCAGTTTTTAAAAAATTTACCAAGGCTAGATTTGTGGTCTAGGATGTGATGTACCCTGGAGAATGTTCTGTTTGCACTTGAGAAAAAGGTGAAGTCCATTGTTTTGGGATGAAATGCCCTCTAGATATCAATTAGGTCTAACTGGCCCATTGTATCACTTAAAACTTGTGTTTCCTTGTTAATTTTCTATTTGGTTGATCTATCCATAGGTATCAGCAAATTTAGAAAACTCAGCAGTGGCCACAGGACTGGAAAAAGTCAGTTTTTATTCTAATCCCAAAGAAAGGCAATGTCAAAGAATGCTCAAACTACCACACAATTGCACTCATCTCACACACTAGTAAAGCAATGCTCAAAATTCTCCAAGCCAGGCTTCACCAATACATGAACAGTGAACTTAAACAGATGTTCAAGCTGGATTTAGAAAAGGCAGAGGAACCAGAAATCAAATTGCCAACATCTGCTGGATCATCAAAAGAGCAAAAGCGTTCCAGAAAAACATCTATTTCTGCTTTATTGACTAAGCCAAAGCCTTTGACTGTGTGAATCACAATAAACGTGGAAAATTCTAAAAGAGATCGGAATACCAGACCACCTGACCTGCCTCTTGAGAAACCTGTATGCAGATCAGAAGCAACAGTTAGACCTGGACATGGAACAGCAGACTGGTTCCAAATAGGAAAAGGAGTGTGTCAAGGCTGTATATTGTCACCCTGCTTATTTAACTTATATGCAGAGTACATCATGAGAAATGCTGGGCTGGAGGAAGCAAAAGCTGGAATCAAGATTGCTGGAAGAAATATCAATAACCTCAGGTATGCAGATGACACCACCCTTATGGCATATATCCCATCCCTTTTGAAACTCCCTCCCATCTTGGTCCCCATCCCACCCCTCTAGGTTGATAAGAGTCCCTGTTTGAGTTTCCCGAGCCATAGAACAAATTCCCGNATGTACACTCGTGGCTGATTCATGTCAATGTATAGTAAAATGAATACAGTATTGTAAAGCAAAACAAACTAAAAAATAAAAATTATTAAAAAAAAAAACTTACTCAACGGACATGACTCTAACATTTTAAATTCCTCAATTATTTTTCTATACTCCAAACTTCTTAAAAATGAATAATATAATTTCAGACTTTGAAGGAACATTACAGTTCACCTAATTCAGCCTCTTTTAGCTATAGAAATGGCATAGCTGAACATTCAATTTATATGACTTATTCATTTGTCCATCAAACACTTATTGAATGCTTTGTATACTAGACATTATGCTAAGTGTCAGGAAAATCAAGATGAATAAGTTTTTCAGGAATGTGCAGCAATGTGAAAGAAATGAAATAAGCATATGATTATTATAAAATTACTAAAGACACAAATAAAGCTATGAATGGGGATTGTTGAATTACAAAGGGTAACCTGAAGGAGTCAGAACAATAATTCTGGAAATGTTTATGCCTGACCTGAATCATAAAATACTTGAAAGAGGAAGACAGATTTTAAAAGTGAAATTTGAATTTTTGAGAACTCACATTCTACTGTTTATATACTCATTTAGGGGAAAGGAGGCATTAGCCATCATTAATTCAATTGAAATTAAAACCCCCAAAGATTAAGTAGTTGTTGTATTTATAAACATGTTTAGATAGAACTCTGAAAATATAAATATTTTAAAAAATCCAAAAGAATGTAAAATTCTAAAAATAGACTGATTGTATTCTTTTGGAAATATGTCATGTTCTTTGGGCTGAAACAGATTAAAGAAGACCAGCAGAGTAATGCATCTTGTAGAGAAGGACTCAGAAACAGTAGCATTTTAACCAGTCAATAAATCAAATCCTGGGCAAGTGCAACCCAGAGAGAATGCCAGTACTGAGATCCAGGTAGTCAGGCAGGTGAGGCTAGAGTCCTGATCAAGGTTGATGGGGCCTTGCAAAGATTCAGTCAGGACTTCCAAATTAAACAAGTAGCTAAGTCTACTTTGTTAGACTTAAAGCACTTAATGTTGGAAAATGGGTGAAAAGCAGAGAATAGCAATGTGAACTATAAGGCTTTAACCTCTGGTCTTAGGGCACACGCTCCTTCCTCTCAGATGTGATTCTCTTTACCCTGATGGATGTGGGTGATTAAAAATCATAAAGATCTGCATCTCTGAAGGTCAGAGCCCTAGGATGCCAAAGGAGGCATTGCAGCTGGGTCTGGTAGATCAGTTCTGACAGGATGATACCTGAAAACATATAAATAAATAACCGGATATTTATTCCACTTAGGCTATAGATTCAAAAACTATCACTGACCTACTAGATTCAGAAATAAATTTTATACTGAATGTGAATACTGTTGATTCATTTATTACTACTTCTGCCTAAGAGTTCTTTTCCAGCGAAGAAAAATTAAACAACATACCACTTGTGATTCCATCTTCACCTCCTGCTTCCTATCCAAAACAATCAGATTTCCCCAGTAAAATCAAAGAAAGGTAGGAAGTTAAATTGTGGCTCAGGGGCTAAAAGAAGAGGAGCTTTAGTGATGACACTGAGATTACTGTGGAACAGAAGCTCTTCAGCCTGTGAATGCAATCAGAACATCTGCTGCGGACAGGTGTGTTCGTTCTATAGAAAGACAGTCAGATAAAGTGATATAAGCATGGATTCAAAGTCAGGAGTCTTGCCTTCTAGTTCCAGCTCTACCACTGAGTTCTGGGACTCCATTTTCCAATCTGCAAAATATAGTGTTTCAACGAAATGGCTACGAAAGGTCCATTGAGTATTTTATGAAGCAGATTTTTGTTTAAAGACGGTGGAGTAAAGTCTTATTTATTTCCCTCTTTTGTACCCCACAAAACACAGCAGCAACAATACATAGAAGGATGAAGAGTTGCCTCCGTGTCTAACTAATAATACAGCATGGGTGGTGCTCTAATGGCTGTCCCAGGCTGAGAGCTGGTAATGCTATCTCTGACCCCAAGCAGTTCTGCAGGGTATATAAATCATCTGAGCATAAGAGACATCCATAATTTTGATTCAAGGACAAAGTTTTGGGCAAAAGCTTTTTTTTTTTTTTCAAAATTGAGAAATTATCACAAATGAACAAACAGTAGACATCTGTCTTAAGATATTACAAAGAAAAGAAAGTAGAGAAAAGGACAAAACTAACGGGCAGGTAATACTAATAGAAAACTCACAAGTATCCACTTTCAAAGAGAGAAAGAGTTCATCAAAATATGAAAAAGATTATATGTAACATTAGGTATCTTCTAAAACATCAACTTAGAACAGTTTAAGGAAAAATACAGAGTGTTAAAAGCATCAAACTAACATCCTAGAAAGATATGTATAAGAAATTCAAGAGTTTAAGCTGCACGGAAAGCCTCATGATAAGCATAGATTAAAAATTAAAGCAAGTGATACAGTAATTGATATCAGGCTTGAGGAGAGCACAAGACATAAAATGGAGTAGGATGAACACATGAGAATGTTTACTGATTATTTCCATCTAGTCAAGGCTATGGTTTTTCCAGGAGTCATGTATAGATGTGAGAGTTGGACTATAAAGAAAGCTGAGCACCAAAGAATTGATGGTTTTGAACTGTGGTGTTATAGAAGACTCTTGAGAGTCCCTTGGACTGCAAGGAGGTCCAACTGGTCCATCCTAAAGGAGACCAGTCCTGGGTGTTTATTGGAAGGACTGATGCTGAAGCTGAAATTCCAATACTTTGGCCACCTCATGCGAAGAGCTGACTCGTTGGAAAAGACCCTGATGCTGGGAAAGATTGAAGGCAGGAGGAGAAGGGGATGACAGAGGATGAGATGTCTGGATGGCAGTACCAACTCAATGGACATGAGTCTGGGTTAAACACCAGGAGTTGGTGATGGACAGGGAGGCCTGGTGTGCTGTGGTCCATGGGGTTGCAAAGAGTCGGACGTGACTGAGTGACTGAACTGAACTATTTAATTACATAAAGCAATAAATAATATTTATCATGAATAACTAGTATTTCTCTGAAATAAAAATGAAAGAAAAATTTCATATATCTAAGAGAAAATAACATTACTTAAAGATTGTGTTATATTGAATGCCTTACTTTTATCAGAAAGGGAAAAAGAATGATCCAAGTGAAGGCAATGAATTTAATCATAAAGATGAAATCAAATGTGAGTTTAGGTAAAAGTAAATAATAATGCATCACTGATGTGTGGAAAATCAGGCTTCAGAATTTCTGCAGCCACACTCTACTGATCTACAGATGACAAAAAAGTAATTCTAAAAAAAAAATCTGATAAAAATAAAGAAGCAAGTAATAAGTATCAAATGATAAATATCCAATAATAAATATCCAATGATCTTCCAGGTATGATGGGAAAATACAGATGCTTGCATCATACCAGAATTTAGAAAATAAAGCAGATTAAAAAAACTATTAAAATTTTATATGAAGATCAATTCTCAGGATAGGATATTATTTCAAGCAAAGCAGAATGAATGCATTAAAAAAGGTTTTTGTTAAGCATCAACTATGTTTAGGAAGGAACAGAAACAAAATGTCTGAAAAAAGAACAGAATATAAAAGTCATGAACCTTTATATATATATTTTTTTAATAAATTTATTTATTTTAATTGAAAGCTAATTATTTTACAACATTATATTGGTTTTGCCATACATCAGCATGAATCTGCCACAGGTATACACGTGTTCCTCATCCTGAAACCCCTTCCCACCTCCCTCCCTGTACCATCCCTCTGGGTCATCTCAGTGCACCAGCCCCAAGCATCCAGTATCATGCATCGAACCTGGACTGATGATTCCTTTCATAAATGATATTATACATGTTTCAATGCCATTCTCCCCAAATCATCCCACCCTCTTCTTCTCCCACAGAGTCTAAAAGACTGTTCTATGCATCTGTGTCTCTTTTGCTGTCTCGCATCCAGGGTTATCATTACCATACTTCTAAATTCCATATATATGCATTAATATACTGTATTGGTGTTTTCCTTTCTGGCTTACTTCACTCTGTATGTGTATGTATGTGTATGTATACATATAGACACACACACACACACACACACACACACACATATATATATATATAGCTTTATTTTACTTTACAATACTGTATTGGTTTTGCCATACATCAGCATGAGTCCGCCATGGGTGTACACATTCCCAATTCTGAACCCCCCTCCCACCTCCTTCCCCATATCATTTCTCTGGGTCATCCCAGTGCACCATCCCCAAGCATCCTGTATCCTGCATCGAACATAGGCTGGCAATTCTTTTCTTACATGATAGTATACATACGTCAATGTCATTCTCCCAAATCATCCCATCCTCTCCCTCTCTCAAAGTCCAAAAGACTGTTCTATACATCTGAGTCTCTTTTGTTGTCTCGCATACAGGGTTATTGTTACGATCTTTCTAAATTCCATATATATGTGTAAGTATACTGTATTGGTGTTTTTCTTTCTGGCTTACTTCACTCTGTATAATCGGCTCCAGTTTCTTCCATCTCATTAGAATTGATTCAAATGTATTCTTTTTAATGGCTGAGTAATACTCCATTGTGTATATGTACCACAGCTTTCTGATCCATTCATCTGCTGAAGGACCTCTAGGTTGCTTCCATGTCCTGGCTATTACAAACAGTGCTGCAATGAACACTGGGGTACACGTGTCTCTTTCAATTCTGGTTTCCTCGGTGTGTATGCCCAGCAGTAGGACTGCTGGCTCATAAACGCATACAGGGTTATTGTTACGATCTTTCTAAATTCCATATATATGTGTAAGTATACTGTATTGGTGTTTTTCTTTCTGGCTTACTTCACTCTGTATAATCGGTCCAGTTTCTTCCATCTCATTAGAATTGATTCAAATGTATTCTTTTTAATGGCTGAGTAATACTCCATTGTGTATATGTACCACAGCTTTCTGATCCATTCATCTGCTGAAGGACCTCTAGGTTGCTTCCATGTCCTGGCTATTACAAACAGTGCTGCAATGAACACTGGGGTACACGTGTCTCTTTCAATTCTGGTTTCCTTGGTGTGTATGCCCAGCAGTAGGACTGCTGGCTCATAAGGAAGTTCTATTTCCAGTTTTTTAAGGAACTCCACACTGTTCTCCATTAGTGGCTGTACTAATTTGCATTCCCACGGTGTAAGAGGGTTCCCTTTTCTCCACACCCTCTCCAGCATTTATTGCTTGTAGACTTTTGGATCACAGCCATTCTGACTGGTGTGAAATGGTACCTATTGTGGCTTGGAATTTTGAGACATAGTCTTTAAGCTAAGTTAAATTAGTATTTAAAAACAATAGAGGTGAAGTTAGAATTTTTTAAATCAGGAAGTTGGGTTATAGAAAATGATTTTAGAAAGCTGGAGAATGAAAAACATGCTGTAAGTGAAATTACTAATTAAAGAGCTAGATTAGAAAGCAGATGAGACACAGTGAAATACAAGTTTGGATATATGAATAATAAGTCAAATATAAATATCCAGAGAGAGGAAAACATAAAAAGGGGGTACCATGAACACACAGTGAAATACAAGTTTGGATATGCTAATAACAAGTCATATATAAATATGCAGAGAGGGGAAAACAGAAAAAAGGTTATCATGAACAGGTCTAACATACATATAATTGGACTCCTAGTAGGATAAACAGAATGAGATTTTTAAAATTATCTGAAAAATAATAGCTGATGATTCCAAAACTAGTCAATTATACAATTCAAAGATTTAAGGAAATTTTCAAACTTCAAATAGAATATATAAAGTGAAAATAACATATATTATAGGAAAACATCTAAAATGTCAAAAAGAAAATATTACAAACAACTAGATATGTTTAAAAATAATAATAGAATTGACTCAGCAACATAAATGAGAGGAAAACAAGACCATGGGATGACTTCTTTTTCAAGAGCTGAAATAAAAATAACAACTGAAACCAACAAAGAATCATACAAGTAGGAAAAAAAAAGAAGGCAAAATAGAAATAGAAATTTTGGGGCAAAAAAATACTGGGTCTTCAACAGCAGCAGATTTTCAGTTTTAAAAAATACAAAAGAAGTTTTGAAAGTAAAAGTATGTTACAACTGATGAGTTGGATTTCATTGAAATTAAAAGCTTCTGTTCTAAGGTAATGCCAAGACACTGAGAAAATAAGCCACAGATAAGGAGAAAAATTTTGCCAAGGTCTATTAAAGGACTCATCCCAAAATGTACAAAATATCTTTAAACCTCAACAGTAAGACCAACAACCCGAATAAAAAATGGACAAAAGCCCTAAACTGAAGAAGATAAACAGATGGCAAATAAGTGAAATAAGCATATGAAAAGGTGCTCTACAACATAGGTAACAGGGAAATGAACTTTTTAAAAATGAGATATTATTACACATCTATTAGAAAAGTCAACAGTACAGAACATTGATAGTGCCAAATGCTGGTGAGGATGTGGAGCAATCACATCTTGGTGTTTACTCAAAGCAGAAAATTTGGGTCCACAAAAAAAAACTTGCACATGGTTGGGTTCAGTAACTTTATTCATAATTGTGACAATTTGGAAATAATCAAGATGCCCTATGGTAAGTGAATACATGAACTGTGGTACATTCAGACAATGACATGTTATTCAATACTAAAAGCATCTGAAACATTAAGTCATGAAAAGCCATGGAAAAACCTTAAATTGACATTTTTAAGTGAAAGAAGCCAGGTTGAAAGACTACATACTATGTAGTTTCAAAGATATGACATTAAGTAGAAATATCAGGATTTCCAAGAGGAGTGGGAAGAACTTATATCCAGAATCTTTAGGGCAATAAAAACACTTCATGTGATACCATAATGACGGATACATGTCACACATTTGTGCAAGCTTATAGAATGCACAACTCCAAGAAAGAATATTAATGTAAATTATGAACTTTGGATGATTTTAATATATCAATATAGGCTCATCAGTTTTAACAAAGGTGCCACAGTGGTGGGGGATTTTAAAATGGGTAAGGCTATGGACACATGGCAAAATGAAAAAAATATATATATGATGTATATGTGTATGTCTTTCTATATATATGTGTGTGTATGTATGTGTATGTATACAGTTAGTCACTCAGTCATGTCAGACTCTTTGCAACCCCATGGAGTGTAACCCACCAGAATCTTCTGTCCATGAGATTTCCCAGGCAAGAATACTAGAATGGGTATTCTAGTATCCATACCCCAGGGTATCTTCTTAACCCAGGGATTGAACCTGAGTCTCTTATATTTCAAGCAGAATTTTCATCATCAGAGCCACCAGGGAAGCCAGAATTGGAGGGAGGTAGGTGCTTCCCCAGGGGCTCAGTGGTGAAGAATCTGCCTACAATGTAGGAAACATGGGAGATGTGGGTTTGATCCCTGGGTCAGGAAGATCCCCTGGAGGAGAAAATGGCAAGCCACTGAAACATTCTTACCTAGAAACATACCATGGACAGAGGAGGCTGCTGGGTTGCAGACCTAGAGTCACATGGAGTAGGATGTGACTGAGCACACTTGCATGTATACACAAAGAGAGTGGGAGAAAGAAATGAGAGAGTCAGACAATCAGAGAGACAGAGGAAGACAAAGAGTGATTAAGGAACTAGCTCATGAAATTATGTAGATACAAGTCCAAAATCTGCATGATGTTGGATTTTAGGCTTGCGGGCTAAAGATGCAGGGAAGACTTGTTCAGGTCCTTGTGTAGCCTAATTAGCTGAATTCTCTTCTTCAGGAAGGTTGATTATTTTAAGATCTTTCACTGATTATAGAGGTCCACCCACATTATAGAGAGCAATCTGCTTTCCTCAATATCTACTGATTTAAATGTTAGTTCCACAAAAACAACAGAAAAACCTTCAGCAAAACATCTAGAGTAATATTTGCCCCAGTATCTGAGTACCATAGTCCAGGCTGACACATAAAATTAACCATCATACCCTATTACCCAAAATATAATATTCCTATTTATCCTCCTAATCATTCTGTAATTTCACCATTATGGTATTAGCCATATTCAGATGCATCTCTTTACTGCTAGAGGATATTCTGCATGAGAGAGTCTACCTGATCTGTTTCACTGTTGCTGCCCCATTATCAGAAAGTTCAGTGAAAGTGTTAGTCACTCAGTTGTGTCCAACTTTTTGTGACCCCACGGACTGCAGCCCACTAGGCTCCTCTGTTCATGGAATTCTCCAGGCACTTGGCAAATACTTAATACTTATATTTAAAGTGAAAAAATAAAAAAATGCATATCAGAGATACTTGGAAGAAAAACTTAGAAAGTTTGGTCACTGAGACAGGTGGCATATAAAAATTAATTCCGATCATCAGCTCATATGACTGTGGGTACTAATAGCATATAAAACGCTGGTTGAAGACCAGATGTAGCTACTAAGGTTTTAGCCAGATACCAGGGAGGAAACAATCCAGGATACCTGAAAGTATAAAAGGTGATTACTGAGTAAAGGATGAGACAAGATATGTAAGTGTAATTGTAAAGATTACAAGACAGGTGGAATTTCCAAGAAAGCTACACAAATAAGATGCTACTAATAAATCACTCAATTGTAGAAAATGTGCACTGTGCTTGTTTTTATTTTTATCATTTTTATTAATAATGCAGTTGATACACTCTAAGTCAGAGTGATAGAAGCAGAGATACAGAGGAAAGTGAAAGAGAACTTAGAAATCCTGAGAGTGTAAGTCATTTATTCCAGTTTACACAGCTAATATGTGGTAGAGCAGAAACAGTCAGGCGCTCTGGCATCGGCATCTGTCTTAGCCTGCTGTCTCTTTAGACTCATGCTCACGTTTAGGGGATGAGTTCTGAGAAAATAAACACTGAGAAATCATTGCATACCTAGCCAAGATAATGTAATATTACAGACAAGATAAAGTTCTCAATAAAAGCCAGTCAGTGATGCCACAGAAGTGTAAGGAAGAGGAGGACTGAATAAGAAATCGTGTTGTTCCCTTTAATTTTAACATCTGCAGTTTAATAAAAAACTGAAATAAATGAGGTACCTTAAGTTTAGAAAAGGTGTCTTCTAAGATATTAATTATTCTTCCTCACTGTTCTTTGAACTGAAATAATTAGCTTTCACATGCCTTTTTCCTGTTTGTCATTTTGACTTTTAGATCTCAAGGGCATCGTCTTCTTGGTTGTTCTTTCAAGTATCTGTTATAATGGTAACCATCTGCTATTTAGAGCCCTTCTAATGGCATAATAGTCTCTTTGCTGCCAGTCAATTAAAATAAACAAGAAGGAAATTCTATTTTTTTCCAGGCTGCCAGAATATTATTCTAAAATTTGGCATTTATATTATCCAGAAAAAAGAAATGAAGAATGTTTCAATCAATCTGCATGCTAAGTTGCTTCAGACTTGCCAGACTCTTTGTGACCTTATGGACTGTAGCCCCCCAGGCTCCTCTGTCCATGAGATTCCCCAGGCATGAACAGTGGAGTGAGCGGGCTGCCATGCCCTCCTCCAGGACATCTTCCCAACCCAGAGATCAACCCGCATCATTTGTGTCTCCTGCATTGGCAAGCAGGTTCTTTATCACTAGCACCACCTGGGAAGCCCAAGATCTTTTTTTTTTTTTAACCTGATAATTGCACTTTTAAAGTGTTCATTAAATACAGAAAGTCAAATTTTGCTTATCTCTGGACCTCCTTAGTGTATGTCAGGTTTTTGTTGGGATCATTTAAAACCTCAAAAACTCATAGGCTCAATGCAAGAAAAAAGTTGCATAGATTTGGACTGGTTTCCATCCATTGGTTCCCACTTAAGAGATAGTTCAGCTGAAAGTCAGTTAAAAGTGTGAAAAGAAGCTGTAAAATGAAGTGCTCGACAGTTCAGAGGTCAACAGTTTTCAGTGTCTGAATGATTGACCTCCACTGACCAACATAAATTACCCATAAAATACATAATATAAATGATATAAAGGTGAGAAAAACCCTATTAAGTGATGCAGAAGTAAGGACATACTAAATTAAAGGAAGAAATCTGAAGATCTTTTCTATTACCCAAATTACTCTTCTGGTAAAGAAGAGAAAATTGCGTAAAAACTCAGATTGGAAGTAGTCTATAGTTTCATGGTATATTTTTCCTCTATTTAAGTATATACCTAAATACCTAAAGTCTTATATTCATCCAAACAAGGCTGTATTTTCTTAAAGATCTTCAGTACCCACATTCATTGCTAATTCCTCTGATCTATTATCAGTCGGCATCTTGTTAAACCTTCTGAAATATTTCACTCCTCTGATCACACTGCGCATGTTTTTTTTTTTCTTTCACACTGTTATTCTAGAAATCTTTTCTCAATTGTTTTGCTTAATAATGCACTGCTCTTGTATCTGCAATTATTAATTATAAGCCCACTTTACTGGCTCTTCTCTTGCCACCAGATTAAAAAATAATAAAGGGAGAAAAGAAAATCTCTAGGCATGATTTTCAGCTCTTTTTTTCTTGATTTACTTGGTCACTTAGACTATTTAAATCACAGGACAGCTTTGCAGACCAACTCTGACATGACTCTTAATTCTTCAGTCTTTAACACACAAAGCACTCCGCTGAATCTCTTTCCATGACTCCTTTTAGAGGAATTTGTGGTTCTCTCTTTCTAGCCTGTTCTCTCTGATAGCTGCTCACTTTTCTTTAACAAATTCTGTTCCTTCAAAACACAATGCAAAATGAACATACTCTTTGAAGGATTCTGCTACTTCGTAGGAAAAAAGTAGTATTTTCAGTTTCTCTGTTCAGAGAGTATATTAATATGTCCAGCACCAACTGCCTTCAGTTGTGATTTTAAATTTTTTTTTAACGTTTCTACTATATTACATGGTAAACAGAGAGAAGAGCCCAAGTCTTATCATCTTTATCTTTGCCACTGGGTTTAGCCTTACTCTTTCAACACAGAGAGCCCTTAGTAAATGCTAGTTGTTTTTCTTTGACAATGGCATTTTAAACNACTGAAGTTGAACGGTTCTATGATGACCTACAAGATCTTTTAGAACTAACACCCAGAAAAGATGTCCTTTTCATTCTAGGGGACTGGAATGCAAAAGTAGGAAGTCAAGAAACACCTGGAGTAACAGGCAAATTTGGACTTGGAATACAAAATGAAGCAGGGCCAAGACTAATAGAGTTTTGCCAAAAGAATGCAGTGGTCATAGCAAATACCCTCTTCCAACAACACAAGAGAAGACTCTACACATGGACATCTCCATATGGTCAACCCCAAAATCAGATTGACTATATTCTTTGCAGCCAAAGATGAAAAAGCTCTATACTGTCAGCAAAAACAAGACTGGGAGCTGACTGTGGCTCAGATCATGAACTCCTGATTGCCAAATTCAGACTTAAATTGACTAAAGTAGAGAAAACCACTAGACCATTTAGGTATGACCTAAATCAAGTTCCTTATGATTATACAGCAAAAGTGAGAAGTACATTTAAGGGACTAGATCTGATAGATAGAGTGCCTGATGAACTATGGACGGAGGTTCATGCTATTGTACAGGAGACAGGGATCAAGACCATCCCCATGGAAAAGAAATGCAAAAAAGCAAAATGGCTCTCTGGGGAGGCCTTACAAATAGCTGTGAAAAGAAGAGAAGCAAAAAGCAAAGGAGAAAAGGGAAATAAGCATCTGAATGCAGAGTTCCAAAAAATAGCAAGGAGAGATAAGAAAGCCTTCTTCAGTGATCAATGCAAAGAAATACAGGAAAAGAACAGAATGGGAAAGACTAGAGATGTCTTCAAGAAAGCTAGAGATACCAAGGGAATATTTCATGTAAAGATGGGCTCGATAAAGGACAGAAATGGTCTGGACCTAACAGAAGCAGAAAATATTAAGAAGAGGTGGCAAGAATACACAGAAGAACTGTACATAAAAGATCTTCAGGACCAAGATAATCACATAGTGTGATCACTCACCCAGAGCCAGACATCCTGGATTGTGAAGTCAAGTTGGCCTTAGAAAGCATCACTACAAACAAAGCTAGTGGAGGTGACAGAATTCCAGTTGAGCTGTTTCAAAT
>SJXQ01006236.1:257229-269445 GCA_006408695.1 Aepyceros melampus | reverse complement strand
TATGCAGAGTACATCATGAGAAGTGCTGAACTGGAAGAAACACAAGCTGGAATCAAGATTGCTGGGAGAAATATCAATAACCTCAGGTATGCAGATGACACCACCCTTATGGCAGAAAGTGAAGAACTAAAGAGCCTCTTGATGAAAGTGAAAGAGGAGAATGAAAAAGTTGGCTTAAAGCTCAACATTCAGAAAATGAAGATCATGGCATCCAGTCCCATCACTTTATGGGAAATAGATGAGGAAACAGTGGAAACAGTGTCAGACTTTATTTTTTTGGGCTCCAAAATCATTGCAGATGGTGATTGCTGCCATGAAATTAAAAGACACTTACATAGGAAGGAATGTTATGACCAACCCGGATAGCATATTCAAAAGGAAAGACATTAGTTTGCCAACAAAGGTCTGTCTAATCAAGGCTGTGGTTTTTCCAGTGGTCATGTATGGATGTGAGAGTTGGACTGTGAAGAAAGCTGAGCACCAAATAATTGAAGCTTTTGAACTGTGGTGCTGGAGAAGACTCGAGAGTCCCTTGGACTGCAAGGAGATCCAACTAGTCCATTCTAAATGAGATCAGTCCTGGGTGTTCTTTGGAAGGACTGATGCTTTAGCTGAAACTCCAATACTTTGGCCACTTCATGGTAAGAGTTGACTCCTTGGAAAAGACTCTGATGCTGGAAGGGATTGGGGGCAGGAGGAGAAGGGGACGACAGAAGATGAGATGGCTGGATGGCATCACCCACTCGAAGGACATGAGTTTGGGTGACACCGACTCAATGGACATGAGTTTGGGTGAACTCTGGGAGTTGGTGATGGACAGGGATGCCTGGCGTGCTGTAGTTCATGAGGTTGCAAAGAGTTGGACATGACTGAGCGACTGAACTGAACTGAAAATACTTTGGCCACTTCATGGTAAGAGTTGACTCCTTGGAAAAGACTCTGATGCTGGAAGGGATTGGGGGCAGGAGGAGAAGGGGACGACAGAAGATGAGATGGCTGGATGGCATCACCCACTCGAAGGACATGAGTTTGGGTGACACCGACTCAATGGACATGAGTTTGGGTGAACTCTGGGAGTTGGTGATGGACAGGGATGCCTGGCGTGCTGTAGTTCATGAGGTTGCAAAGAGTTGGACATGACTGAGCGACTGAACTGAACTGAACTGAAGACAGTGTAGGATTTTTGGGTAAAATGATTTTAATTCAAGTTTCATTTTACAGAGATATATTTGTAAACTTTTTTCAATTAGATTTAGAAACTATATTATTAAAAATTACATTTACTTATCCTTCTTTTGTAAATTATCTTCTCCTATTATTAGAAAATTAATACCTAGTTTTACTATATACATAGTTAAGTTTCTTTTCAATGGTTGGTCTGTTTACTGTGTTATTGTTTTTCTTAAGAGTGTCACCTGTATTATGTCAGGCATTCATATGTATCTATGGTATCTTTTTGTGACCTCTATTCTATTCCTTTGTCCACACATACATTGTTATACCAAGACAACATTGTGCTAATCTTAATGTGTATATATATATATATTCCTCTTTATTTGAACTAATGTTTTGGAGGATTTTTACCTGAAATTCTACTGGTTAGATTTTAATATAGATACAAAAATTTCTTTTTAGGTATTGTTTACATGGTGCTTTTTTTTCAATCCTATTTTTCCTTACTTTTCAGTATTTTTATATCTTATGTGAACTTCTTGTAAATAGCATATAGTTGGCTTTTTTGTCAAGAATGATCATTTTGGGGCTTCCCAGGTGGTACTAGTGGTAAAGAACTCACCTGTCATTGCAGGGAGACGTAATACATGGGAGTTCTATCCCTGGGTTGGGAAGATTCCCTGTAGCAGGGCATGGCATCTCACTACAATATTCTTGCTGAGAGAATCCCCATGGACAGAGAAGCCTGGGAGGCTACAGTCCATACAGTCATACAGAATTGGACACAGCACGAAGCAACTTAGCATGCACGCGTGATCATTTTTGTCTTTTAATTGGAGAAATTAATTTATTTTCAGTTATATTAATAATGTTTATGTTTGAACTGGGTCTTCCCAGGTGATGCAGAGGTAAAGAATCCTTCTGCCAATTCAAGAGATGCTAGAGATGTGGGTTTAATCCGTGGGTCGAGAAGATCCCCTAGAATAGGAAATGACAACCTCCTTGGAAATGGTAGCTTTTCTTAGAAATTCTCATGGACAGAGAAGCCAGGTATGCTATAGTCCATGGACTTGCAAAGAATTGGACACACCTGAGCACCGGGAGCACTCATGCATGTTTGAATTTAAATCTCTGTGCCATTTGTTAAATGTGTGTCGTCACTCAGTCGTGTCCAACTCTTTGTGACCCCATGGACTGTAGCCGACCAGGCTCCTCCATCCATGGGATTTTCTAGGCAAGAGTACTGGAGTGGGGTGCCATTTCCTTCTCCAGGGGATCTTCCTGAGCCAGGGATTGAACCTGGTCTCCCTCATTGCAGGCAGATGCTTTACTGTCTGAGCCACTGGGGGAAACCATTTGTTCAGTGCTTATTTTATTTGCTCTGCATTCCCCTTTCTCTCATTTAAGTCAGATATTTGCACTCTCTCTCTTATCCCAGCTGTACTAAGATAAAATTTTCTCAGAAATAGAGAATTTTAACAAATATAAAACCTAGAGTCTGTCATACAGAGTAAAGTAAGTCAGAAAGATAAAAACAATTATCATATAGTAACACTTATATATGGAATCTAGAAAAGAGGTACCAATGAAACTTTATGCAGGGCAGGAGCAGAGACACAGACACAGAGAATGAATGTGCATACAAGAGAGTGGTGGAAGGAGGATGGGCAGAATTAGGAGATAGGGATTGATGTAGATCCACTACCATGTGTAAAATAGACAGATTGCAGGAAGCTGCTGTATACACAGGGATATTAGCTCAGTGCTCTGTGATGACCTAGAAGGATGGGATGGGGTGGATGAGAGGGAGGTCTAAGAGGAAGGAGATATCTGTATCTATCTCTGTCTCGAGAGATAGCTGATTCACGTCATTGTACAGCAAAAACTAACACAATATTGTGAAGCAACTAAAAGCAATTAAAAAAAATAATAACTTGAATGAGGCAGGATGTAAAGTAAGGACTAGTAAGGGTCCAAAATGTCCAAAACTGGAGAAACAATGAATGAGAAACTTTTAAGGAGACACAATAAGTCTTAAGAGAAAGTTAGCATCTAGTCAATCTCAGTATTGGAGAGACTTAGATTGTAGCTGGAAAAGTGTCCAATTATCAAGGCTGTGGTGAGTAAACAAGAAGCCTTCTGATTAATTCCTATAGTCATGGGTGTGACTCTGCTTCTGAAGGGACTCGACAATATGGGAGTTCATTCTGGGGTCTAAGAAGTAGGAATAGTAGCTACTTTGGGAAAGATCAGAGTCACTCCTAAATAAGTGTAAATAGACAATGGTATTTCAGGTCTTGACTTGGACTTTTACAGTCTCCCTCCACCTGTGTCCATTGACCAAAACAAATCACATGGAGAAGGCCAACATCCAAATCACAGGAAAGTATCCTCTGCCAAAGGTGGTTTGGGGTTAAGGAATAGGTGTTTGCTGGACAGCAGTTTAATTGGCCTCAGTGACTAACTAGAAATGCTTTTAAAGTGCACCCATCAGTATTTTCTGTGCTTTTTGCTCATGCAGAAAAAAAAAAAAAATCCATCCTTGGGCTTCTGGACCTTCTTATTTTGGTCTTTATGAATCTTTAAATGAAATCTGGGAAGCAGCTGGGTCCTTTCTTTATGAAATCTGCTTGCAATACCCTACTATATATTTTAGAACTTGAAAAAATTCATATAAAATACATGACTCCTTTCCTCCTCCCCCTAAAACAAGGTCTCTGTAGGGCTCTTCAGACTCAATGAACCTCAAATTTGATAGGCAACTTCAGTTAGTTCCCATTAAATATAGGAATTTGTTCTTGAGCATTTTTCCAATTGTTATCTTGAACTATAGTATTTTGAAATTGATTAATATAATATGTATTAGAATATAGAAATTTATAATGTAGATATAGAATAATACTTTAATCATTTCATTATTTTTAATATTAGAGAAAGTTCCTGATGTATTGGAAATATTATGTAGGGAATAAAATGAAGGTACTCCTATGCACTCACATAAATATTGTGCATCATGTTGACAGTAAACCACCCAAACATAAATCCTCGCATACAAGAAACACCTAAAGATGAATAGCAGCAAAATGCATATCTGAAAGAGCATAAACATACTACCGTGTACAAAATAGATAACCAATAAGGATCTACTTTATAGCACAAGAAACTATACTCAATATTTTGTAATAAATTCTAATGAGAAAGAATCCAAAAAAGAATAACTAAAACATCCTTGTAAATCAACTGTATTTCAATTTAAAAAAAGTTTTTAAAAAGAGTATGGATAAAACAAACACCTCCAATCCATTGAATGTATGTAGCTAAACCAAAAGTATAGGATAATATGCAGAATATTGGAACAGTGGTAGGTTTTTTTCATTACCTAATATCTTCAGATACAAACAATTCATATTAGTCACTTCAGAAGAAATAAAAGGAAAATTGCAAAGAAAGATGTATGATAATCGTGGAAATGGCATTGTATTTGTAGAAATTGTGAAAAACAAAACAGATTCTATGAGGGTTTTAATTTGCTTGGTTGACCCAGAATGGCAAAGCATCACTGATGCTGCAAAGTCACAAGCAGTAAAGACAGGGCACATCATAAACACCTGGATAAAAGATAGTCAGAAAAGATGCCAAGAGACTTGGGGAAAAAGGAGAAAAAAAACAGGAAATAGCTCAGGGCCATTGTTGGCTTTAGGACTCATGTGCTCCTAGGGATTTTTGCTTTGTTGTTGTTTTTATTCAATGAGGATTTTCTTACTTTTTTGCTCTATAAAGAATGTCTTAGAAATATTTTGTATTTTGTATATGCTGTAGTGGAAAGATTCCTCTGAACCTTTAAATTCTTTTTGTTGTCAGAAATAAAATCTCTCCTGAAAATCTTCACCAAATCTTAGACAGAAACAAGGCTCTTACATTGTCATAAAGTTTCCCCAAATCTTTTTTTCTTTTCTTTAAAGATAATTTAAATACTTAGATATGTAAAATATATCATACCACAAAAAAATTCCAGGAATTGTTCTCCTGTCCTGTTTCTATAGCACATCACTTTATTTTATTTTATTTTTTTAAACTCAGTAAGATGTAATCTGCAGCAGCTTGGACCATGGGGATGATCCAAGGGAACAATGCAAGGAACTTCCAGAGGAAAATTATTTGATCAATAACCAAATTTCACTTTATCAAATTTTAGTTTTATGAAGCTCAGATTTATGAAGGCCAGAACTCCAAGTATTAACATAAAGCATAGCTCACTCTTATAGTGCCTTACAGTCAGGCTCTGGGGTCAGTAGACTTTCTTCTTACCGCTGCCTTCCTTCAAAATCCACAGCTTCTTTGAAGCTTTTGCATTTTATTTATTTATTTTTTTCATAAGAAAGTATAATTTTTTTAATTTTTATTTTTTTAGTTTGTTTTGCTTTACAATACTGTATTCATTTTGCTACACATCGACATGGATCAGCCACGAGTGTACATGAACTCCCAATCCCGACCCCCACCTCCCCCCTCCTGCCCCACACCCTCTCTCTGGATTATCCCCGTGCATCAGTCCCAAGCATCCTGCATCCTGCATCAAACCTGGACTGGCGATTCGTTTCACTTATGATATCACACATGTTACACTGCCACTCTGCCAACCCATCCCACCCTCTCCCTCTCCTACAGAGTCCAAAAGGCCGTTCTATACATCTGTGTCTCTTTTGCTGTCTTGCGTACAGGTTTATCATTACCATCATTCTAAATTCCATATATATGTGTAAGTATACTGTATTGGTGTTTTTCTTTCTGGCTTACTTCACTCTGTTTAATTGGCTCCAGCGTCTTTTGCATTTTAATATACCACCCACCAGCTTCCTTCATTTCTGTCATTGCCATTTTCTAGGTCATTTTCTTTCGTTCATGAAAATAGGACTCCTCATCTTTCATATGGTCATTCTCAGGTAAATGTTTGGCCTCTCAGTGGTTTGACCTAATTATCTTCAGTTTTCTTCCCCTGCTCTCAACTTTGCTAGGCATTCCCATCATTCTTCCTGAAAACAACTCTTTTGCCCATTTCCTATTTGCCCATTTCTGTTCCCTTCTAACCTTGAAAGAACCTAATTAACCTGTTTATTCTTTTCCTAGATAGAAGTAAGAATGAAGAATTAAATAGTTAAAGAATGATGAGCTCTCTGCCCTTAATTACCTCCTTAGCAATCTTGCAGGCATATCACACAGGCAAAATAACATCTGTAGTGACAGCCAGTCAGCCTTCATGCAATGGAGAAGAATATGGAACCCAGGCTCCTGCCTCTGTGGTTCACTGAGATTCTTCTCGTATTTTCCATTAAAAACTGTCCCAAGTGAGCAAAATATTTGGATTTGGTCTCAAGACATGAATCTACCTTCTCCCCAGATTGCCAGCTTTTCTTATTAAGCCATCTTTACTTTCTCTTGACACTTGGCCTCTTCAATTGTTGGCTTCAAGTGACAAGGAGCTAAATTTGAGTTCCGTAACACTCCTACCCTAGACCCTATTGATGCACCATTACAGACATTTCTATTTCAAGCATCTCAGGCTTTGGCCTGTTCACATATCATCCTGGTAACTTCTACCAGCTCAATTACTGCAATAATCAAATCAGCCCCAATTTTTTGGTACCTTTTCAATATCACTGCTCCCTTCTTTCTTCAGTTGTCTGTTTAACTCATGTCTGATGCTCATCATATCTCTTTCATGCAAACACACCAAAATCTTTTGCTTTCCCTCTGTTATATAGACTAAAAAATTATGTCCAACCTTTCCTGAATCAGCTATGTTCATTGATTACAGAAAAAATATATACTCATATAACTTGTGATTGAATATGCAATGAAGCCCTCAAACGGGTATTCAAACATGCCCCCAAATCCTATTACTTTGTGCCTTCTCTCTTCAAACTTCTAATACTACTTTCTTCATTCACTTTTGTGATGCACCCACTTTTTACCTACTGTAAAAATATTCAAAACCAGACATAATCAATACATCAATAAAGCCACATGCATCCCTGCTGATGCATCTATGCCTTCCCTCTTGCCACAAAAGAATAACTGTTTCTACTCCCCAATAAAGTCAACCCACTGTGATGCTCTGGATCCTGTCCTCTTTTCATTTTCCTCTCTCTCCTTCAGCAACTTTCTTGTCTACTGGGTCTTTCTTAATTTCCCTGCTCAGGTGTGCTACATCAGGTCCTATATCTTTATTTGCCTTCCCATGGATTCCTTTGGCAGTCTGTGGAATCCTACTGTCTTCTCAGAATGATGTTTTAAATATATAAAGGAAAATACTGAAGATCGCAAAGAAAATAGACTGTATAGAAACATGGAAAATCTCACAATGTAAATATGTGCTGCTGTATTAATGCTTTTAATAATGAAAATACATTTAAAATAAAGGAAGGATAAAATTAATTTTTTAGGTAGTTGCAGAGAAGCAGTCTGGTCTCCCTGTGCTATGCAGCAGTTTCCCACCTGTTACGTATTTTACACAAGATAGTATACGTATGTCAATGCCACTTTCTCAGTTGTCCTACCCTCTCCTTCCCCTGCTGTGTCCACAGGTTTGTCTCCATTCCTTCCCTGTAAATATGTTCATCAGTACTATTTTTCTAGATTCCATGTCTGTGTGTTAATATATAATATTTGCTGAGGCTCAAAAGGAAGGTGATATATATATATTATATCCCGTTCAGTTCAGTTGTTCAGTCGTACACTACTACAACCCCATGGACTGCAGCATCCCAGGCCACCCTGTCCATCACCACCTCCCAGAGTTCACCCAAACTCATGTCTATTGAGTCGGTGATACCATCCAACCATCTCATCCTCTGTCGTCCCCTTCTCCTCCTCCCCTAAATCTTTCCCAGCATCAGGGTCTTTTCAAATGAGTCAGATCTTCACATCAGGTGGCCAAAGTATTGGAGTTTCAGCTTCAACATCAGTCCTTCCAATGAATACCCAGGACTGGTCTCTTTAGGAGACTGGTTGGATCTCCTTGGTGTCCAAGGACTCTCAAGAGTCTTCTCCAGCACCACAGTTCAAAAGCATCAATTCTTTGGCCCTCAGTTTTCTTTATAGTCCAGCTCTCACATCCATACATGGCTCCTGGAAAAACTATAGATTTTTACTAGACAGACCTTTGTTGGCAAAGTAATGTCTCTGCTTTTTAATATGCTGTCTAGGTTGGTCATAAGCTTTCTTCCAAGGAGCAAGTGTCTTTTAATCTCATCTGCATTGATTTTGGAGCCCAATAAAATAAAGTCTGTCACTGTTTCCCCATCTATTTCCCATGAAGTGATGGGACCAGATGCCATGATCTTCGTTTTCTGAATGTTGAGCTTTAAGCCAACTTTTTCACTCTCCTCTTTCACTTTCAACAAGAGGCTTTTTAGTTCTTCTTCACTTTCTACTATAAGTGTGGTATCATCTGCATATCTGAAGTTATTGATATTTCTCCCAGCAATCTTGATTCCAGCTTGTACTTCATCCAGCTTGGCATTTCACATGATATACTCTGCATATAAGTTAAATAAACAGGATAATAAAATACAGCCTTGATGTACTCCTTTCCCGATTTGGAACCAGTCTGTTGTTCCATGTCCAGTTGCTTCTTGATCAGCATACAGGTTTCTCAGGAGGCAGGTCAGGTGATCTGGTATTCCTATCACTTTAAGAATTTTCCACAGTTTGTTGTGATTTACACAGTCGAAGGCATTGGCATAGTCAAAAAAGCAGAAGTAGATGTTTTTCTGGAACTCTCTTGCTTTCTCAGTGATCCAATGGATGTTGGTAACTTCATCTCTGGTTCCTCTGCCTTTTCTAAATCCAGCTTGAACATCTGGAAGTTAATGGTTCATGTACTGTTGAAGCCTGGCTTGGATAATTTTGAGCATTACTTTGCTAGCATGTGAGATGAGTGGAATTGTGTGGGAGTTTGAACATTCTTTGGCATTGCCTTTCTTTGGGATTGGAATGAAAATTGACCTTTTCCAGTCTGTGGCCACTGCTGAGTTTTCCAGATTTGCTGGCATATTGAGAGCAGCACTTTCATATAGCATCATCTTTTAGGATTTGAAATAACTCACCTGGAATTCCATCACCTCCACTAGCTTTGTAGTAACGCAACTTGACTTCACACTCCAGGATGTTTAATTCTAGGTGAGTAATCACACCACCTATAATAAAATGGGCTGCCACCAGGGAAGCCCAAATGCTAAAAAGTTGAAAAAGCTGGTGCCAAGAGTGTTATAAAGGGACCCAATTTATTCTGGTGGAGTTAGGAAAATTTGCCTAAAGGGGAGAAATTGAGTTGAAATGTAAAAGTTGAATACAAATGAATGAAGCAAGGAAGTGGGCAGGATGGGAAGGAAAGAATGAGAAAGGAAAGAAGAGGCAGGAGATAGGAAGGAATAAAGGGAGATGGTGAGGAATGGCTTTCCAGGCAGAACCAATAGCATATACAAAGATTCTGAATTCAGGAATATACATATTATGTTTGAGAAACTAAAAAAAAGAGTAATATCTTCTGGTAAGTTCTACAGAGCATAGAAAACTTTCAGAAAAGGAAGATTGGGACCAGTTAATATGTGGGATTTTATCACAAGAGTCATGGAAAATTACTGAAACGTTTTAGAGAAACAATTGGTAAGATTAAATTTGCACTGTTAACTGCCTTACAGATGGACTTTGTAAACAGACTCTGCCATACATTAGAACAATAACATAAAGGCCAATTCCATTGTTGCTGAAGAACTCAAAATTAATTATTAAAATGACTAAAAATTTATCTTAAATGAAAGTTGGAATACACAGAAATCTTTGAATCCATTTAAATGTGTCCTGGCTTCTACAAATAAGCATATATATATATATATATATATATGCACAATAATCAAATAATTATTAAATTATATTAAAGAATACACTTTAAAAGGTAAAATGATGACTCTCATATAAATATAAAATGAACACATCATAGATTTTAACTCCTTGTCAAATGAAATTAATAAGATGCTAAACCAGTTTCAAAGGAAAATTCAAAAAGCAATACATATGTAGGAAAATAAGAAATGCTGAAATAAATTTACAAATATATGCACAATGAGTCTACTCACAAGCAATAATCAATTCCACTCTCCACCTGGAACAGCTGATTTGCATTTCTATGGGGAAGGATCTTTGCATTGTTATTATGTACTCATAACTTGCAGGGTATCAAGAGAGTGCTGAAATGATGAAAGAGTGAGAAAAAAATAGAAGAACACATTTTGGGTCAATTTCAAGTCTGTGAGTATTTTTTCTACCCATATATGAATATAAATTGTATATAATAATGATGCTCTAATGCTGGTCAAAAAAATACTGCTCTGTCCTGTAATAGATGTGACATAGAATCAATGCTCTTATTTTTAGCAAAGCTCTGTGGGCTTCTGGAACACTTCTACTTTGTTATTGATAGAGGTCAGCTTTAGAATCTAGGAATCCAGATAAATTTCAGTCATGTGAGACTGAGCAGAGAATCCAGTCCCATAATGCAGAATTCCTGACCCATGGAAACTGTGAGATGATAAATTCATATTGTTTTAAGTCATTAAAGTTGTGAAATTCTTACACAGACTATAAACCTGTGAGTCCATCTATATGGAGCTCAAAACTAGGCAAAACTGAACTGTGGTTTAAATAATAAGATGCAGCCATCTCTGGGAAGTAAGGAAGGTAATAATTGGGTGGGTTTGTGTGGACTTCTGGAATCTGATGATGCTCATTTCTTGATCTGGAGAGGTGCACTTACTTGGTAGAAATTCATTAAGCTGTACAATGGGAAAGTACTTTGTATACTTTTGTTAGCCATTCCCTTCTCTAGGGGATCTTCCCGGTTCAGGAGTTGAACCCGGGTCCCTTGCAATGCAGGCGGATTCTTTACCATCTAAGCTACCAGGGAAGCCTTCTGCATGTATACTTCAGTTAAATATTATTGAAGAAAGATAGGATTTAGCTTTTCTATGAGTTTATATTATTCTATTGAAAAAACAAACAAACAAACAAAAAAACCAATAACAAAAAAAACCCTGATAATATTAACATATATTAAGCTCTTCTAAGGGCTTCATGTGAATTTGCATTTTTATATTTTAATTTTGGTTTTGGCACTCTTTTTAATATAGAAATTTGTTAATCTGGTATGAGGTGAGGTGAGGTGAAGTCGCTCAGTCGTGTCTGACTCTTTGCGACCCCGTGGACTGTAACCTACTAGGCTTCTCAGTCCATGGGATTCTCCAGGCAAGAATACTGGAGTGGATTGCCATTTCCTTCTCCAGAGGATCTTCCCAACCCAGGGATCGAACCCGGGTCTCCCGCATTGGAGGCAGACGCTTTAACCTCTGAGCCACCAGGGAAGCCTTAATCTGGTATAGTCAGATGTAAAAATACTTGTGCTTTGAGATACACAGCTAATCCTTGAATAACATGGATTTGAACTGTGCAGGTCCATTTATACATGGCTTTTTTTCCAATATAGTATTTTCATTTTACAGAGACTTAAGTATGGGGGAAGAATTGATACTTTTGAACTGTGGTGTTGGAGAAGACTCTTGAGAGTCCCTTGGACTGCAAGGAGATCCAACCAGTCCGTTCTGAAGGAGATCAGCCCTGGGATTTCTTTGGAAGGAATGATGCTAAAGCTGAAGCTCTAGTACTTTGGCCACCTCATGAGAAGAGTTGAGTCATGGGAAAAGACCCTAATGATGGGAGGGATTGAGGGCAGGAGGAGAAGGGGACGACAGAGAATGAGATGGCTGGATGGTATCACGGACTCAACGGACGTGAGTCTGAGTGAACTCCGGGAGTTGGTGATGAACAGGGAGGCCTTGCGTGCTGTGATTCACGGGGTCGCAAAGAGTCGGACACGATTGAGCGACTGAACTGAACTGAACTGAACTAAGTATGGGGGAAAGTGTTCCATTCAGTTCAGTTCAGTCACTCAGTCGTGTCCGACTCTTTGAGACCCCATGAATCGCAGCA
>SJXQ01006236.1:151895-256014 GCA_006408695.1 Aepyceros melampus | reverse complement strand
TCTGTCCTTTATTGAGCCCATCTTTGCATGAAATGTTCCCTTGATATCTCTAATTTTCTTGAAGAGATCTCTAGTCTTTCCCATTCTGTTGTTTTCCTCTATTTCTTTGTATTGATCGCTGAAGAAGGCTTTCTTATCTCTTCTTGCTATTCTTTGGAACTCTGCATTCAGATGCTTATATCTTTCCTTTTCTCCTTTGTTTTTTGTCTCTTCTTTTCACAGCTATTTGTAAGGCCTCCCCAGACAGCCATTTTGCTTTTTTGCATTTCTTTTCCATGGGGATGGTCTTGATCCTTGTCTCCTGTACAATGTCATGAACCTCATTCCGTAGTTCATCAGGCACTCTATCTATCAGATCTAGACCTTTAAATCTATTTCTCACTTCCACTGTATAATCATAAGGGGTTTGGTTTAGGTCATACCTGAATGGTCTAGTGATTTTCTCTACTTCAATTTAAGTCTGAATTTGGTAATAAGGAGTTCATGATCTGAGCCGCAGTCAGCCCTGGTCTTGTTTTTATTGACTGTATACAGCTTCTCCATCTTTGGCTGCAAAGAATATAATCAATCTGATTTCGATGTTGACCATCTAATGATGTCCATGTGTAGAATCTTCTCTTGTGTTGTTGGAAGTGGGTGTTTGCTATGACCACTGCATTTTCTTGGCAAAACCCTATTAGTCTTTGCCATGCTTCATTCCTCATTCAGGGATCACAATATGAGAAATAAAAAAACTAGGGTCTGGGTCCTGATTCTATCTAAACGTTCAATTTTCTGCATTTTGGTAAGTCTTATAACAATTCCTTTGTTTTTGAGGAAGAGACAGTGATACTTGGGCTGTGGAGACTGAGGAATGAAGGGCAGTAGGTACTCTTAAACCTCACCTTTTTTGAAGCTCCACTGTACTCAGTTCTTGTTTAAGAATCTTTCCCTAACCTGCAATGATTTTAGAGTTAANGACCCCATGGACTACACCACGCCAGGCTTTCCTGTCTATCACCAATTCCCAGAGCTTGCTCAAACTCATGTCCATCCAGTCAGTGATGCCATCCAACCATCTCATCCTCTGCTATCCCCTTCTCCTCCTGCATTCAATCAGCATATTGGGCACCTACCTACCAACCTGGGGAGTTCATCTTTCAGTGTCACATCTTTTTGCCTTTTCATACTGTTCATGGTGTTCTCAAGGCAAGAATACTGAAGTGGTTTGACATTCATCAGTCCTTCCAATAAACACCCAAGACTGATCTCCTTTAGGATGGACTGGTTGAATCTCCTTGTAGTCCAAGGGACTCTCAAGAGTCTTCTCCAACACAGCAGCTCAAAAGCATTGCTTCTTTGCTGCTCAGCTTTCTTTATAGTCCAACTCTCATCCATACATGACTACTGAAAAAACCATAGCTTTGACTAGATGGACCTTTGTTGGCAAAATATGTCTCTGCTTTTTAATATGCTGTCTAGGTTGGTCATAGCTTCTCTTCCAAGGAACAAACATTTTAATTTCATCACTGCAGTCACCATCTGCAGTGATTTTGGAGCCCCAAAAGATAAAGTCTGTCACTGTTTCCATTGTTTTCCCATCTATTTGCCATGAAGTGATGGGACCGGATACCATGATTTTAATTTTTTGAATGCTGAGTTTTAAGCCAGCTTTTTCACTCTCTTCTCTCACTTTCATCAAGAGGCTCTTTAGCTCTTCACTTTGTGCCATAAGGGTGGTGTCATCTGCATATCTCAGGTTATTGATATTTCTTCCATCAGTCTTGATTCCAGCTTATGCTTCATGCAAGTTCGCATTTTTCATAATGAATTCTGCATATAAATTAAATAAGCAGGGTGACAATATACACCCTTGATATACTCCTATTTCAATTTGGAACCAGTCCATTGTTTCATTTCCAGTTCTAACTGTTGCTTCTTGACCTACATATAGACTTCTCAAGAGACAAGTCAGGTGGCCTGGTATTCCCATCTCTTGAAGAGTTTTCCACAGTTTGTTTTAAGGGTGGTGTCATCTGCATATCTCAGGTTATTGATATTTCTTCCATCAGTCTTGATTCCAGCTTATGCTTCATGCAAGTTCGCATTTTTCATAATGAATTCTGCATATAAATTAAATAAGCAGGGTGACAATATACACCCTTGATATACTCCTATTTCAATTTGGAACCAGTCCATTGTTTCATTTCCAGTTCTAACTGTTGCTTCTTGACCTACATATAGACTTCTCAAGAGACAAGTCAGGTGGCCTGGTATTCCCATCTCTTGAAGAGTTTTCCACAGTTTGTTGTGATCCACACAGTCAAAGGATTTAGTGTAGTCAGTGAAGCAGAAATAGATGTTTTTCTGGAACTCTCTTGCTTTTTTCATGATCCAACGGATGTTGGCAACTTAATCTCTTGTTCCTCTGCCTTTTCCAAATGAGCTTGAACATCTGGAAGTTCATGGTTCCTGTATTATTGAAGCCTGGCTTGGAGAATTTTGAGCATTACTTTGCTAGTGTATGAAATGAGTGGAATTGTGCCATAGTTTGAACATTCTTTGGCATTGACTTTCTTTGGGATTGGAGTGAACTGACGTTTTCCTGAAAAGGTCAGTTTTCTTTTTTCTTTTATATATATATATATATATATATATATATATATATGAAATAAAACATAAATTTTTACCTGACTAAAAACTAAAAATATTAATCCATTTTTATTTCACTTGACTTCATATGAATGTAAGGCTGGATTTCTAATCAAAAAATAGATATCTAACAATCAACAGAGGTTTACTGTATAGCATAAGGAACTATAGTCAATATCTTGTAATAACTTATGATGGAAAATAGTTTCAAAAATAATATACTTGTATCACTGAATCACCTTGCTGTGCACCTGAAACATTATCCCTTAAAGATCTAAGTAATATCTTTCTGAAATCATCTTTAAACAATCACTTATAAGGATACACTGCATATTGGAGAAAACATGCAGGGATGAATTCTGAGTGAATTCCAACACTGCACTCTAGAGTGAGTGAGTTCTAACACTGCACTCTTATTACTTCTTTATAAACACCTTAAAGATCATGTCGATCATAATCATCCAGCACAGAAGGAAAGTAAATATTTAATAAAAAGATTTTTACACATGAGCAGTCTTGTCAACTTTTACTTGTTAAATGTAAATATTTACTGAAGTTAAAGATGCTGTAATAGAGCCAACATGTATGAGCAATTCCAAAAATGTTTACTACATGAAAATATGAAGATTATTTCTGCTGTAGAACTAGGGGAAAATACAACCAATAAACACAAAAGGATGGATATTTTTATTAAAATTTCCACAGAAGTATTTAATTTTTTGAGACTTCTCTGTTTTTTCAGTAGTTTAGAATTTACCTTGCAATGCAGGGGAAGAGGTTTGAGTCCTGGAACTAAGATCTCACATGCCACAAGATCTGGGTTGGCAAACTAAGCCAGCCCAGTCACAGCAACTACTGAAGTACATGCACAGCAACCCGGGCTCAATGTGTGGAGCCCAGGTGTCGCAACCAGAGAGTCCGTGTGCCACAGTGAAAGATCCTGTGTGCTGTGACTAAGGCCCAATGCAGCCAAATAAATAAATAGTTTTTTAAGAGTTTTAATTTTCCCATAATAGACCACAGTCTAAATAATGCAGGATTTTTTTTGCATGAATAGCTAATTTTTCTTAGTAATTGTTTCTATTTTCTCATTATACTTTTGGTTTAAAAAAAGCTCTCTGGTTTGGCATTCCAAACAATTTTAATCATATTTATGCATACTTTGAATAAATAACACAGTCCTTTGATTCAAAATTCAAAAATACAAGAACAAATACAGAGAAAAATACCTATTTACTTCTGTCTCCAAGACTCTAAAAGTTCCCCTAGGGAGTACATAGTATCATTTTTGGTGTATTTTTACAGAATATTTTATGCATATATAAGAAAATATGTACAAATTATATAAAAATGCTATAAAGGAACAAAATTTTTCACCTCACATATGTCTTTTTTGCATGAGGATTAATTTAGGCTGATTATTTTTAAGAAGAATAGTCAGAAGTTTTTCTAGTTACCTCCCCCTTAACTGCACAGAGGATATCAGATAAAGGGTGTATTCCTAGTGTATAGCCATCTCCATTGACATGAACAAAGAATATGCCCAGTTGTGGAGAGGGAACAGAGCCTAGCTAGATATCAGAGTCCATTTTGTGTCCCATTGTCTCTGCCTGGCCCAGCAAAGATTTTTTTACCAGCATTTGCTTTTCCATCTCCATGAATTGCCTTATTCCCCTCTGAAGTCCCAAAACACTACCCACGACATCTTCTTTTGTGTTTAGTTAAAATTTCAGCCATTTTGCTGAGTTACTCAGTTTCCCTGTCTCTCTCGTGTTATTAAAAATTTGCTTGATTTATCTTGTTAATCTATCTCATGTCAGTTTAATTTTTAGACCAGCCAGAAGAACTTAGAAGGGGAGAAGGAAATCTGTTCCACCCTGACAGTTGGCAAACCCAGCAGGAGTTAACTTTGCCTGCTGGACATTACTTGCCCCAGGGCTGCTGCCACTCAGAGATCCTGGGACAGCTGACAAAAGCCAACAGAAGTTAAGAATTAAAAAATAAAGATTTTTTATCCTGTCAGTTAGTCTTCTGGAGCTCTGCCTGCATAGTCTGTTAGAAATGAGAGGGCTAAGAATCCTTTTTATCTTCTCTAAAATTAGATTAGCTGGAGAAAATATTTGTGCAGCTAATTCTTTGAACTTAAGAGACTCTTGATAAGTTTGGTAAAATACTCTTGAAATTGTTAGGAATCATTCTTGGGGGCTCTGAAGAGCTTTAGTCCTTTATGTCTCAGTGCAGAAAGAATTCGAAGTGAAGTGAAGTGAAGTGAAATCATTCAGTCATATCCGACTTTTTGTGACCGCATGGACTTTAGCCTACCAGGCTCTTCCATCCATGGAATTTTCCAGGCAATAGTACTGGAGTGGATTGCGATTTCCTTCTCCAGGGGATATTCCTGACCCAGGGATCGAAACCGTGTCTCTGGCATTGCAGGCAGACACTTTATCATCTGAGCCACCAGGGAAGCCCAGAAAGAATTCAGTGAGAGGCAAAGTGATAAATGAAAAGTGACTTATTAGGATAGGAAGCTTGTGAGGCTTACAAGTGGCTGGGTGAGAAGATGCTACATCCGCAAAACTTACAGGGCTACAGTTTTATAATCAAAGGAAAAATGCAAAGGGGGAGAAGACCTTCTTTGTCTTTCTTGAGTAGACATCACACTTCCACCAGCAGCTCCTCCTCCAGGCTGGGCTGTTTTCTTGTTGCTGTATGGTCAAGTTAGGTCCATAAATTAATGGTTTTTATGTGTGCAGAGAGCATGTCCTGGAACTGTTAATTTACTGACCTCACTGGATAGGATGTGGGTCTCATGCCCCATTGTTTTACGGTTTTGGGGCTTCTGTTACATGGTTGTGCTGCTAAGCGAGGCTGCTTGGCTTCGTGGTTAAGCAAACTTGCTTTCCTGAGTGATCATTAACTTACAGGGGACTCCCATACTTTCTCTACTTACAATCCCCCAGTGGGATTAACTATTTAATCACCTGCTTGGTCCCTTTATTCTGTTCTTATCATTCTTGTCTTTACTAATCTTTCTCCTTCCAGACATGGTAATTGTTTTTCTTTGTCTATGTGTCATTTTTTTCATAAAAAGGAGATTCTTTAGGGTAGGATGCAGACATACACCCTGCAAGCCTGTTTTTCAGGCTAGCCCCAGAGACTAGGGCTCACCGCAGTTTGTGGGTCTCACCAGACTTTTGTCTGTTTGGACACTCTGCTATGGGTCATTATGCCCATGATGAGGTAAAGGTGATTGTTAAAGGACATCTTGGAAACACAGCCAGACAGTTGGTGGGTACAAGTTGAGCATTTGAGTCATTAGGCCGCTCATCAACTCAGGAAGGCATCCATGATAGGGTAAGTTAGTCATGAAACAGGTTAGATGGACATTAAGTTGTTCCAGGAGACATATAGCTAGGTATAAGCAGAGAATTAGGGGCAGGAGCCAGGTTGCAGGAAACCACCCATCTTGTAAACAGCAGGGGTCCATAGACAGACAAAGAAAAGTTGGTATCTCAAGACTGATAGGAAACCACACATTTTGGGTGATAACTGGAGGCAGACAATGGGAAAGGCTGGAATCTCCTGCATCTGAATGTAATCTGTTGCTCATTATACTCTTAATACAATAAAGTTCAGTTCAGTTCAGTTGTGCAGTCGTGTCCGACTCTTTGCGACCCCATGAATCGCAGTACACCAGGCCTCCCTGTCCATCACCAACTCCCGGAGTTCACTCAGACTCACGTCCATTGAGTCTGTGATGCCATCCAGCCATCTCATCCTCGGTCGTCCCTTTCTCCTCCTGCCCCCAATCCCTCCCAGCATCAGGGTCTTTTCCAATGAGTCAACTCTTCGCATAAGGTGCCCAAAGTACTGGAGCTTCAGTTTTAGCATCATTCCTTCCAAAGAAATCCCAGGGTTGATCTCCTTCAGAATGGACTGGTTGGATCTCCTTGCAGTCCAAGGGACTCTCAAGAGTCTTCTCCAACACCACAGTTCAAAAGCATCAATTCTTCTGCGCTCAGCCTTCTTCACAGTCCAACTCTCACATCCATACATGACCACAGGAAAAACCATAGCCTTAACATTGTAAATAAGTTTCCATCACACATCAAAGCTAAATAAGGGCAAAAATCCCTCCTCTCATCTGGAAGGTGGAACTGGGAAGAAAATCAGGGAATATTGCCCCCAAACCCTTTCTTCTCCAGTGACTATTCTTCTCTTTCATTTGTATGTCCCTTGTAACTGCAAAGAATCACTGGACCCATCACAGCAGGGTGGAAATATTTAGATGGTTATTAAGAAATGAGATGAATAAAACAGATACTCAGTTCACAACAGTTCAGTTGCTCAGTCATGCCTGTCTCTTTGTGACCCCATGTACTGCAGCACACCAGGCCTCCCTGTCCATCACCAACTCCTGGAGCCTACTTGGACTCATGTCGATCGAGTCGGTAATGTCATCCAATGAGCTTATCTTCTGTCATCCCCTTCTCCTCCCACCTTCAATCTTTCCCAGCATCAGCGTCTTTTCCAATGAGTCAGTTCTTCACATCAGGTAGCCAAAGTATTGGAGTTTCAGCTTCAACATCAGTCCTTCCAATAAACACCCAGGACTGATCTCCTTTAGGATGGACTGGTTGGATCTCCTTGCAGTCCAAGGGACTCTCAAGAGTCTTCTCCAACACCACAGTTCAAAAGCCTTAGTACTTCAGTGCTCAGCTTTCTTTATAGCCTAACTCTCACATCTGTACATGACTACTGGAAAAACCATAGATTTGACTAGACTGACCTTTGTAGGCAAAGTGATATCTCTGCTTTTTAATACACTGTCCAGGTTGGTCATAGCTTTTCTTCCAAGGAGCAAGCATCTTTCAATTTCAGAGAGTTAAAATTTTGACTACAGCAGTACTTGTTTGGAAGGCCTCTATTGGTCCCACCAATATTAAGAAACCCTAACAAGTCCACTTAATTTACCACATTTTGGAGAAATTTATAAAGCTAGAATACACAAACTACAATGAAAAATGACCAACAATCACTTGGAGCAACAGTTAAAGTGAATAATGAAGTTAGAAACTGATAAATGACCTCATCATTTGGCTTGACCCCTCACTGGAGACTCAAAGCCTTTTACACAGGAATGGGTAAAATGCAATGAGGATGAAAAGAAGTTTCTGGGACTCTGATTCAGGAACCCCACATGCTGTGGTACCACAATCCACTGGTGGAACTCAGACTCAGGCTACAACTAGACTGAGAAAATATGAAAGCACAAGGGATGATAGGATTACAAAAGTTGAAAAGTTGGAGTAGATGTTATACAAAAAGGCTGTGTTGATGTTACTTGAGTGTTTTATGGGACTGTCTGTTTTGACTGGGTGGGAAAATTTACCCTACCCAGTACTGTTAGACTGAGACTTACTGACTGGGTCTTGTGGAGGCTGTGGTTAGAGGTATAAGTGTTGATGAAATTGATCTGAACATTTGTAGGGCAATTGATGTATTTGAATGGGCTTTATGTAAAGTGGTCATATCTCTTTTTCCTAATTGTGTTGTGGGATGAACACTGTGTCTCTTTGGGGAATATTTCCCCTGCCTGGTATTGTAAGACAAGACATACAAATCCACCCTTCCAACAATTTTAGTCAAATTTGCTAAGATAAGCTTGTAAGGAGGCTCATTTGAGCCAACACAGTGTGAGATGGAAGGTGAAGGTCAATGATCATGATAAGGGAAGTGACTGTAATTATCTTGCAAATCTCTACAAAATCAGAAATATAAACACAGTCTACAATTGCATGAGATTCTGCTCAGTTCAGTAGCTCAGTCATGTCCAACTCTTTGCAACCCCATGGACTGCAGCACTTCAGGCCTCCCTTCCCATCACCAATGCCCAGAGCCTACTCAAACTCATGTCCATAGTATCGATGATGCCATCCAACCATCTCATACTCTGTCATCCCCTTCTCCTCCCGCCTTCAATCTTTCCCAGCATCAGGGTCTTTTCTGATGAGCTGGTTTTTCACATCACGTGGCCAAAGAAGGAGTTTCACCTCAGCATCAGTCCTTCCAATGAATATTCAGGACTGATTTCCTTTAGGATTGACTGGTTAGATCTCCTAGCAGTTCAAGGGATGCTCAAGAGTCTTTTCCAACACCACAGTTCAAAAGCTTCAATTCTTCAGCACTCAGCTTTCTTTATAGTCCAACTCTCACATCTATACATGACTACTGGAAAAGCCGTAGCTTTGACTAGACTGACCCTTGTTGGTAAAGTAATGTCTTTGCTTTTTAATATGCTGTCTAGGTTGGTCTTCACTTTTCTTTCAAGGAGCAAGTGTCTTTTAATTTCAGGGTTGCAGTCAACATCTGTAGTGATTTTGGAGCCCAGGAAAATAAAGCCTGTCACTATTTCCCCATCTATTTGCCATGAAGTGATGGGACCAGATGCCATGATCTTAGTTTTTTGAATGTTGAGTTTTAAGCTAGCTTTTTCGCTCTCCTCTTTCACTTTCATCCTGAAACTCTTTAGTTCTTCTTCAATTTCAGCCATGAAGGTGGTGTCATCTGCATAATATGAGGTTATTGATATTTCTCCCAGCAATCTTGATTCCACCTTGTGCTTCATCCATTCTGGCGTTTCACATGATATACTCTGCTTATAAGTTAAATAAGCAGGGTGACAAAATACAGCCTTGACGTACTTCGTTCCCAATTTGAAACCAGTCTGTTTTCCATGTCCAGTTCTAACTGTTGCTTCTTGACCAGCATACAGATTTCTCAAGAGGCAGGTCAGGTGATCTGGTATTCCCATCTCTTTCAGAATTTTCCACAGTTTGTTGTGATCCACATAGTCAAAGGCTTTGGCATAGTCAATAAAGCAGAAATAGATGTTTTTCTGGAACTCTTGCTTTTCCGATGATCCAATGGATATTGGCAACTTCATCTCTGGTTCTTCTGCCTTTTCTAAATCCAGCTTGAACATCTGGAAGTTCATAGTTCATGTACTGTTGAAGCCTGGATTGGATAATTTTGAGCATTACTTTGCCAACATGTGAGATGAGTGGAATTGTGTGGGCGTTTGAACATTCTTTGCCATTGCCTTTCTTTGGGATTGGAATGAAAACTGACCTTTTCCAGTCCTGTGGCCACTGCTGAGTTTTCCAGATTTGCTGGCATATTGAGAGCAGCTTTTCACAGCATCATCTTTTAGGATTTGAAATAGCTCAACTGGAATTCCATCACCTCCACTAGTTTTGTTTGTAGTGATGGTTCCTAAGGTCCACTTGACTTCACATTCCAGGATGTCTGGCTCTAGGTGAGTGGGAGCAATCACACCATCGTGGTTATCTGGGTCATGAAGAAGTTTTTTGTACAGTTCTTCTGTATATTCTTGCCACCCCTCTTAATATCTTCTGCTTTTGTTAGGTCCATACCATTTCTTTCCTTTATTGTGTTCATCTTTGCATGAAGTGTTCCGTTGGTATCTCTAATTTTCTTGAAGAGATCTCTAGTCTTTCCCATTCTATTGTTTTCCTCTATTTCTTTGCATTCGTCACTGAGGATCTGCCTGAGATTTAGCCTGATTTGCCTGAGACTGAGCCCAGTTAATTTAATCTGTAGAATGTGAAACTAAAATGAGAAAGTGTGGGAAGGGCCTTTTTAAACACAAACTACTAAAAGAGCTCTCTTGTCCAAATTGTAAATCACAGTCTCCTTAAAATTATTTGTCAAGTGCAAATACAGATCTTAAAAGTCTACTCCACAAATAATAAAAGACTTTAGCCATAAATAAACTAAATTTATTACAACTGTTACTTATAAGTTAGTGTGTTATAACTAATTCACTAAAGCTTGAAAATGAAAACTGTAAAAACTCTGTCTATTCCTATCTGTATCTATGTAGCTCCATGTTTGTACTTTACAGATATGATATTTTTCTACATCTAAACAGTATTGCCAAAATTAATTTGTAAAAAGAGCTCTACTTAGTTGGATAAAACAAACAAGAGTTTATATTAAAGTTTTCAAAAATACAATATAAAATAGCCCAAATATTTTTCAAGTTCATATGATCTAGGGTTAATCTTTAGTAAATAAAACCAACTTAAAGTGTTGGTGTAATTAAAATTGGTGTCTTTAGTGCTATGAATCTTAAATATAAAACTTTTATTCTACCTAGATTTACCAAAGTGATGTTTGTTTTTTCTGCTTAAAATTTGTCAGTAAGAAAAATTGGTTGGGATGATGGCTGACTTTGTATAATGTGTCATGAAATCTTCATGGGTAATCTAAACATAATTGTTGAGTGACAAATGATTTAGGTTGATGTGAGTGGTATAAAACTTAAAAATAGCTTCCAAAATCTTTTTGTAACTTAAAGTTTTAGACTTTTGCTAAATTAAGTTAAATGATGGAAATTCATTGAATGTCTAGATCATTTCAAAATAAATAAATTATTGAAACACTGATTGCTAAAGAAGTGTAATTTACTACTTTTGTCATTTTATTACAGAAAAATAAAGATATTTGGTTTTATTAGTTAGCATTTCTTCTACCACATTGAAATTTAAAATCCTATGAGGAAATATATGCTTCTAGAAATTACAAAACAAGTTTGCCAATCAGAAAGTGCTGGTATAACAATTCACAATTGCTTACTTCTTAGTTTTCCTAGAAATTAACATTTCTAAGAGTTAAGAATTCTAATTCAGTTCAGTTCAGTTCATTTCAGTCACTCAGTCATGTCCGACTCTTTGAGACCCCATGAATCGCAGCATGCCAGGCCTCTCTGTCCATCACCAACTCCCAGAGTTCACTCAGACTCATGTCCATTGAGTTAATGATGTCATCCAGCCATCTCATCCTCAGTCATCCCCTTCACCTCCTGCCCTCAATCCCTCTCAGCATCAGAGTCTTTTCCAATGAATCAACTCTTCGCATGAGGTGGCTAGAGTACTGGAGTTTCAGCTTCAGCATCATTCCCTCCAAAGAAATCCCAAGGCTGATCTCCTTCAGAATGGACTGGTTGGATCTCCTTGCAGTCCAAGGGACTCTCAAGAGTCTTATCCAACACCACAGTTCAAAAGCATCAATTCTAATTAATATATCTAATTAAAACTATTAAAATTAACAAGGAAAGAATTTTATACACAAGTAATTTTTTTTTAAGGTATAAAGAATGGAAATACATTTTGTTAAGGGGGGAAAAGTAATTTTGCCCTCAAGAAAAGTTAAATGGAGAGAGATGGAGAGAGATAGATGGAGAGAAAGAGCAGGGAAGAGAGACAGGGAGATCAGGCATAGGGCAAAAGCTGAATATTAAAAGGAAAGCTTCAGAGGGTTTGGAAAAGAACACTCAGAAAACAGTTCTGTGTGTGATTAAGAGTGGTTAAGATTAGAATTAATTTAATTGAGTGAATAATTTTTAACATCAAAAGTAAGCTGATATAATACTAGAATTTGGTTTTCTCTCCTTTGAGGACAAAGTTATATGGGACTATTGTAATCTGCTTTTATAACAGACAGTAAAAGTTTCTTTGTCTTTGAAGTAATATGGTATAACTTTTTGTATTTGCTTTTGAAATCTTTTATTATCAATATCATTAAGTGGCTAACTAAGTATTATTTCACAGTGAACTATGATCCTACTTGATCAAGTGTTTTAAGACTTTTTGATATCTTTGATAATCTTCCCTAATCAAACACTAAATAAAGTACTTTTGATATTTAGCTAACTTTGGGAGTTTTTCAAAGGATCCCTGCAAAATCTCAAAGAGAGATATTAAACTGATTAGAATTATTTGGCATGGCAAATTAAATGGGAAGCATTGTCAAATAAGTAACAATAAGCCTTTTTAGGTTATATTGCATAGATTAATATTTGCAATATATGTTGTGAAAATCATATGTAATTCCCCTAAATCTGCATGTTCGGGTAAAATGTTATCAGTAATTCTAGTTAGTTTAAAATGTATGTTGCAGAAATAATTAAGTTCCTTGTCAGTTGCATTATAATCAAATCTATAGCCATGCCTTTTGCCATTTACAGATAACTATTGTTTTGCTCTGGTGCCTTTATAAAAGATGCTTCATCTTCACAAAAGATTCATAGAAAGTGCTTTTTGACAATTAAGGGCTTTAAAAAATATTAGGTCATACCACTAAACTATAATAGTGGTCATACCACTAAAGAGTGCACAGACATCCACCAAAAAGAAACAGCTTCATAAAAAACTGCTAGCAAAAGGTCAAGATAACAAGAATGAATTACCCAGGACTGAATGAAATGATGAATATGATTATAAATTTTATAACTCTTACCTGAAATACCACATCCTTTTAATCTTTACTTTCCTAATATAAGGAAACATTTTCTCTTAAGCTAAATATGATTTATAGCAATTTGCTGAATTATACATTTGTAAACAGAATTGAAACATTTATATTTAATCTCCCTGTCTGGTCCCTCCAGAATTTGGAAACTCTTAGTGAGTATTCTCATTTACATGATGATATAAATATTTACATAAGTTTACAAGAATCTGTTCTCCTTGTCACAGGGCACAATTGGAAACATTGGTTATATTACCAAGGCTTTGACCAAAATATTGTATTTGAAAGAGGCACACGTGGACTCAGAGATGACTGGACAGCTTTAAGAAACTAAGACTGACTTTATGGCTCCATAAAACCCCTTGCTTACAGTGTTCCCAATAGCCTTACCAGGTGAGTAAGGAAGGTCACTTCCTGCACGTGCAGGAACCTTAGGATATTTGGGGGACCTCAAGAAGAGAGGAATTAATCTAAATCTATTACAGGTGAATCTGATGGCAGTTCCTTAGCATGGTTTCCTGATCTTGAAATACTATTAAAATTTCAGTGTGGAGATTCCTTATGAAAAGTTCCAGCAAAGCATATTTAAAAGTGTCTGTTGGGTCAGTTACTATTTTTGCTTTGTTACGTATGTTAGTCACTCAGTCGTGTCCGACTCTTTGCAACTTCATGGACTGTAACCAGCCAGGCTCTTCTGGAGTTCTTCAGGCAAGAATACTGGAGTGGGCAGCCATTCTCTTCTCCAGGGGATCTTCCTGACCCAGGGATTGAACCCAGGTCTCCTGCATTGCAGGCAGATTCTCTGCCATCTGAGTCACTAGGGAAGCCCACTATTCTTGCTGGACTTATGTAAATATGTAAGTTTAGTGAAACTCAGATTGTTTTGCAAAGAAACTAATATTCACCTGTGTATCTTTGGTAGAAATTTGGTTAATTTAGAGGAAAAAATGTATTTTGGTAGAACTATAATACCCAGTTGTGGATATTAGATTCTAGTTCTGCTAATCATCTCTGAAGTGTTTCCCGCCCCCACCCCCCGACCTGTAAACTGGACTGGATTCTGCATTCTTCTAGTTTCCTCAAATATTTGACTACAGCTCTCCAAACTAACATATCAATTTTTTTCTCCACTTTTCAGTGAAATTAGTATCCTTTTCCTGAAACCATGCAAGCCGAAGCTGAGCAACTTGATTTAAACTTAAGGAATATTATTGTAATAGCCCATGTTTAGATAATCTTCATGCCTGTTGCTGTGTGAATGACTGATAAACACCTGATGACATTATAAGGAACACTTGATGACATTATAAGGAACATTTCAAACTGCAAAAGGTACTTGGATTCCGACATCTAGAAATTTTGCCTACGGCTGCTCCATGGGCTCAAATGGTGAAGGTGATGTGTGTGTTCAGTTGTGTCCAGCTCTTTGCAGCCCTGTGGACTGTAGCTTGCCAGGATCCTCTGTCTATGGAATTTTCCAGGCAGGATACTGGAGCAGGTTATCATTTCCTACTCTGGGATCTTCCCAATCCAGTGACTGAACCGGAGTCTTGTGATTCCTGCATTGGCAGGCAGATTCTTTCCCACTTATATGCAGAGTACATCATGAGAAATGCTGGGCTGGATGAAGCACTAGTTGGAATCAAGATTGCTGGGAGAAATATTAATAACCTCAGATATGCAGATGACACCACCCTTATGGCAGAAAGTCAAGAACTAAAGAGCCTCTTGATGAAAGTGAAAGAGAGTGGAAAAGTTGGCTTAAAGCACAACATTCAGAAAACTAAGATCTTGGCATTTGCTCCTATCACTTCATGGCAAATAGATGGGGAAACAGTGGAAACAATGTCAGACTTTATTTTGGGGGGCTCCAAAATCACTTCAGATTCAGATTCTTTCCCACTTATATGCAGAGTACATCATGAGAAATGCTGGGCTGGATGAAGCACTAGTTGGAATCAAGATTGCTGGGAGAAATATTAATAACCTCAGATATGCAGATGACACCACCCTTATGGCAGAAAGTCAAGAACTAAAGAGCCTCTTGATGAAAGTGAAAGAGAGTGGAAAAGTTGGCTTAAAGCACAACATTCAGAAAACTAAGATCTTGGCATTTGCTCCTATCACTTCATGGCAAATAGATGGGGAAACAGTGGAAACAATGTCAGACTTTATTTTGGGGGGCTCCAAAATCACTTCAGATGGTGACTTCAGCCATGAAATGAAAAGGTGCTTACTCCTTGGCAGGAAAGCTATGACCAACCTAGACAGCATATTCAAAGGCAGAGACATTACTTTGCCAACAAAAGTCCATCTGTCAAGGCTATGGTTTTTCCAGTAGTCATGTATGGATGTGAGAGTTAGAGTATAAAGAAAGCTGAGCACAGAAGAATTGATGCTTTTGAACTGTGGTGTTGGAGAAGATTCTTGAGAGTACCTTGGACTGCTAGGAGATCCAACCAGTCCATCCTAAAGAAATCAGTCCTGAATAATCATTAGAAAAACTGATGCTGAAGCTGAAACTCCAATACTTTGGCCAGCTGATGGGAAGAACTGATTCATTAGAAAATACCCTGGTGCTGGGAAAGATTAAAGGTGGGAGAGGAAGGGGATGACAGAGGATGAGATGGTTGGATGGCATTATTGACTCAATGGACACGAGTTTGGGTAAACTCCAGTAGTTGGTGATGGACAGGGAGGCCTGGCGAGCTGCAGTCCATGGGGTTGCAAATAGTCGGACATGAGTGAGCAACTGAACTGAACTCAACTGAACTGAGCCACCTGAGAAGCTCTTGGGCTCAGAAAGTGGTTTATAATTTGCTTCAACCATTAATCTTGTTTTTCTTTTGTCTCCACAAAGATAGTTCTTGTTAAATACCTGGTTTCTAGTACCACATAGGCCTAACTTTCAGAGCCCAACTCTATCATCACCTCCTGAAATGAATTTAACTGGACTGACCTACTGTCAGGACTAAGAGACCAGTTCAGTGGGATGGAATAACTTACCAACTCAGCTTCTAGACTATAAACCTTTTGGAGCAGTTTCTAAAGTCCAGGTGGGACTGTAAGCAGTGCAATTTGCCACCCCAAAATATGTCTCAAGAGGATAAATTTAGGCGGGTTATTTTTAAGAATCAGAAAACTCCAGAAAGTTTTCTTGTTATCTCCTCCTTTTCTAAAAAAAAATAGATAATGGGTCTGTTCCCAGAATAGAGTTATCCCCAGAGATATCTGCAGAGAACCTGGCTAGGTGTGGTGGGGGAAGGAAGTCTTTACATTAGTTCATTTTGTGTTCCGTGGTGATCTACCTGGCCCAGCAAACATTTGTTTACCAAACACTGCTTTCTCATCTCCAAGTAAATTGCCTTCTTCACCTTTGAAGTACCAAACCACTATCCCCAAAATTCTCTTTTGTATTTAGCTGAAGATGGTGTTTAACGTGAGGATTTCAGGCTTTTGGGTGAGTTACACAGTTTTTCTAGGCCTTTCCCATGTATATGTATTATCAAACTTTGTTTAACTTTCTCCTGTCAATCTTTCTCACGTCAATTTAATTCTTAGACCAGCCAGAAGAACCTAAAGGGAAAAAACAAATGTCTTCCTCTTGACCTAGATATAGATATATCTAGATAGATATAGTTTTATCCTGTTACTCAGAAATGACCGGGCTTTTTTAACACATTCAGCAGACTCTTCAAGATGTGAGCCTGTATCTGATTCATCTGCGTGATCGTGCCAGCCTGAAGAAAGTGCATATGAATTACTTCCTTTTCTTTTTCATACATGGCAGCATATATGCCCACTCTGCACTATAATTTTAAAAAAAAATTAATTTATTTATTTTAATTGGAAGCTTAATTATTTTACACTATTGTAGTGTTTTTTTGCCATACATTGGCATGAATCAGCCCTGGGTGTACATGTGTCTCACATTTTCATTTATTTATTTTTGGCTGCACTGAATCTTTATTGCTGTGTGTGGGCTTTTCTCTAGTTGCAGTGAGCAGGGTCTGTGCTTCGTTGTGGTGGGCAGGCTTGCTGTTGTAATGGCTTCTTTTGTTGCAGAGCACAGGCTCCAGGGTATATGGAGTCAGTTGTTGTGGTGCATGGACTTAGTTGCTCTGTGGCTATGAAATCCTCCCAGATCAGGGATGAAACCCCTGTCCCCTGCATTGGCAGGTAGATTTCTATCCACTGTACCACCAGGAAATTCCTGGTTTGGATTTTTAGATAATAGCATTACTTGCAGTGAATTCCATATCAGTACCTAAAACATTTTCTTATCCATATGGCTGATGGTCTAATAGTCTATGTATTTTTTCAACCAATTTCCTCTAGATGATATTTAGGTTTTTCACTAAGTTCACCATTCTATTATACATGTGATCATGAAAAACATTTTGTTATCTTTATTTATTAGTAGTGAACTGCAGGTGAGTACTTAGAATGATTTTGGCATAATGTTAAGTGCTTGACACACATTATCTTATTCAATTCTCAAGCTAACTCTACAGGGGCTGATTTTTTTTTTTTTTTTTTTTTTTACTTCTTCAGAGATGATGACAGTAAGAGGTTGACTAATTGCCTAAAGTGATAAAGTGGAAAGTAGAATGAGATTGCTTGTCTGTTGTCTCCAAATCTCTTATAACAGAAAATAATTACTTGTTTCTTTGACATCCTGTTTGTATGCAACCTGCTAGGGAGATTACATAGGTGAATCAGACACAGACCCTCAATTTGAAGTGCATATGGTCTATAAGTGTTAGGAATAGCCTGATCATTTCTGAGTAACAGTAAATCAATTAATTATAGCTGATTTCAATACAAGGGGTTGGTCAGTAGCAAAGATATTCTGTGTATATCAAATTTACAGTTTAAAATCATAATCTCAAGGTCAAGTTTTATAATTTAATTAAAGAGTACCATATTCACAAAGAAGTAATAACAACATTTAATCAAAACTCCCAATTTTCTTTTGATATAATCACAGTGGAGTATAAGATTGAGAGCTAAATTTCCAAGATGAACTTTAGTGGTTCCAGATGAACAAAAGTGGTTCCAAGATGAACTACTTTCTAGAGGTGACTAAGAAACAGCTCTAAATCATTAATTAACTCTAGAAATAAATCTTCCAAAGGCGAAGTTTGAACAAATATTAAGAAAAAAATGACTTGGAAAAATTCTTAACATGGCCTGTTTCCAGGACAGAAGTTAAGCTTCATTTGATTATTGAAAATTGTAAATTTCCATTTTATTTCTTTACATTGCCAATTTCCTACCGGAACAAGTTTAGAAATATCAAAAATGACATGTCACAGACATTCCTTCCAAATGTTGGGGTTTGTGTGGGGATGGAAAGTGTGAAGATACATGCTTTCAAATTCTAGCCCAGTTTAGAATGCTATTTTTAGATTTTTAGATTAAAAACAGTGATAGTAAGAGAAAAAATCATAGTTTGTAGAGAGAAATTTACATCTGAAATGTAGTTTTAACAATTAAATCACTCTTCTCACTCTAGTTCAGTAACTACCCTTGCTACAGAATTTAATCCTAAAACTTCAATGCTTGGCTGCCATATTTCTTGTCTAATGATTTCTGTAATTTGCCTATAAACAATTTAAAAAATATTATAGTATTAGAATGTAAGAAAGTCTTTAATTTGGGCCTTTGAATTTGCAGCTGAAACAATAGTTATGAGTATCAAGATGCAGATTATTTGACTCCAGTCTGAAACATATTTTGATAATTTTTGTGTACTTGAGTTTTTGAACTGTAACTGAACAGTAACTGTAACTGTAACCTATAGGGCCTTCCTAGGGCAGACCACTTTCCCCATTTCCTCTTCCAGCCTCTTGTTTGTAGAAAAGTTGTAGTCTCTCAGGCATCTTTTGAGTCAAAAAAGCCTGATTTATGAATTAAAGGATTAATGTGAACACGTAGTGACAAAAATAGCAACTGGGCCAGGAGAACTATTGACAATTTAAATAGTAAATCAGCCATATGGCAGTCAGAATCTTTAGTTCCTCCCTGAAGTACCTAGATAACAATCTGATACACAGATGTTGTTCTGCAGATGCTAAAGTCTCCACCAAATGGAAGAAGTTAACTACTTGAAGACCTTGAGTGTGTAGCAGGAGGATTGACAATGTTAACCCCTGTGACCCTGTCTTATTACCTCACCATCAACTAAGTAGAGGATTGTTCATGGGCTGATCACATACCCTGAGCCTACCCTCCCTCCCTTGGCCTTTAAAATTTATTCCTTGAAATCCATCATGGATTTTGAGCTTAAGCCACCCTATTCTCCTCGTATGGCCCTTGCAATAAATCTTTCTCTGCTCCAAACTCTAACATTTTGGTTTGTTTGGCCTCACTGTGCATCAGGCAATGGCACCCCACTCCAGACTCTTGCCTGGAAAATCCATGGACGGAAGAGCCTGGTTGGCTGCAGTCCATCAGGTCGCAAAGGGTCAGACATGACTGAATGACTTCACTTTCACTTTTCACTTTCATGCATTGGAGAAGGAAATGGCAGCCCACTCCAGTGTTCTTGCCTGGAGAATCCCAGGGACGGGGAAGCCTGGTGGGCTGCCGTCTATGGGGTCACACAGAGTCGGACACGACTGAAGCGACTTACCAGCAGTGCATCAGGCACATGAACTTGGGTTCAGTGATGGAGCCACAGCACTGAAAGCAAGGAAGGGATTACCTGTCTTCCTCATGCATTTAGAGACAAATCAGTGGGTAGAAAGTGCACTAACAAGAAACTGGAGAAGTCTCTGACTTCTAGGAGACTGACCGTGAACACCTATAACCCCCATAGTCTCCCTGTTCCGCTCGGTGATAGTGGGGTTAAAATAACATATGTCCAGGCCCTTTCTCTCCTGCTGTAAAAAATGTATGATATTCATAGTGTTAATCATCTCAGAATAGGTTAAAGAATAGCGTGTTTCTTTTTTTAAATATATTCATTTTTATTTCCAACAGAAAAGAATAAAAAACAAAGAAAATATATTTATTAACTTTTGTAAATTTATGACAATACTAAATACAAATTTTCTCCTAATTATTGTTCATCTTAATTTTACAGCTGTCATTTATGTTACTTTTTCAGATGGAAACAAAAAGTACATTTGTTTCCACTGATTAAAAATTTCACAAGTTGTGACACATTTCAAAACACAAGATATTATGTACTTTATGATACAATTAATTTCCACGAAGTTTCTGAAAATCTTCTTACTGTTTTTGAAGCTTGTTTGCCTTGGGGATTATAATGTCTTTTGCTTTTTATTTAGAAAAGAAGCATGATTTATTTTGATCTGTGTGACTAATATGATCACAAACCTTGGGAAAATAGATGGCTTTCTAGAAACATCAGTAAGGAATACTGACTAGAACAATTCCTGTCTGATGCATGAACTGCTCTGCACACCAAGGCCACAAACTGTTAGGATGAACAAATCCATTCCATTCCGTTCAGTCAGTCAGTCATGTCCGACTCTTTGAGACCCCATGAATCGCAGCACGCCAGGCTTCCCTGTCCATCACCAACTCCCGGAGTTCACTCAGATTCACGTCCATTGAGTCCGTGATGCCATCCAGCCATCTCATCCTCGGTCGTTCCCTTCTCCTTCTGCCCCCAATCCCTCCCAGCATCAGAGTCTTTTCCAATGAGTCAACTCTTTGCATGAGGTGGCCAAAGTACTGGAGCTTCAGTTTTAGCATCATTTCTTCCAAAGAAATCCCAGGGTTGATCTCCTTCAGAATGGACTGGTTGGATCTCCTTTCAGTCCAAGGGGCTCTGAAGAGTCTTCTCCAACACCACAGTTCAAAAGCATCAATTCTTTGGTGCTCAGCCTTCTTCACAGTCCAACTCTCACATCCATACATGACCACAGGAAAAACCATAGCCTTGACTAGACGGACCTTAGTCGGCAAAGTAATGTCTCTGCTTTTGAATATACTATCTAGGTTGGTCATAACTTTTCTTCCAAGGAGTAAGCGCCTTTTAATTTCATGGCTGCAGTCACCATCTGCAGTGATTTTGGAGCCCAAAAAAATAAAGTCTGACACTGTTTCTACTATTTCCCCATCTATTTCCCATGAAGTGATGGGGCCAGATGCCATGATCTTCGTTTTCTGAATGTTGAGCTTCAAGCCAACTTTTCCACTCTCCTCTTTCACTTTCAACAAGAGGCTTTTTAGCTCCTCCTCACTTTCTGCCATAAGGGTGGTGTCATCTGCATATCTGAGATTATTGATATTTCTCCCAGCAATCTTGATTCCAGCTTGTGTTTCTTCCAGTCCAGCATTTCTCATGATGTACTCTGCATATAAGTTAAATAAGCAGGGTGACAATATACAGCCTTGACGTACTCCTTTTCCTATTTGGAACCAGTCTGTTGTTCCATGTCCAGTTCTAACTGTTGCTTCCTGACCTGCATACAGATTTCTCAAGAGGCAGGTCAGGTGGTCTGGTATTCCCATCTCTTTCAGAATTTTCCACAGTTTACTGTGATCCACACAGTCAAAGGCTTTGGCATAGTCAATAAAGCAGAAATAGATGTTTTTCTGGAACTCTCTTGCTTTTTCCATGATCCAGCGGATGTTGGCAATTTGATCTCTGGTTCCTCTGCCTTTTCTAAAACCAGCTTGAACATCAGGGAGTTCACGGTTCACATATTGCTGAAGTCTGGCTTGGAGAATTTTGAGCATTACTTTACTAGCATGTGAGATGAGTGCAATTGTGCGGTAGTTTGAGCATTCTTTGGCATTGCCTTTCTTTGGAATTGGGATGAAAACTGACCTTTTCCAGTCCTGTGGCCACTGCTGAGTTTTCCAGATTTGCTGGCAAATTGAGTGCAGCACTTTCACAGCATCATCTTTCAGGATTTGAAACAGCTCAACGGGAATTCCATCACCTCCACTAGCTTTGTTCGTAGTGATGCTTTCTAAGGCCCACTTGACTTCACATTCCAAGATGTCTGGCTCTAGATTAGTCAACACATCATCATGATTATCTGGGTCATGAAGATCTTTTTTGTACAGTTCTTCCGTGTATTCTTGCCACCTCTTCTTAATATCTTCTGCTTCTGTTAGGTCCAGACCATTTCTGTCCTTTATCGAGCCCATCCTTGCATGAAATGTTCTCTTGGTATCTCTAATTTTCTTGAAGAGATCTCTAGTCTTTCCCATTCTGTTCTTTTCCTCTATTTCTTTACATTGATTGCTGAAGAAGGCTTTCTTATCTCTTCTTGCTATTCTTTGGAACTCTGCATTCAGATGCTTATATCTTTCCTTTTCTCCTTTGCTTTTTGCCTCTCTTCTTTTCACAGCTATTTGTAAGGCCTCCCCAGACAGCCATTTTGCTTTTTTGCATTTCTTTTCCATGGGGATGGTCTTGATCCCTGTCTCCTGTACAATGTCACACAAACTTCATTCCATAGTTCATCAGGCACTCTATCTATCAGATCTAGACCCTTAAATCTATTTCTCACTTCCACTGTATAATCATAAGGGATTTGATTTAGGTCATACCTGAATGGTCTAGTGGTGTTGCCCACTTTCTTCAATTTAAGTCTGAATTTGGCAGTAAGGATGAACAAATAGTAAGGTATATTTAGCTAGTTGATCAAACTGGTCAAGTCATTGATGAGTCAGTGAACTCATCTGCCAGTTGCACAAGCTTCTCACCATTTTGAAGCCTCAGGAACCATGTAGAAAATGGAAGAAGAGTGTCAGGAAAAGGAGGCATTGTCAAGGATGAGTAGTGCACTTGATATCAACATGATCTGAAAACAGAGATGTTTCAGCTAACAATAAATGGTTGACAGGAAAAATAGAAAGGAAATGTCTAAAACTACAAAGAAATGAAAGAAGTGTTATCTATTTCTATAATTGAAGAGAGAGGGTGAGAAAGAAGAAGGGGGAAGAAAAAGAGGAAGAAAATAGGAGGAGGAGGAAGAGAAGGAGGAGGAAGAAGGGGAAGCAGGGAGAGATGAGTAAGAGGAGGAGAGGGCTGAGGGGAAGAAGAGGTGCAGGAGGAAAGAGGAAGGGGAAGAGGGTAAGACAGAGGAGGAGGGGAGGAGAAAACAAAACGTAGCGGCAAGTTGAGTTCAAGGGCGGAATGGCTGGATGGCTTTGCGGTGAAGCATGAGGTCTTCAGAGACAGGCTTCCTCTGTTAGAATCACAGTTCCGCATCTCCAGCTGTGTGACCGTGGGCAAGTAACTTCCATGGTTCACATCTGTAAAATGGGAATAGTGCTAAACAGTGTTTAAAGGCTCATTGTGTCACTCAATATAATAAAGTGCTCAAATGTTAACTTTGTCAACATTAAAATGGATTTTATAGTTAATATTCAAAGTTGTCCATGAATAGTGTATAAGTAAGTAAGTAAGTAACTGAAATCGCTCAGTCATGTCCAACTCTTTGCAACTCCGTGGCCTGTAGCCTACCAGGCTTCTCCATCCATGGGATTCTCCAGGCAAGAGTACAGGAGTGGGTTACCATTTCCTTCTCCAGGGGATCTTCCCGACTTAGGGATGAAACCCAGGTCTCCACATTGGAGGCAGGCGCTTTAACCTCTGAGCCACCAAAGGCACTTGGCAAGTAAATATTGATTTAGTTATTATTATTTTTAATTTGAGGTCTCAAGCCCTTCTAAGCTTTGCTGTGAAAGTTTTCAAAATTTGAAAATAAATTTTATTTTTATTTTTTAACATACCCCAAATACAAAGACATTTTTCCCTTATTAATCTGCTGTATTTCTACTCAGTTATCTATTGTTTCAATATAATTACTCTCAACATTATTCTAAGTTTTCTTAAGTAAAAAATAAAATACATATTTTTAAAAATGTTAAAAACATATTTGCTGGTGGTCATTGATTTTATTATTCCATTTAGTTTATCTGTTTAAGGCCAAAATCATAATTCAAAGGCCTGTGGGTGGATATATGATGTTTAAAAAGTAGCTAATTAAATGAATCAATATGAGATATGCATACTCATATAAGACTGTACTGTAAGTACTACCTTATATTTTTACAGCTGAAATATTTCATTAATATGATCCCTACAGGAAATTCTTAATGGACCCTAAATAGGGACAGTCACACTGCTCCTGGATTATGAAGGTGTGCCATGCAACTTACAAGGAAACAAGGAGGCTCGAGCTCACTGCCATTTGTTTGCTCTGTTGTTCTGGCCACAGTTCTGTGAACACTGTGGTAACTGCTCATATATGTCACAGTAGTATTTAATGGCTATGAGCTGAATTCATCAGTATTAAGGGAAAAGACTGAAAGAAATTCATAACAAGATCTATTTGGCATTAAGAGAATACCAAAGGAACATTGGCATGGTAGCTACTATTCCTTTCCAAGGACATAATCGAAAGATAGTTGGACAACCCACGCCACCCACAGATCCCAGGTGGCTAACAAATAAGTGGATCATTATTGGATAGAAGAGTTTCATGATATTTGAAACAAACTGTCCATGACTATTTTTCAGGTTTAAAAACCACTAGTAATTCATTCTCTGACATGTAAAAAATAGCCTTAGTTACTTTCAAAGGAGAAAGTAACCTAATGTGAGATGAGGGTAAACTAATTTGTATTCCTGCTGCTGCAGTTTTTCTCTTACTCCTGGCAAAACAAATGATTTATTTTGAAATTTAGAATGCCTGTATTCTACCTTGCATAAGTTATATAATTTGGTTAATATAGTTTTAACCTTAACAGAATTGTGGGTCCAGTAATTAATAGAAATTTTTGCACTTTTGCTAAATTTAATATAATTCAATCTGTTTACACATGTAACAGAAATCATTGTTCAACAGGCATGACTAGTTTTGATACAACAGAATTAAGAGAATGAATTACATTTTTATTTTAAAACCATCTAGACATAATTATATGGACAAATAATGGTTTGAGTAACCTACAATGGCTAAATATATGACAGTTTAAAAGTTAAAAAGTCTATGGTATTAAGCAACAAATGTTGTTTTACACAGATGTAAAAGCTGTCCTTCCTACAGTTTACAATTCAATTATTTTTTAAAGAACAGGTTTATCGTATCAGTAGTTCATTCCTTTTTATCACCAAATCATGCCTTATTCAAAAAAAAGATTGTCATGTACGCACAGACCACATTTTGTTTATTCATTCATCAGATGATGGACATCTGGGTTATTTCCACTATTTGGCTTTTGCGGATAGCACTGCTATGAACATAATGTATGTTTTTATGTGGTATATGTTTCTATTTTCTCAGCATATACCTATGAGTGGGTCTTGCTGGATCTTTTGGAAATTTTATGTTTAGCATTTTGAGGAGCTTGTAACATATATTTCAGAGTGGCCTATTTCACATTTCTACCAGCACCGTAGGAGAGTTCCATTTTTCTATATTCTTGTTAAACTTACTATTGTCCTTTTAACTTTATGATTTCAGGGTATGAGATGGTGTCTTGTGATTTTGATTTACATTTCCTTTGTAATTAATAATGCCGAGCATCTTGTTGTGTACTTGTTGGACATTTGTGTATCTTTTTTTTGTAAATGCTTATTTACTTACTTTGCCAATTTTTAAATTGCTTATTTGTTTTTTTTTAATTGATTTTTAAAAATTGTTTTTAGGTTCATAGCAAAATTGAGGGAAGACACAGATCTGCTATGTGTTTATCCCCTGCCCTGGCACAGGCATCACTTTCCCATTATCAACATTTCCCATCAGAGAGGTGCATTTGTTAAAACTAATGAAACTACACTGACTCATCATAGTCATTCAAAGTCCATAGTTTATATTACAGTTCACTCTTGGTTTTATAGATTCTGTGGGTTTGATAATAATGACATCTGTTCATCTTTATGGCATCACATAGAATATTTTCACCACTTGGAAAATTGTGCTACACCTATTCATCTCCTCCACCCCTACAACCCAACCTCTGATAACCGCTTATCTTTTTGCTGTCTCCATAGTTTTACCTTTTCCAGAATGTCATATAATTGGAATCACATCATACGTAGCCTTTTCAGATTGGCTTCTTTCATGTAGCGATGTGCATTTAAGGTTGTCCCGTGTCTTTTCATGGTGAGATAGCTCTTTTCTTCTTAGCACTGGATAACATTCTATTGCCTGGATGTAACATAGTAATTTATACATTCACTTACTGAAGTACGTCTTGTTGTTCAGTTGCTCAGTCGTGTCTGAATCTTTGTGTTTCCATGGACTGCAGCACGCCAAGCCTCTCTGTCCCTCACTACCTCTCAGAAGAACATCTTAGTTGCTTCCAAGTTTTGGCAATTATGAATAAACCTGTTATAAACACCTGTATGTAGATTTTAAAAAATATTTATTTATTTTTAAATTGATTGATGATTGCTTTACAATATTGTTTTGATGTCAGTCACACTTCAGCATGAATTAACCATAGGTGTACATATGTCCCCTCCCTTTTGAATTCCCCTCCCACTTTCTGTCCATTCCCACCCCTCTAGGTTATTACAGAGTCCCAATTTGGATGCCCTGAGTCATAGAGCAAATTCCCACTGACTATCTATTTATATATGTTAGTGTATCTGAATCCATGCTACTCTCTCCGTTCATCTCACCTCTCCCACTTCTCCACCACCCTTGTCCATAAGTCTGTTCTCTATGTCTGCATCTCCACTGCTGCTCTGCAAACAGGTTCATTTGCACCATCCTTCTAGATTCCATACATATGAGTTATATGTGTTAATATACGATATTTATTTTTCTCTTTCTGACTTACTTCACTCTGTATAATAGGCTCTAGGCTCATCCACTTGATTAGAACTGACTCAAATGTGTCCCTTTGTATGGCTGAGTAGTATTCCATTGTATATATGTCACAGCTTCTTTATTCATTCATCTGTCAGTGGACATCTGGATAGCTTCTATGTCTTGGCTATTGTAAATAGAACTGCAATGAACATTAGGGTACTTTTCTTTTCTTTTTTTTTTTTTTTGCAGTTTTGGTTTCTTCAGGGTATATGCCTAGAAGTGGTATTGCTGGGTCATATGGTAGTTTTATTCCTAGTTTTTAAGGAAACTCCATACTGTTTTCCATAGTGGCTGTATCAATTTACATTTCTACCAGCAGTGTAGGTGGGTTTCTGTTTTCTCCACACCCTATCCAGCGCTGGTTGTTTGTGGATTTTTTTTATTATGGCCATTCTGTCTGGTGTGATGTAATATCTCATTGTGGATTTGATTTGCGTTTTTCTGATAATGAGTGATATTGAGCATCTCTTCATGTGCTTATTATCCATCTGTATGTCTTCTTTGAAGAAATTTCTATTGAGGTCTTTTGTCTACTTTTTGATTGGATTGTTTCTCTGTATTGAGTATTGTGAGCTGCTTGTGTATTTTGGAAATTAATAATTTGTTAGTTGTTTCATTTGTTATTATTTTCTCCCATTCTGAGGGTTGTCTTTTCACTCTGTTTATAGTTTGCTTTGCTGTGCAAAAGCTTTTGAGTTTATTTAGGTCCCACTTATTTATTTTTGTTTTTATTTTCATTATTTTAAGAGGTGGGTCATAAAGGACCTTGCTATGATTTATGTCATATAATACCTGTACATAGATTTTTTTATGTGGACCTGTGTTTTCATCTTCATAAATCTAAGAGGTATGTACTATTGTTATCTTCATTTGTCTTTTTTATTTTACATGTTTAAAAACAAAGATACACAAATAAGTGACTTATTTTGGTAGATGGGCTCTTAGGTAACCTACTATTAAACCCTACCTCCTGTTATAAGCATGGTGAGACCTGTGATTTGCTTCTAATGATAGAGTATGACCTAGTGTTGGGATATCATGTCTGTGTTTAGGATGTATTAGATTGTAGCTCTTATCTTGCTACCAGAGTCTCCATACTGATTTTTTCCTGTCCTGACTTTGGTGAAGTAAAGCTGCCATATGAAGAAGCCCATGTGGCAAGGAGCTGAGGGTGGCCTCCTGCTAACAGCTAGCAAGAAACTGGTATTTAATAACCTGTAAGGAATTGAATCCTACTAACAATCATATGCGGAGAAGGCAATGGCACCCCACTCCAGTACTCTTGCCTGGAAGATCCCATGGATGGAGGAGCCTGGTAGGCTTCAGTCCATGGGGTCGCTAAGTCGGACCTGACTGAGCGACTTCACTTTCACCTTTCGCTTTCATGCATTGGAGAAGGAAATGGCAACCCACTCCAGTGTTCTTGCCTGGAGAATCCCAGGGATGGGGGAGCCTGGTGGGCTGCCCTCTATGGGGTCGCACAGAGTCGGACACGACTGAAGTGACTTAGCAATTAGCAAAACAATCATATGAACTTGCAATTGTATCTTTCCTCCAGTCTAGTCTCATATGAGATCCCAACCCTGGCCAACACCTTTAGTTTCAACTTTATGAAACATCCTGGAGTGAGGAACCTAGTCAAGTCCTGCCCAGATTTCCAACTGAGAAAAACTGTAGGATAATAAATACAGAGTATTTCAAGGTGCTAATTTTGTTGTTGTTACACAGCAATAAATAGCTGACACTTCCCTAAGGTCATACATGTAGTAAGTTGATGAATAAGAATATAAAACTTGGTAGTCAGGCTCCTGCGAAGCCTGGGCACCTCATGCAAAGAGTTGACTCACTGGAAAGACTCTGATACTGGGAGGGATTGGGGGCAGGAGGAGAAGGGTATGACAGAGGATGAGATGGCTGGATGGCATCATGGACTCAATGGACGTGAGTCTGAGTGAACTCTGGGAGTTGGTGATGGACAGGGAGGCCTGGAGTGCTGCAACTCATGGGGTCGCAAAGAGTTGGACACGACTGAGCAACTGAACTGAACTGAGTCAGGCTCTGATTTGGGAAGTTTATGCTGAGAGCTATAACTTTAGAGCTTTCTACATCAGGATTTTTGTTTCCTGTATTTCAGCGGTCATTTCTCTAATACTGGTTATAATTATAATTTTTTTATGATAAAAGCCAAAGTTAACGGGTTAAGTATAGGAGTCAGATGCTTCACTCTGGTGGAAGTATTGGATATCTATTTGCATCCATTGATGAATAGAGATTTTGAAGGGGGGAGATCCTGGCTAGGGGGAAGACTTGGAATTCACTCATAGCCCATAGCATTCAGATAAATACAAGTTTAACAGAGGCCCAGTGGCAGTCATTATGCATGAGAGATGACAGAGTTTCTGATATTAGACCAGCTATAAGACAGGGAAGCATCTAGAATGATCACCCATACTTTAAACATGGCACCAGCTCTTCAGAGTACAGCTGGCAGGCAGGCTCTAATGGCATCTATATGCTTTGTAAAGAAGATGACTCCGTGAGAGTTGGAAGAGCTGCTTCCCTTGCTTCTGCAAAGCTCTGGCACTTATGCAAACTTGTTGTGGGACACAACTGAGTATGAGAGCAGAGGAGTTTTCTCAGTTGGCAAGTATATCAGGAGAGTTCCAGGTCCATAGAATCAAGGCTCAGGTGATTCTTCCCCAACTAGCATCTTCACTGAGCATCAGGTGCAGAGATCCTACTCCCGGTGGACTCAGGTGATTCTTCCCCGACTAGCATCTTCACTGAGCATCAGGTGCAGAGATCCTACTCCCGGTGGACTGTCTGTAGACCACCTGTGCCCAGGGCAGGGGAGCCCAGGACAGCGACTTTTGCAAAAATCAGCAAGCAGTACCCATAAATATTTGAGTGGAGGTGGTAATGGGGAACTTGGCAGTCAAGCAGATGAGAGTTTAGGGATTCTAGTTTAATATAGTTGAGAGGACATTTTCTATGTAGGCTGATGAAGCTGGGAGAAAATTAAACGATCAAATGCCACAGCACAATCACTCTGTTGCCTGTGGATGATAGTGCCGTGTATAACTAGTGATCATTTCCTGAAGAAAAACTGTTTCTGAATATTTTTCTGCTGACGTGGAGTCTGAAAATACCCAACAAAACCATTACATTACCTTTGAAAATGAAGGTTTGTTATGTTAGTCTATGGTTGCTACTGACTAAATGCCTATTATTGAAGAGAGAGAGACTGAGACAGAGACTAGGGAAGGCTGAGGAGATAAGGAAATACTCCCACTAAGAAGTTGCCAACCCACTGAACCACACTGAAACTGGTAACTTGATCATGATATTTGTCAAGTTAATGTCTAAAGACTGTAGTTTGTGAAAGATAGTGAAGCAGTTATGCAAATTCATGCATAAAAATAAAAACCCCATATGTGCCTAGAGGATGAGGTTTCCAGCCAAAATGCTCACAATATGAGGTGACAATACTCAGCATGTCTACGGATTTTAATTCACAGAGCTCAAAAATGTATTATCTACTAAATGGGAGTAGGCTATGTTACTTACTTCTGTTATATATTTCAAAAGTGACTACATTTTAATTAAACAAACGTATACACACAATAATGAAATCTTTGAAAGGGAAAACATGAGAAGACACCTAAAATCAACTTCTTAGGATTCAAAAATGTCTCAGTGACCCAACTAAATCAAATGCATGAACAAAACTGCATACAAATGCAAATTTTAACATTATAAACATTTTAAAGATTATTCTATTGCACAGCATTTACATTTTTACTATACACACAATATATTTTTTTAAATTAGTGTGAATTCTGAACAAACTATGACTGCTGTCTTAAAATATTTACAAACTAACAGAAAAAATAAATGAAAGAATCTTCCTAACACTGATCACATGTTATATGCTAAAGAGTTCTAAAGGAGACACCTTAAGGGAATTGAAAAGGAAATAATTATCTGCAGTTGGCAATGTAAAGGGCAATTGAGCCAGATTTTGAAGTATATATAGCATTTCCCAACTCTATTTTAGAAGAAGTAAATTTAAGGAAAATAAAATGCTCTTAGGGCTTCCCAGGTGGCTCAGTGGTAAAGAATTCATCTTCCAATGCAGGAGACTTGGCTTAATCCCTGTGTTGGGAAGATCCGGAGAAGGAAATGGCAACCCACTCCAGTATTCTTGCCTGGAGAATTCCATGGACAGAGGAGCCTGGTGGGCTATAGTCCATGGGGTCGCAAAGAGTCAGTCATGACTTAGCAACTGAACAACAACAAAATACTGTTAACAAACTGCCAGAATGTGAAGTGTGATTGGTAGATGGTAGGGATCAGTGGATGGTAGAGATGAGACTGAAAAGGCAGGTGAGGGTCAGATAATTTTGTTTTCATTTTCTGTGGAGAAATATATAACATTCAGTTTGTTTCTGTATAAAAAAAAAACACAAAACTTTGATGATGCTGGAAATTATTATGTTTAATTTCTGTATTACAAGCAGAAAAATAATCACTAATGAAATGAAGAATGAGGAAAGTAAAGACAGAAGGAAGAATTAGAAAAATAGAAACAGGAAAGCAATTGAGAGGAAAAGAGAGACATGAGGGGAAATTTGTAGATGAAAACCCATTGGCTCCTCCTGTGCACCAGGTACCCTGAGTGTGGTGAAAGCGCCTATCCAACCAGCCCCCGCCCCCCACTGACCCAGCTCTGCACTATGACGGACATTGAAACTGCCTGGTACTCACTCTTCCAAGTATCCTAACGACTGTGGCTTGACAGTAGACATAAAGAGATACATGAAATGAAATCAGCCTTTTGCTTAGTTGCCATTGTGTGGACGACCAAGCCTGGCATTTTAGCAGCTACCAGGCAGGTTCAACCAAAAGGATAAAAGCAAGAGAAATATGAAAAAGCTTCCATTCTCCATGACATTCTCCATTCTCCACTGGACTAACCCCTAGGTTTGATGGTTACTTAACCCCTAGGCTATTTGTCTGATAAAATAATGCATATAGTCATTGCATTGTGCTGTGCTTAGTTGCTCAGTCATGTCTGCTTCTTGCAACTCCATGGACTGTAGACTGCCAGGCTCCTCTGTCCATGAGGATTCTCCAGGCAGGAATTTTAGCCTCTTTTAATTAAGTATTCTGTGAATTGTGACTGAAAGGGTCTCCATCCCCCTGGCATTCACTGAATTCAAATTCACTGATATGAAAACACATAATCATGGTGCATCTGCAGAGATTCTTGGAGTGCTGAGAATGCTGCCTGTTGTGGATTCACCAGGGCTCTTGCTACTGCTCCACAGAGGGGGCAGGGCACATGGCTGGCACTAAGACCACTGACCCAAGCCCTCTGCTTAGCCCTTTGTTGGGCTTTGCTAGAGAGTGCAACAGACACAGCCCATGTGTGTGTGCTCAGGTGCTCAGTCAGTTTGACTCTTTGAGGCCTCATGGACTGTAGCCCACAAGTTTTCTCTCTCTGTGGATTCTCTAGGCAAGAACACTGCAGCGGGTTTCTATTTCCTACCCCAGGGGATCTTCCCTACCCAGGGATTAAACCCACATTTCTTGAGACTCCTGAATTGGCAGGTGGCCACCTGGAACTAACCATAGCCTGAGAATGGCAAAGGCCTCTCTGGAGTGATGGTTTCTGTCACAACCACAGACCATTCAAGGTTGAGACGAGCAGAGATACGAGCCTTGGAGGAGGACATCTCGAATGGTGGTCCCAGAGGGAGCTGATGCAGGCTCGCTTGGTCCTGAGGTATATAGTCCCAGCAGAGGCTATGGCTTTCTCAGTGACCTTCCTCTTTGAATTCACTCAGGAACGACCCCCGCCCCCACTCCAGAACTTTTCTTAATTAATGGATATGAGGGTCTAAGGGGTGAATGGCAGCATATGTTTCCTGTGCCACCTGATTCTCCTTCAGAACAGAAGGACTTACTTCCCAGGGATGTCCAACCTCTGCTGAATCTCAGCCGCTAGCTTGGAGCTTGTTCAACAAAATATCTCTGCTAAAGACAGTTGCCAAGCCCAAGGTCATGCCCCTTCCTGCACAGCTGTAGCCCTTGACTTGGAGGCAGAAAGGCCCTGCTCCCTGACTCCAATAGAGGACAACTCAGAGAGATCACCCCAACTTCAGAGATGCCAGTGGAGTTAAGGGGCATCTTTTTGGAAATGACATTTAAGTGCAGACTGCTTTCCTCCACAGATGCTTATCCCAAGAGTGCTTTGGAATAAACTACTTGTAAACTGGAATAGGACTCTAGGGTCCACTTGTCGTCCATTTGCCTTTTGTCTGTAGAAAAACTTTAGTCAAAGGATAAGTTTAATAAGAGAAGTGAGAACATGTAGAAGCAAATAAAGCAGTCCAGCAAGACTAAATAACAATGATTTAGTCAGTAGCCTGGTCAAGGACCTTCAGTTCTTCTTCAAGGATTACAGATAATATTCTGAGCTATATCCAGTGATCTGTCTTATAGATGCTGAAACACTCACCAGGTAGAAGTTAGCTATATGTTCACCAGACTGTGGCCGTGACCACAAGCTGCCACATTGATGAGAATTAGCCCCAAAGAAATGGGAACAAACCAACTTTGGAACTGAAGACCAACTGTACTTTAAAGAATCAAGATGACCCTGGGCACCTCCGATGACCAATTTCAAGGTGATGGTCAGGGCTGACTGTGCTTTTCTACATGTAGCCCGCTTCCCTCCTCCATATACCCCTGAAACTCCTCTTTAAAAGCTCTTGCCCACTGATTGTTGGTGGGGGATGTCAGCCTTTGTATACAAGTCTGGCCTGCCCCACTCCTAGGCCCCCATTGCCAAACACTGAAATCAAGCCAGCTTTTCACCAACCTTGCCACTCAAGTATTGGCTTTTGAGTGGTGAGCCGTCAGACTCTAATTTCAGTAATGATTTCACAGAGACTGCTCCTGTGGAATCCAACCTGTGACATTTGGTCCAAAATTAGAGAAGGCTATTTCGAAGAAGTGATCTTGGCTGCTTAGTTTGGCAGAGTGAATACTGTACAAATGAATCAGTAGCTGGGCCAGGATACTTAAGGTCAAGGCAATGATTCTAAATAGGATGGATTTGCACACACACACACAGACACATACACACACACATACAAGAATATTTGACTATGTCTAGAGACAGTTTTGCATTGTAAAAAGTAGGGATTATTACTGACATCTATTTGTGTAGAGGTCAGGAATGTTGCTAAACACATTGCAATACACAGAATAGCCTCTGTACCAAAGAGCTCTTTTCCAGTCCAAAATGTTGATGATGCTGAGGCTGGGCGATCTCAGTCTAAGAGAATGGAATTGGAGAGGTTCTGAAGGAGCATAGAACATCCAGGAAACTGGAATTATATGGGACACAGAGAGGGAATGGAGGGTACAGAAACTGCCAAGTTGGCAATGCAAGGGAAGTTGACTTTTATCCTGGAAAGCCATGGAGAGTTTCTATGTTAGGAACTAAAATGGAAAAATTATATCTTTGAGAAATTGCAGTCTGATCATGGGTAACTGGAGTTAGATGGCACTAGAAGGAGGAGAGAAAGGTTTGAAGATCATGGGAAACGTGATGGTGTTTGATCAGCATGACAGTAGGGGATGGGGAGAAAGGATTGAGAAATATTTATGAGAAGATCTAATAAAACTTACTAATGTGTTGGAGAGGCAAGAAGAATTCACGTTTGAGTGCACGGTCTTAAGAGCCAGAGGTTATGGCCTCAAATTCCAGGTTTGCCCAGTCCTAGTTTTGCAAACTTGAACAACGTATATTTAATTTATCTATGGCTTGGTTTTTGACCTCTGGATCAGTTCAGTTCAGTTCAGTCGCTCAGTCATGTCCAACTCTTTCTGACCCCATGGATAACACCACTCCAGGCCTCCTTGTCCATCACTAACCCCTGGAGTTTACTCAAACTCATCCCATTGAGTCTGGATGCCATCCAACCATCTCGTCCTCTGTCGTCCCCTTCTCCCACCTTCAACCTTTCTCAGCATCAGGGTCTTTTCCAATAAGTCAGTTCTTTGCATCAGGTGGCCAAAGTATTGGAGTTTCAGCTTCAGCATCAGTCCTTCCAATGAATATTCAGGACTGCTTTCTTTTAGGATGGACTGGTTGGATCTCCTTGCAGTCCAAGGGACTCTCAAGAGTCTTCTCCAGCATCACAGTTCAAAAGCATCAGTTCTTCAGTGCTCAGCTTTCTTTATAGTCCAAGTCTCACATCCATACATGACTAATAGAAAAACCATAGCTTTGACTAGATGGACCTTTGTTGGCAAGGTAATGTCTCTGCTTTTTAATAAGCTGTCTAGGTTGGTCATAACGTTTCTTCCAAGGAGCAAGCATCTTTTCATTTCATGGCTGCAGTCACCATCTGCAGTAATTTTGGAGCCTCCAAAAGTAAAGTCTTTCACTGTTTCCACTGTTTCCCCATCTATTTGCCATGAAGTGATGGGACTAGATGCCATGATCTTAGTTTTCTGAATGTTGAGTTTTAAGCCAACTTTTTCACTCTCCTCTTTCACTTTCATCAAAAGGCTATTTATTTAGTTCTTTTTCAGTTTCTGCCATAAGAGTGGTGTCATCTGCATAGCTGAGGTTATTGATATTTCTCGCAGAAATCTTGATTCCAGCTCGTGCTTCATCCAGCCTGGAATTTTTCATGATGTAGTCTGCATTAAGTTAAATAAGCAGGGTGACAATATACAGCCTTGATGTACTCCTTTCCTGATTTGGAAGCAGTCTGTTGTTCTGTTACTTCTCGACATGTATGCATTGTACAGGAGGCAGTGATCAAGACCATCCCCAAGAAAAAGAAATACAAAAAGACAAAATGGTTGTCTGAGGACAAATAGCTCTGAAAAGAAGAGAAGCAAAAGGCAAAGGAGAAAAGGAAAGATATACCTATTTGAATGCAGAGTTTCAAAGAATAGCAAAGAGAGATAAGAAAGCCTTCTAAGTATCAATGCAAAGAAATAGAGGAAAACAATAGGATGAGAAAGACTCATCCAAAAAGTTAGAGATACCATGGGAAATTTTCATGCAAAGATTAGCACAATAAAGGACAGAAATGGTATGGACCTAACAAAACCAGAAGATATTAAGAAGATATTAAATCTTTTTAAATCAGTCAGGTAAATACCAAGACATAGGCTGTCTCCAAAGTTTTCACTTTTCTGCTCTATAGTTGGTGGATGATTATGCACTCATTGAGCTGAGGAACAAGTCTGAGAATCTTCTGGTTTTTTCTTGGGAGTTGGAGAAATGGGTACTGTCATGGGTTCACAGGTGTTTTATTGCTTTTATTTAGAAACTCCAGATATGAAGTTCCAGCGTGGTCAAACCACTTGAGAAGGCAGGTAAGATGACTGATGAAATGAGGCTCATTTTAAAAAGCCTATCCTGAATATATTCTAAAAAATGTGAGACCTCGTTCTAAACAAATCACTGTGCTGTACACAAGGAATTTCCAGCAAATATTGTCTGCTCATTCTGCTCTAGGCTTGTTTCCTCTTCCTCTCAAGAGGTAACTCAGCAGTAAGCTGATATTAATTCAATTACCTTTTACCACTATGAGGCATTAACTGTTACTATTTTATGTGATCAAACATATGAAACAAATTCTGAACAAAATATATCCAGAATTCCATAAACACTGAAGACAGTTTTAAGTCTCTATGTTAATAATGAACTTATTAAAAACAATGGTTTTAACTTTTTCCTTTCTTTAGGATATATAATGACATTTCTTTGTGCAGAACCAGGATTGTAAGAGTATGTTAAAAAAAATAATATTTTTTGAACTGTATTTCACCTGGGTGCTGGGAAGCAAATTTAAATTTGCAAAACTGTCTACCCATGTGGAGACATGAAAGAAAGATACATTTGAGTTGCAACTATCCGAAATTATAATGCTATGGGCTGTAGAAAACAGCCTGAAATTTCTTAGCACAAATTGCTAAGAATCTTTTTTTTTGTCAACTGTTTATTTAGACCATGATTTTTTGATAGAGAAAAGATTTATGGAAGCATTGTCTCTGGCAAAAATGTTCAGTTTCTCTACTTCAACAAACACATTTGGTTAATTGCATGGATTATTGACATGAATATCTTAAAAAAAAAAAGTCACATAGGGCTTGAGGAGATTGTTTTATGTACTGAAATCCTGGAAGAGAAAAAAAAAAAAAAAGGAAAGAAAGAAACCCCAGTGATAAATTTTAAGTGTTTAATTGCATATAGGAGAGTAGAAATAGTTTCACTTGCAAAAGAGTCTTATTCTGGAATTCTGTGAATTGACACAAGTTGAGAAAAGAGAAAATCACATCTTATATCTCTTAGAGCATAGAAAAGGTCATCATTGCACAGACCACTTTCTTTGCTCTTGTATTTCACATAGATTTTGAACATAACAAGGATTATTTAAAAGATCAGTTTACTTGGTTCTCACAAGAATTCAATGGTGCATATTGTTGTTGCTGTTCAGTCGTTAAGTCATGTTCGTCACTTTAAGAACCCCATGGACTGGAGCTCACCAGGCTCATCTGTCCATGGGATCTCCTAAGCAAGAACACTGGAGAGGGTTGCCATTTCCTTCTTCAGGGGATCTTCCTAACACAACTTATCTGCATTGAAGGCAGACTCTTTATCATCTGAGAACCAGGGAAGTCCTCAATGGTGTAGATCAGTTCAGTTCAGTCACTCAGTCATTTCCAACTCTTTGTAAACCCATGGACTGCAACACGCCAGGCTTCTCTGTCCAACAACAACTCCCAGGGCTTGCTCAAATTCATTTCCATCAAGTCAGTGATGCCATCCAACCATCTCATCCTCTGTCTTCTGTTACTCCGCCTGCCCTCAATCTTTCCCAGCATCAGGGTCTTTTCCAATGAGTCAGTTCTTCACATCAGGTGGCCAAAGTATTGGAGTTTCAGCTTCAGTATCAGTCCTTCCAATGAATATTCAGGACTTATGTCCTTTAGGATGGATTGGTTGGATCTCCTGCAGTCCAAGAGACTCTCAAGAGTCTTCTCCAACACCACAGTTCAAAAGCATCAGTTCTTCAGTGCTCAGCTTTCTTTATAGTCCAACTGTCACATCCCACATGACTATTGGAAAAATGATAGCTTTGACTATACTGACCTTTGTTGGCAAAGTAATGTCTCTGCTTTTTGAAATATTATGTCTAGGTTGGTCATAGCTTTTCTTCCAAGGAGCAAGTGTCTTTTAATTTCATGGCTGCAGTCATCATCTGCAGTGATTTTGGAGCCCAAGATAATAAATCTTGTCACTGTTTCCATTGTTTTCCCATCCATTTGCCACGAAGTGATGGGACTGGGTACCATGATGATAGTTTTTTGATGTTAAGTTTAATCCAGCTTTTGTGCTCTCCTCGTTCACTTTTGTCAAGACACTCTTCAGTTCCTCTTTGCTTGCTGCCATAAGGGTGGTATCATCTGCATATCTGAGGCTATTGATATTTTCCCAGGCAATCTTGATCCCAGCTTGTGCTTCATCCAGCCCAGCATTTCTCATGATGCACCTCGCATATAAGTAGAATAAGCAAGGTGACAATATACAGCCTTGATGTACTCCTTTCCTGACTTAGAACCATTCTGTTCTTCCATGTCCAGTTCTAACTGTTGCTTCTTGTCCTGCATACAGATTTCTCAGGAGGCAGATAAGGTGGTCTGGTATTCCCATGTCTTTAAGAATTTTCCACAGTTTGTTGTGATCCACACAGTCAAAGGTGTTGGCATAATAAATAAAGCATAAGTAGATGTTTTTCTGGAATTCTCTTGCTTTTTCTATGATTCAACAGATGTTGGCAATTTGATCTCTGGTTCTTCTGCCTTTTCTAAAAGCAGCTTGAACATCTGGAAATTCATGGTTCACATACTGTTGAAGCCTGGCTTGGAGATTTTGAGAATTATTTTGCTAGCATATGAGATGAGTACAATTGTGCAGTAGTTTGAAATTCTTTGGCATTGCCCTTCTTTGCGATTGGAAAGAAAACTGTCACTTTCAGTCCTGAGGCTATTGTTGAGTTTTCCAAATTTGTTGGCATATTGAGAGCAGTACTTTCACAGGATCATCTTTTAGGATTTGAAATAGCTTGACTGGAATTTCATCACCTCCACTAACTTTCTTTGTAGTGATGCTTCCTAAAGTCCATTTGACTTCACATTCCAGGATGTCAGGCTCTAGGTGAATGATCACACCATTGTGATTATATGGGTCATGAAGATCTTTTTTGTGTAGTTCTTCTGTGTATTCTTGCCACCTCTTCTTAATATCATCTGCTTCTGTTAGGCCCATATAATTTCTGTCCTTTATTGTGCTCATCTTTGCATGAAAATTTCCCTTAGTGTCTCTAATTTTCTTGAAGAGATCTCTAGTCTTTCCCATCCTATTGTTTTCCTCTATTTCTTTACATTGATTGCTGAGGAAGGCTTTCTTATCTCTCCTTGCTATTCCTGAAACTCTGCATTCAAATGGGTATATCTTTTCTTTTCTCCTTTTCCCTTTGCATCTCTTCTTTTCATAGCTCTTTGTAAAGCCTCCTCAGACAACCATTTTGCCTTTTTGGATTTCTTTTTTGGAGGTATGGTCTTGATCCCTGCCTCCTGTACAATGTCATGAACCTCCATCCATAGTTCTTCAGGCACTCTGTCTATCAGATCTAACCCCTTGAATCTATTTCTCACGTCCACTGCATAATCATAAGGGATTTGATTTAAGTCATACCTGAATGGTCTATTTTCCCTACTTTCTCCAATTTAAGTCTGAATTTGGCAATAATCTGAGCCAAAGTCAGCTCCTGGTCTTGTTTTTGCTGACTGTATAGAGCTTCTCCATCTTTGGCTGCAAAGAATATAATCAATCTGATTTCTGTATTGACCATCTGGTGATGTCCATGTGTAGAGTCTTCTTAGGTTGTTGGAAGAGGATGTTTGCTATGACCAATGTATTTTTTTGGAAAATTCTGTTAGCCTTTGCTCTGCTTCATTTTGTACTTTAAGGCCAAATTTGCCTGTTACTCCAGGTTCTCTTGACTTCTTCCTTTTGCATTCCAATCACCTATGATGAACAGGACATCTTTTTTGGATGTTAGTTCTAGAAAGTCTTGTAGGTGTTCATAGAAACATTCAACTTCAGCTTCTTTAGCATTACTGGTTGAGGCATAGACTTGGATTACTGCAATATTGAATGGCTAGCATTGGAAATGAACAGTGATTATTCTCATTTTTGAGTAAGTAACTAGGAATTGGGGCTTCTCCAATGGCTCAGCTGTAAAGAACCACCTGTAGTGCAAGAAATGTGGCAGACGTGGATTTGATCTCTGAATTGAGAAAATTTCCCAGAGAAGGAAATGGCAACCCACTACTTTAATATTCTACACCCAAATTGTAGGACATAACATGCACTTAATAAATATTCATTGAATAAATAAATAAGTGGGCTTAATCATTTTCAGTGGGCCCTTAAAATGGAACTTCTCAGGTGACCAACTGCGTGACATTTATGAGTAACAGCCTAATAAGAAGTCAGCATTCCATTATAAGCCTCCAAATTAGAAAAGATGTAAATTTCAAGATCTGAATTTAGTGGCCAAAACCATGAAATGGAGATACCAATAGTTTCCATAGGTTGAAGAGGTTCTTGGCTTCTCTAACTGCAATATCTAAACTAATTTAACACTCTATCTCAATCTTTTGACTTAATGTTTTAGCTCTTATCACCACCTACCATATTAAATGTTGTCTTATTTATTTCTGCCTCTTGCCACTAAAATATAAAATTCAATGAACTTTTCCACCTATTTTATCCAGCACTTGGAATAATTTGGCATGTAAAAGGTGCAATCAATCAAAAATAACACAACTTAGACATTAATTCATATCTGACTCTTTTGTGACCCTATGGACTGTAGCCCACTAGGTTCCTCTGTCCATGAAATTTCCCAGCCATGAATACTGGAGTGAGTTGCCATTTCTTTCTCCAATTGACTTTTGACTGGTTGAACGAATGATTGCTGAATTGGAAGTTAAAGGGTCTTTTATGAGAAGTCCATTTTAAAGACTGTCCTCTAATAATGATCCAACAGGACAGCTGGTGTCCTAATGTGTTTTATACAGACTCCAGTATTGGGATGTTGTCTACATTAAGCTTAAGAAGCTCACAGTCACAGACAAATCAAATCTTCTGGCAAATAAGATTCTAAGATTTTAATTTGGAATAATTTGTTCAATTCTTTGAAGACTTAAAATACTTTTCAAAGTTCAGAATTTAAATTTTTGAAGTTTTCCACTCACCATTATATTCATGGTGACTTCCCAGGTGGCCCAGCAGTAAAGAATCTGCTTGAAATGAAGAAGCTTCAGGAGACATGGGTTTGATCCCTGGGTCGGGTAGATGCCATGGAGAAGGGAATGACAGCCCACTCCAGTATTCTTGCCTGGAGAATCCCATGGACAGAGGAGCCTGGTGGGCTACAGACCATAGGACTGCAAAGGATCAGACATGACAGAAGTGACTTAGCAAGGATTATAGTCATGATGTTCAGTGTACTGTGTCCCTTCTAATTCCTTAGTATCTTAGTGAGCTCAGGCAGCCATAGCAAAATACCATAGACTAGTTGGTTTAAACAAGTTGAGAAAGTCCAAGGGCAAGGCGCCAGCTGAGTCAAGGTCTGGTGAGGACTCTCTGGGCATGAACATGGAGAGAGAGGTCACTCTTTCTATTTTTGTAAGGTCTCCAATCCTACTGGATTTGGATCCTTCACATATGAACTTCATTTAACCTTAACTGTACGAACAAGGCTACTGGAGGTGATGGAATTCCAGTTGAGCTATTTCAAATCCTGAAAGATGATACTGTGAAAGTGCTGCACTCAATATGCCAGAAAATTTGGAAACTCAGCAGTGGCCACAAAACTGGAAAAGGTCAGTTTTCATTCCAATCTCAAAGAAAGGCAATGCCAAAGAATGCTCAAACTACCGCACAATTGCACTCATCTCACACACTAGTAAAGTAATGCTCAAAATTTTCCAAGCCAGGCTTCAGCAATATGTGAACCGTGAACTTCCAGTGTTCAAGCTGGTTTTAGAAAAGGCAGAGGAAGCAGAGATCAAATTGCCAACATCCGCTGGATCATGGAAAAAGAACAAGAGTTCCAGAAAAACATCTATTTCTGCTTTATTGACTATGCCAAAGCCTTTGACTGTGTGGATCACAAGAAACTGTGGAAAATTCCAAAAGAGATGGGAATACCAGACAACCTGATCTGCCTCTTGAGAAACCTATATGCAAGTCAGGAAGCAACAGTCAGAACTGGACATGGAGCAACAGACTGGTTCCAAATAGGAAAAGGAGTGCATCAAGGCTGTATATTGTCACCCTACGTATTTAACTTTTATGCAGAGTACATCATGAGAAACGCTGGGCTGGAGGAAGCACAGGCTGGAATCAAGATTGCTGGGAGAAATATCAGTAACTTCAAATATGCAGATGATATCATCCTTATGGCAGAAAATGAAGAGGAACTAAAAAGCCTCTTGATGAAAGTGAAAGAGGAGAGTGAAAAAGTTGGCTTCAAGCTCAACACTCAGAAAACTAAGATCATGGCATCAGATCCTGTCACTTCATGGGAAATAGATGGGGAAACAGTGGAAACAGTGTCAGACTTTACTTTTGGGGTGCTCCAAAATCACTGCAGATGGTGACTGCAACCATGAAATTAAAAGAAGCTTATTCCTTGGAAGGAAAGTTACGACCAACTGAGATAGTATATTGAAAAGCAGAGATATTACTTTGCCAACAAAGGTCCGTCTAATCAAGGCTATGGTTTTTCCTGTGATCATGTATGGATGTGAGTTGGACTGTGAAGAAAGCTGAGCACTGAAGAATTGATGCTTTTGAACTGTGGTGCTGGATAAGACTCTTGAGACTCTTGGACTGCAAGGAGATCAAGCCAGGCTATCCTAAAGGAGATCAGTCCTCGGTGTTCATTGGAAAGACTGATGCTGAAACTGAAACTCCAATACTTTAGCCACCTCATACGAAGAGTTAACTCATGGGTAAAGACTCTGATGCTGGGAGGGATTGGGGGCAGAGGAGAAGGGGATGACAGAGGATGAGATGGCTGGATGGCATCACCGACTTGATAGACATGAGTTTGAGTGAGCTCCGAGAGTTGGTGATGGACAGGGAAGCCTGGAGTGCTGGGATTCATCGGGCTGCAAAGAGTTGGACACAACTGAGCAACTGAACTGAACTGAACTGTACTCTAAAGCACTACATCCAAATACAATTACATTAAAGACTAGGGCATCAAAATATGAATTTTTTAGGGGAGGAGCACAGTTCAGTCCATAGCAAAAGCAATGCATACTATTTGTTCAACCAGTATTTATTGAGCTTCTAATCTATGCCAAACATTATTCTAGGCATTTAGTTTGTATAGATGAACAAAGCAAAGGTCCCTGCCCTCATGGAACACATATTTTGTTGGGCATATATTTAAATGGATTTTAGTAATCTAAATAATACCAGTTGATTTTTTATTTATCTCTTACTGAAGTCTTGCTTGATAATTAATAATTTTTAGAATATCAGCAAAAAAGGAAAAATCAGATACTTTGCAAAAAAGCAGGCATTACTAAAAGTACTGTACAATATATGATGATAAAAATATAACAAAATTCTACTAAATACCAAAGCTTGTGCCACAGAACTTCATCTGAGTTTATGGATCCATGAGTTATGGATCCATGAGTTAAGAAAATATTTTCCTTAGTGAAGAACTGAGTAGTATTTCAGAGCATTTTGCCAGCAGACATGAATAGTATTAGAAAGTCTTGGTAGGAATGAGAAATAAATAGCAATGACATGTTACATTTGGAAATCAGTGAACCAGCCCAAGAATAACAGTGAAATAGCAAGGGAGTCTTTAAAGTATTATTTATTAGGGATTAAAAACATTTGAAATGCTTATCTTATTATGTCACTAAGACTCTAAAAAGGCATTAAATCTGAGAGACCAAAATCAGAAAGTATAAATTTCTTAAGATTTTTTTAAATCAAATTGTATCACTACTTATATAGCATTTAACAAGAAATAGTTGACAATATATTAAATGTCATAATATTGTACCAAATACATTTCTAAATATGTTTTGTTAATCAACAGGAAAATCAATTTTGTCAAATGCATTCATAGGTAGTAAAATGATTTAAATTTTTGAGAGTTCAATCGACATCCAGTCATGTTTGTTTACTTGAAGAGCTCCTTCCAAGGCACAAGATGTGCTTCTGTGTGTCTGAAGACCTAATTCTACTTTGAAGACATGCAGCACTAGATGAAACCAATTGGGAAATGGAGGAAGGAACGAAGGGAGGGAGGAGGTAACAGAGGGAGGAGGGAGAGAAGGGAGAAGGAAAGGAAGGAGAGAGGGAAAGAAAAGAAAGGGAAGAAAGAAAGATACCAAGTAGTGATATGAGAGTTGGATCCTAAGGAAGACTGAGCACCAAAGAACTGATGCTTTTGAATTGTGGTGTTGGAGAAGACTCTTGAGAGTCCCTTGGACTGCAATGAAATCAAACTGGTCAATCCTAAAGAAAATCAACCCTGAATATTCATTGGAAGGACTGATGCTGAAGCTCCAATACATTGGCCACCTGATGAGAAGAGCCAACTCATTGGAAAAGACCCTGCTGCTGGGAAAGACTGAAGGCAAAAGGAGAAGGGGGCAACAGAGGATGAGTCCACTGACTCAATGGGCATGAATTTGAGCAAACTTAAGAGATAGTGGAGGACAGAGAAACCTGGCCTGCTACAGTCCATGGAGTTGCAAAGAGTTGGACATAACAACTGAAGAAGAACAATAACAATTTTCTAAGTGACCTTTCTTTCCTCATTATTTTGACACCATCAGTACTACCCAAAGATACCTAATACATGGTCAGCAGTACAGCACACTGTGGGAAAAAGGTGTTTTCATATTCTAAAATTTCCACATTTAAGACCTCTGTAGGGATGGTGGTTTTTATCTCCTCCAATTCCAGATGGTACAGAATGGTAGTCTTACTTTATTTGGAGGGTTATTAAAACCTCCCTTTCTTTTCAACACACAACATTTTTATTTTAGAGTAAATTCTGAGTCTAGAGCTTTCTATCATTTTAAAAAAAGTTCATTACCTCTTCTGTGTTTTTTCTCTGAAATCCTTCTATAACACATTTCTAAATGGGAAATAAGAAACAGCATTACCAACAAAAATTGGAGCACATTATGGCTACCTTGTATTCTTTGAATTATTCATTCTTAAATAAAATTTCAATTGCAGCTATGGAATGATCAATAATTTTTGTGCAGTGGAATTTACCTTGTTTCTGAAACCAGTTCTCCTTTACCCCTAGCTTTATTTAAATTGACATATAATAATTTGTAAGTTTAAAGTGTACAAAGTGATGATTTGATAAGTATTGTGATATGATTCCCTGGTGGCTCTGTTGGTAAAGAATCCACCTGTAATGCAGGGGTCCTGGGTTTGATCCCTGGGCTAGGAAGATCCCTTGGAGGAGGGCATGGCAACCCACTCCAGATTTTTGCCTGCAGAATCCCCATGGACAGAAGAACCTGGTGGACTACAGTCCATTAACTAAGCACAGTGATATGATTACCATCCTAAGGTTAAGACATAAATTATCTTTCATCCTTACTAAAACCCATCTTAAAGATTTTATTTTTTCCTGAATTAAAAAAAAATTGAAATATAGTTGATTTACAATGTTTCTGGTTTATAGCCAAGTAATTCAGTTATATATCTATTTATCTATAGCTATCTAGATGGATTTAGATATACTTTTTCAGATTTGTTTTCATTATAGTTTGTTATAAGATGTTGAGTATAGTTCCCTGTGCTATATAATAGGTTCTTATTGTTTATCTATTTTATATACAGTAGTGGTATCTGTTAATTCCAAATTCTCCAGTTTAATCCCCCTCCCCTCTTCAGCTTTGGTAACCATAAACTTATTCTCTGTCTCTGAGTCTGTTTCTGTTTGTAAATAAATTTGTTTGCATCAATTTTTAGATACCATAAATAAGTGATAGCATATATTTGTCTCTGTCTGATTTACTTCACTTAATATAATAATCTCTAGGTCCCATCCATGTTCTGCAAATGGCATTATTTCCATTTTTTTATGGCTAAGTAATAGTCCATTGCATATATATACACATCACATCTTTTTTATCCATTCGTCTTTCAGTAGAAACTCAAACTGCTTCCATGTCTTAGCTATTGTAAATAATACTGCTATGAACATTGAACTGTATGTAGCTTTTTGAATTAGACTTTTTATCTTTTGCAGATAAATGCCCAGGAATGGGACTGTTGGATCATATGGTAACTCTATATTTAGTTTTTTAAGGAATCTCCATACTATTCTAGACAGTGGCTGCACCAATTTATATTCCCATCAAAAGTATCGAAGAGTTCCCTTTTCTCTGTACCCTCTCCAGTGTTTGTTAGTTGTAGACTTTTTGATGATGGCCATTCTGATTGGTGTGTGGTGGTACCTCACTGTAAATTTGATTTGCATTTCTAAAATAATTAACAATGTTGAGCATTTTTTTTATGTGCCTATTATCTATCTGTGTATCTTCCTTGGAGAAATTTCTAATTTGGTTTTCTGCCCATTTTGATTGTGTTATTAGTTTTTATGATATTGAGTTTTGTAAGCTGTATATTTTTCAAATTAATCCTCTGCCAGTTGCATAGTTTTAAATATTTTCTTCCAGTCTGTAGATTGCTTTTTTCATTTTGTTTATGGTTTATTTTGTCGTACAAAGTTTTAAGTTAAATTAGGTCTACCTATAAAAGAATAGATTCTTTATATGTAGCTGTCCACTTTTCCTAGGGCCATTTATTCAAGAGACTTTTTTTCTCTAATTCATATTCTTGCCTCCTTCGTTGTAGATTGATTGACCATAAGTGCATGGATTTATTTCTGGTTTCTCTAGTCTGCTCTATTGATCTTTCTGTCTTTGTGCCAGTACCATACAGTTTTAGTTATTGCAGCATTGTAGTATAGCCTTAAGTTGGGAACTTGAATCTTCCAGCTCTGTTCTCCCTCAAGATTGTTCTAGCTATTTGGGATCTTTTTTGTTTCCATCAGTTCAGTTCATTTCACTCACCAGTCATATATGACACTTTGCAACCCTGTGGACTGCAGCTTGCCAAGCTTCTCTGTCCATCACCAATTCTCAGAGTTTACTCCAACTCATGTCCATTGAGTTGGTGATGCCATCCAATCGTCTCACCTTCTGTCATCCCCTTCTCCTCCTGCCTTCGATCTTTCCCAGCATCAGGGTCTTTTCCAAGGAGTCATTTCTTCACATCAGATGGTCAGAGTATTGGAGTTTCAGCTTCAGCATCAGTCCTTCCAATGAATATTCAGGATTGATTTCCTTTAGTATTGACTGGTTTCATCACCTTACAGTCCAAGGGACTCTCAAGAGTCTTCTCCAACACCACAGTTCAAAAGCATCAATTCTTTGGTGCTCAGCTTTCTTTATAGTCTAACTCTCACATCCATTCATGACTACTGGAAAAACCATAGCTTTGACTCAGTAGACCTTTGTTGGCAAAATAATGTTTCTGCTTTGAAATATGCTGTCTAGGTTGGTCATAACTTTTCTTCCAAGGAGCTGTGTTTCCATACAAAATTTAAAATTATTTGCTCTGGTTTTGTGAAAAATGTCATTGGTATTTTGATGATGATTGCATTAAATCTATAGATTGCCTTAGGTTGTATGATCATTAAACCAGAATTGAAAGAGACACATGTACCCCAATGTTCATTGCAGCACTGTTTATAATAGCCAGGACATGGAAACAACCTAGATGTCCATCAGCAGAAGAATGGATAAGAAAGCTGTGGTAAATTGGAGTATTAGTCAGCCATTAAAAAGAATACATTTGAATCAGTACAAATGAAATGGATGAAACTGGAGCCGATTATACAGAGTGAAGTAAGCCAGAAAGAAAAACACCAATACAGTGTACTAACACATATATATGGAATGTAGAAAGATGGTAATGATAACCCTGTACGCGAGACAGCAAAAGAGACACAGATGTATAGAACGGACTTTTGGACTCTGAGGGAGAGGGAGAGGGTGGGATGATTTGGGAGAGTGGCACTGAAACGTGTATATATCATGTAAGAAACAAATCGCCAGTCTATGTTCGATGCAGGATACAGGATGCTTGGGGCTGGTGCACAAGGATGATCCAGAGAGATGATATGGGGTAGGAGGTGGGAGTGGGGTTCAGGATTTGGAACTCATGTACACCCGTGGTGGAATCATGTCAATGAATGGCAAAACCAATACAGTAATGTAAAGTAAAATACAGTAAAAATAGACATTAAAAAAATATTGATTTTAAAATGATAATTTTTAAAATATTGTTCAAATTCAAGAACAATGATGCCAACTCTTGCCATTTTTATTCAACACAGTTTTGGAAGTCCTAACAACAGCAATCAGAGAAGAAAAACAAATAAAAGGAATCTAAATTGCAAAAGAAGTAAAACTCACTGTTTGCAGACAACATGATACAATATGGAAAAAATCCCAGAGGCTACCAGAAAACTACTAATGTTTATCAATGAATTTAGTAAAGTTGCAAGATAGAAAATTATAGAAACTATTTACATTTCTATATGCTAACAAGGAAAGATCAGAAAAAAAAATTAATGAAGAAATTCCACTTACCATTGCATCTAAAAGAGTAATTTATCTAGGAATAAACCTACTTAAGGAGGCAAAAGTCCTCTCCTCTGCAAAACTACAAGACCCTGATGAAAGAAACTGAAGACAACAAAAACAGATGGAAACATGTACCATGTTCTTAAAAGATATGTTTTTTTAAAAATAAAATCACATATGAAAATTACATTTCACAAAAGTTAACTCAGTTCTGTTTCATTAAAAATAACTCCTTTAGGAATTAACAAGAGATAAATCATAGCTTCTGAAGTATCTGTTATCAGTTGCAGTGATATTTTCTAGTGAGTGACTATTTCAGTCTTGAGTCATGAAAAAAAAAACAGGGAGACAATTATGAATGAATTAATACAGAGAATCTTAAAAAGCAAAGATTGTACTTATTGAAAACTGAATTTTCACTAAAAGTTCAGTCCAGATGGTCCCAAGATTCCTATTCAAGTTAGATACCTGGCTCCTGAAGTCACATGCACTCTGGTGGTGCTAGGAATACACCCAATCATGTCTTGTCTGTTGTAGCTCAGAAACTGAATGCTTCTGAATGTGCTCTGTAATATTCCTTTGCAAATTTGAGTTTACTTCTTAATAGCATTTCCTCAACACATTTTATTTATAGATTCACAGACCCTATATATTTTAAATAGAATTGTTTTGTTTATAAATATCACCAATGCTCTTTCAGTCTACAGTTGTTAAACTATAAATATGGCCCTGTTAGGAGGCATAGGATGGGGCCCTGACTGTCCAGAGGTAAGACTCTGTGCTTCCACTGCTGAAGCCCAGGTTCAACCCCCAATTGGGAAACTGAGATCCTGAAAGCCACAATGTGTGACATCCCCCCCCCAAAAAAAAAAATAGGTGAGTAGCATGACTTAATTCTGTTGAGATCCAAGCTTCTTAGATTTCTTTTATAGTTTTTCCTAAAATTTTCTTTTCCTTACAAAGAATTCCTCTGGGTTCTCGTTTTAAAAACTAAATCACAAGCATTGGAAATACTTGGGTGTTTGCTGGAGTTTAATTATGTCAATGAAGCCAAAAACCAACCTGAAGCACTGGTGTAGAAGAGCCAGTCAGAGCACGCAGCAGCCTGGGAAGGCTGATGTACGTGCAGAAAACGGGAGAAGGGTCACAGCTGCCAAGAGCAGTAACAGACACGAACAATATATGGCCTCAGTGTCCGCACTATAAAGGGGAAAATACTGGCTCAGCCAAGATAGCCTTGTACTCACAAGGCAGCAATTTCAATCAGTAAGATTGTTTCTAGATTTATAGCAGGCAGTAAAATGGATAAATTATATACACTTTCATTTTTATTTCTACCTAGTCAAGGATAGTTTATTTTCCTGAACATTTTTCTTTTGTTTGTCTTCGAAGGAAACAGGGAAAGTAAGTAGTGTGTAATTTAGTTGTATTGCTGAATAGAACCATAACCTTCTACCTTGATCACTTTATATTCGTGTTTTATGATATTATCAACTTAGCTTAATCATAACCTCTGCCATTCTGTGGAAAGTAAGAAACAGGGTAGTCAGTTTACTTTACAAATATCCTAGGCCACTCTAAGGCAATTTATCCTATAAACTAATCTCCAGCACTTAACAAAATGAAGTAATACTAGGAAAATATAGCCCTCAAATAAAATTCCTAAACTTTGACTGATCCCTTCTTGTTCTTCCCTATATTCATGTTCCTATTTAAATATTCATCTCACCCAGCAATTCCACTCCTGGACATATATCTGGAAAAGACAAAAACTCTAATTCTAAAAGATAGATGCACCCGTGTTCATAGTAGCCCTATTTATAATAGCCAAGACATGGGAGAAACTGAAATGTTCATCCACAGAGAAACGGATAAAGAGGATTTGGTACATACATATAATGGAATATTACTTAGCATAAAAAATGAAATAATGCCATTTGCAGCAACCTAGATAGATCTAGATATTATCATACTAAGTGAAGTAAGCCAAACAAAGACTCATATCATATGGCGTCACATATATTGTGGAATCTAAAATAAAATAATACAGACTCACAGATATAGGAAAGAAACTTATGGTTTCCAAAGGGGAAATGAGGGGAAGGATAAGCTGGGAATTTGGGATTAGCATGTGTATGCTACCATATAGAGACTGGATCTACTGCACATCATGGGGAACTATATTCAACATCTTGTAATAACCTATAATGGAGAAGAATCTGAAAAAGAATATATACACATATATATGTATCTGTATAACTGAATCACTTTGCTGTACACGTGAAGCATTGTAAATCAATGATTCTTCATAAATTCTCAATCCAAATACTTCCTCCTTGTAGTCTTCCTGAATTTCTCCAAAACAATATTATCGCTCTCTCTGCTGTTCTCCTATATTTTGTGCATGTTTCTATTATATTTGTTTAATTCTGTCTTCATTCTACCATACTATAAGAAATCCGCTGTTATAAAAGTAACCAGTGTCTTCTCTTTGATGATACCCTTGACCACTTCATGCTCATAGAATCTAAAGGTATTTCCCAGAACTTTACCACTTTTCCTCTGTAGTTTTTATTGTCATTTATTTTGTTCTCCATTTAACTTATCTGCCTATAGTATCCAACAAGTACATGTTCATAATAAACAGTTCTAGGGGTTATTATATTGTAATTCTTTGCACATATATCACATTCAAAATTCAAAATTAGGAGTCTTGAGGTGTAAAATTGCTCTTGGCTAAAAGAGAAACATACAAAATATAGAACTGAGTGTTTACTGGAACTTCATAGATAGTCTCCTAAAAGTGCAATGATTATGAAACCAGTATCAGATTCTAAAGGAAGTGAATTGAAAATTCACATAATCCTGGTCAGAAAATAATTATCTGATTTGTAAACGCAAAAGAATGAATGAAAATTGAAGGCTTTCAGGGAAGTTAGCACTTCCAAATAGTCTCATCCCTCTGTAATGTTAGTGAAACAATAAAAGCTGCTTTTTCATGGTATAAGCAACAATCTGTAACCTGGAGAGGCTGTACCAAGAAAGAAAGGCAGGCAGAAAGAGAAAGAAGGAAAGGGAGAAATGGAGAGAGAAAGAAAAGGTAGAGAAAGCCTTCTGATATTGTTTTAATTGGCATAGATATTGACTAAAGGCTGTTTAGCAGACGTTTTTATTCTAACACCATGAATATCATAGGTAATGGTTTTATATTTTGATGGCAGTTGTATCATTTGGACATAATGGCCCTCTATAACTGAATAGTTTTTATGTGATTTCAACCCAAGTGATTTGCAGAAGTGTAGTAGTGACAGCTAACACATCCCTACAAACTTTGTTATTCTTTCATCAGATGTTTATTGTTTCCTTTGTATCTAGGAACTGAGGACACCAGGTTGCACACAATGCAAACAAACAGATAAATTCAGGTGCTCTTAGAAGGCGTCACAGCAGAAGTGATTGATTTTGCTTGTAAGTGTAGAGGAAAGCCTGGGAAAATTGGAGCAGTCTGACCTGGTCTCAAGAATGATTATTTGCCAAGTAGATGGAGATGAGTGGAGACAGGCAGATTTTTTTCAGGCTGAAGGGGTGAGGAAAAGGCCTGGAGAGGTGAAAGGACAGGTGTAGTCTGAGAGCTCTGACTAGAAAGCTTTGCTGTAGCAAAGTCCAGCAGAGAGAATTGCAACTCAGATTAGTTTGAGGTGTGGGCCATACTAGAAGGCCCTGGATTTGAAGCTGTGGAATTGGCCCTCATCCCACTGTTCTCTTCAGGGTGTGTCAGAGTCACTGGGGGGCTTGTTAAAATGTCCCCCTTCTAACAATCTCATTCAGCAGCTCCAGGGTAGGTACAAAAACATTTATAGCAAAGATCCTTAGTATCATTTTTGAAGGTCATTTTCATTTGTACCTCAAGGAAATAGCTGTAATGATTAGGGAACGTTGAGGTAGTATGAATTCCTGGTGGCTCAGACGGTAAAGAATCTGCCTGCAATGTGGGAGACCCAGGTTTGATCCCTAGGCAGAAGCATGCCATTCTGCAGAATAACTTGGGATGGACACACGAGGTCTGATCTGATAGCAAAACTGTCTGTAAAACCCTTGGTCTGGGATTAAGAACACCTATAATCCTAGTTTGGCTCCATTACTCCTGGATGTGCTTCTTTGAAGCCCTTTTCCATTTTGTCCCTCACGTGCATCATCCATTAAAGAGTGTAATATTTATGAACTTTCCTTCTAAGTAGATAAGTAATTAAGTTAGAAATACTTTAAAAATGTGTATGCTTTATTCAATTCAAATGAAAACTTTCTTTTTTTTTTTTAACTGAAGCATAATTGATTTACAATGTGGTACCTTCTGCCTTACAGCATAGTGATTCGGTTATATATTATATATATATATATATATATACACACACACACACACACACATATATATATATATACACATATGTATTCTTTTCCATTATGATTTGTCACAGAATATCAAATATATTCCCTGTGCTCAAATGTAAGTTTTATGATTGTAAACTATGTGCATGTTACTGGCTGACTAAATCAGAATCTGGCCCAGATTAGAGAATATGCAATACTAATGGATAGCAGCTAACACTTAAATGTATGGTTTTAAAGAAATTATAGCATTCTTTTCTACTTTTTTTTAACTGAAGTACAGTTGCTTCACAATGTTGTGTCAGTTTCTGCTGCACAGGAAAGTGAATCAGCTATGCTGCCACTGCTAGTTGCTTCAATCATGTCCAACTCTGTGTGACCCTGACTGTAGCCTGCCAGGCTCCTCTCTCCATGGAATTCTGCATGCAAGAGTACTGGAGTGGGTTCCATGCCCTACTCCAGGGGATCTTCCCAACCCAGGGATCAAACCCAGGTCTCCTGCATTCTAGCAGATTCTTTACCACTGAGCCACCAGGGAAACCCAAGTCAGCTATATGTATACATATATCTGCACATTTTTAGATTTCTTTCTCATTTAGGTCATTGAGTAGATTTCCCTGTGCTGTGCAGTTAGGATCTCATCAGTTATCTCTTATATATGTCAATCCCAAATCTCTCAGTTCATCCTGCCCTCCCCTTTCCCCTTTGGGAACCATAAATTTGTTTTCTACATCTGTGATTCTATTTCTTAATTGCAAATAAGTTCATCTGCACTGTTTTTTTCTAGATTCCACATATAAACTATATTACACAATATTTTTCTTTTTTTCACATTCCTACTTAATCTTAAATATTAAAGTAGGCTTAAAGAAAAAAAAAGCCTACATTAGTTAAAAATCAATATAATTTAGTTAAAAATCTTCTTCATTTATTATCTATGCTCCATTTAGAACTGTAAAAGATATCCATCTTAATTTTTGTAATAATTTTTAAATACCCCAATAGTTTTTACAACAGTTCTTATTGATTTATCAATAATAAATGCATCAGTGTACAGACAATATCTGCACACCATTATCAATGTTGTTTACTTTCCTGAACCTTTACTTCATTTTATAGATTGCCCTGTAGTCTGAAGACTAATGTTTGATTTTAGATTTTACAAAAATGTAAGAAAATAGCAAGAGATTCTTATTTCATGCATGAATAAAAAGTAAAAATGTAAAGTTTTCATTTAATATTCCTTTGAGGGGGTGGGAAAATTAAAAAAAATATTTATTGCCTTTGGCCCAAGGGTTTTTTAAGGTTTATAGAACAAAGACTGGAAGCAACAGAATATATATATTAATGGCACCCCACTCCAGTACTCTTGCCTGGAAAATCCCATGGATGGAGAAGCCTGGTAGGCTGCAGGCCATGGGGTCACTAAGAGTCGGACACGACTGAGCAAGTTCACTTTCACTTTTCACTTTCATGCATTGGAGAAGGAAATGGCAACCCACTCCAGTATTCTTGCCTGGAGAATCCCAGGGACGAGGGAGCCTGGTGGGCTGCTGTCTCTGGGGTCGCACAGAGTTGGACACGACTGAAGCGACTTAGCAGCAGCAGCAGCAAGGGGTAGGTAAGACTTAAAACAAAATTAAGAATGAGGTTTTGAACATAAGAGAATGTTACATTTTAAAAACTGATAACATGAAAGAAGACATCAGAGCAATACTTTCTTATACAATTTTAATCGTTACTGTGATTAGAATATAGAATTGTCAGTCCAGATAAAACCTGTAATAACTCCGCTTTGAATTAAGCCTAAGCCATCTGTTTGGCTAACTATAGATGTCATTATAATTGTGTTAACAAATTATATCACCTCATCAGATTGTTAAGATTAAACAAATTAATACACACGAAACATTTAGAACAGGACCTATCAAGTGTTAAGGCTCCATACATTTAGTTATCATTTTTATTACCAAACTTCACCACTTTAAAATATACTTTTTAAATATTTAATATTTAATTTAATATTCCTTTTAATGCAATGATGTTGCAATTGAAGACGGACTGGGCTTATTTTTACTTAGAATAAACAGTTTAACATCTAAGGAACTGTTTCTTTTTTATCTTATTTTTAATTAAAATTTCATATATATTTTTTTAAACTGGTTGGTTTAGTTTTTGAACATCATTGTAATTGGGTCAAGCTCACAGATTCTAAATCATTTAAAGATGTTTTTGTCATTTTTTTCTCTTTAAGACCACAGATTGTAACCTGGTTAGTCATCTTAAAAATGCATCTATTGTTTATCAAAGAATTTTTTTAAAAAAGAAAATGAGTGAAAACTGTTTGCTACTGTTTTTTGGAATGGGCACTCAGAGCATCTTCAATAATAAAGCTATATGCTTAAATTTGAATATAGGTTCTCAGACCAAAAAAGAACAATGTGGTCAGAATTTACATTTGGCATCCTCAAAATAACTTCCTTACAGTTACAAATTAAAGTAGCTAACAGATATTTATGTGCTATTTGCTGGGAACTGTTATAAGCACTTTGAATAAATTATCTAACTGATCACAAAGCTGCTATAAATATGAATTTATTTCCAATTTTTTAGATTTACAGAGGTATCTAGTAACTTTCTGAAAGCAACTTTAGGAATTAGAAAGCAGAGCTGGGATTCATATCAAAGGAGTTAAAGTCTAAGCACTTTTAACTACATTCCACTGAACTGGATAAATCTCTCTTAATTCATATGTGTACATACAAATAGATTTTATCATGGTTCACAGAGTCACCTGGATTTTACTGGTATGTGAAGTTCTCAACTTCAGTGATCTCTGCCTAGGTAGTAACATTGGGCTATGAATTATGTAAAATGAAATTACCATTTGCTTATTTTTTCACACAAAAAATGCTTCTTTAAATCTATATTCATACATTTGAAATAATTCATTCAGATGCCTATTTTAAAAGTGGGAATTTAGATGGATCCATGTGAAATAAAGACCCGATAGCTGTTCTCATACAATGGTTACTGGAGTTATTGGACCAAAAGTCAGGAAACCTGATTTCTTAAACCAGCTCTGCTACTAGCCAGCTGTGTGCTTTGAAGAAATCAAGTTATCTTTCTTTTCCTTATTTATTTTTTTTTCCTATTTTAATGTCACAGGACTGGACTAAACAGCCTTTAATAACTCTTTTAGCACTAAAACTTTGTGATTCTATAATTAGGAATAACAGTGTTGCCCATCCCTTAGATTAAACATGAATAGTGGGTCATTTCAGATCTGAACAATATGCCTCTAATCTCATGTGACACCTCAGGCTCTTGGTATCACAGGAGAATTATACTGATCACATTTGGCTGCTTTTCTTCTATAGTTTATGGCCAGAATTGGTTTGCTTTAGATAACACACTCTTGTGCTGTGCCTCTGTTGCTAAGATACAGTTTTGTAAATAAAAGTTATTTTAAATATATATCCTGGTGTGAGGAGGGAAAAACATGGAAAGTAGTTGGTCAAAGATTTAAAGTATTTTCTGAGAGGCTGGAGACAATGCTTTAGATAAATCTTTAAAAGGCCTATTTTCAAGTGCGTCCTAAAATTATTTTGCTTTACCCTGAAACTGAGTGAAGAGAGGGTAAGGACCTGGAGTAGGAGCGAGCCCTTAAGGGCTAGTGAGTATGGTGAATTGTTTTGCAGCTGATTTCATCTGTTTGAAAGACTCTAATATTGTTGCAGTGTGGTCCGTAAAGATATTTTGTCCTTGACATTTAAGCCTATCTTTTCACCAGAAAAAGGAGGGATTTGACTGTCAGCATCGCAAATAGATCAAACAAGGCCTGATTTAGGAATCCCTCTTGAAGACTGAAGGGATTCCAACTGAACATCCCCTTCCCAAGAGCAAGGGCCATGCATGCACCCTGATAGAGATGGTAGGGCCCCTTGTCAGTTACTCACTTGCAGCGGCAAACCAATCAGGAACTCTTCCACAAACTGTCACCACAGGCCGCTCTTTTCTACCACCTCAGGGTCTCTGTCTTCTGTTATCATTATCACCATCATTCCTATTGCTATGACCAATACCACCATTATTACTATTACTATTATTAATACTATTGCCATTATTGCTATTATTAACATTTTGCTATTATATTGTTATAATTATTAATACTATCAGTACCATTATCATTACTATTGTTATTGCACATCCATCTTCTTCACCAGACTCTAAGGTATTCCCTGTCACATGTCTCAACATGTCTCAGACCCCCACTCTTCCTCTCCTTCCACCCACTTTCTGCCCCGCACCAGTATCAGGCTCAGTACTTGGCTCAGGGTTACTTTTTGGTAAATATCTCCTAAGTAAATGAAAATAGCAGCGGATCATTTCACCATTATCTGAAATAATATCTGAAGGTTAGGGACAGTCTTAGTATTTCTCTCTTAGTATTAGTTTCTTAGAGGGGAAAATAGACTTGAAACTTTCAACCAAGATGTAGCTGATTCTATATGTGCTGCCCTGAGTAATGAAGAGCTTAGATCCCATCAGACAAGTTGGAGCTCAAAATGGTAGGTTCAGTTCAGTTCGGTTCAGTTCAGTCGCTCAGTTGTGTCCGACTCTTTGCGACCCCATGAATCGCAGCACACCAGGCTTCCCTGTCCATCACGTGATGAGTGTTATTAAAATGCACAGGGTTTTACTTCTCTTTGCTACCTTGGTTTTGGCCCAGCCTGTCCTTTTTTCTTTCCATCCCATCTGATTCAGGATCACTCACCTCCTTGTCTTTCTCTCTCTCCTTTGTCCAGGTCATGAAAATAAATGGGAAAGAGGACAATAAAAAACTACTCTCCTAGTGAATAAAAGGTTAACTATGAAATTGCTAACTTCTGTACTGCTTTGCTAATATAAGGACATAATGTGAACTTCTCCTGTACATACCCCTGGGAAAATTCCAGAGGAAAGTGTTGGATTCTGGGTTTCAGCCTGTTTCACAGAAATGGAACTAAAAACAAAACAAGTATCTCTCAATGCCAAAAAAGAACATGGATTACAAAGCTTGCCAAGAGGGACACTAAAAAGTAGAAGACTACAGTATAACAAACTTAGGAGCTCAAACTTATAGTTGTCAAATCATTCTATAATTCTTAAGATGTGGATATGTTATATACAGCCATTTCATAGAATTTTCAATAAGGCAAACTATGCAGATGTGTGTTTAAAACAAGATACTTGCAGTCAGCCTTACCTATGGTTGAGTATTTGCACAACTTGTGAGCTTGCTGTCCTGGGTTTCTGAGCTCTTTAGCATCTGTTGAACATGAAATAAAGGATTATGTATTCTGTACAGGAGAAATAAATGCTAAATGAGTCCTACCCGGGCTATGCATGACCCCAGGTACATAAACCGTCTCATTCCTTCCTCTTCAGGACCATTCTTCGAACATTTCTTGATGCCATTGTTGAGATACATAAAAGGTAAAGTGAAAGCCGCTCAGTCATGTCCAACTCTTTGCGACCCCATGGACTACAAAGTCCATGGAATTCTCCAGGCCAGAATACTGGAGTGGATAACTGTTCCCTTCTCCAGGGGATCTTTCCAACCCAGGGATCGAACACAGGTCTCCCACATCACAGGCGGATTCTTTACTAGTTGAGCCACAAAGGAACTCATAAAAGGTAAGTCACTCACCAAATGTCACAAGGATGAGAAGTGGGAGAACTGAGGCTCTAGCGTAGGCTAAGGGCTGAGATTCCACTCTCTTAATTGCTGTTTGTTCAGTCAATATTTTTGCAAAATCTTGGAAATGGAAGACCCCTTAAAAAGAGTATAGTATAATCTATCATTTCCATATGAGAAACCTGGACCTTGGAGACTGGGACAGGGTCACCAGAGAGTGACAGGCTCAGGAGAAGGAGCCAGGTCTCCAGCCTGCACCATCCCCACGGGAGCCCCACTCTGCATGGGGAGGGCACTTCTGCACATGGGAGACACCCATCAGGTTGTCTGAGCAGGTTAACTAAGGGCTGAGATTCCACTCTCTTAATTGCTGTTTGTTCAGTCAATATTTTTGCAAAATCTTGGAAATGGAAGACCCCTTAAAAAGAGTATAGTATAATCTATCATTACCATATATAAAACCTGGACCTTGGAGACTGGGACAGGGTCACCAGAGAGTGACAGACTCAGGAGAAGGAGCCAGGTCTCCAGCCTGCACCATCCACACGGGAGCCCCACTCTGCACGGGGAGGGCACTTCTGCGCATGAGAGACACCCATCAGGTTGTCTGAGCAGGTTGGACAGGAGACCAAAGAATATTCACTTCAAGAAAGGGTTTTTCAATGGTTTAGATGTTTTATATAAACTACCACAATAAATAAGACTTGACCGGCAGGGATTTCATGTCATCTACAGAATCAGAATAAAAAATCCAATAAGCAGAAGCGGTCGTAGAAGGGTAGAAATGAACAGAGAGACAGCTGGGTTTGCGTATGTCCTGTATCTCCAAACATGAGAAAGTGTGACCATTGGAGTTTTCACTGTCAGTACATCAAATACTTCCTAGAACTTTATCGATCTGTCTAGATAGATAGAAAGATAAAAGGGAAGCTAACAAAAGCCTTTAACTTTTCTTAACCCTTTTTGTCTGTGTGCAGTTGGGGAGCATGTGTTCATTTTTCTCAGTTACCCTGGTCTCCTGCTGGATGTATAATAACACTTCACGAACATCTCTCACTAGAGCAGCTTGGGACAGTTCACACTGTGCAATTTCTTCCTCATAACTACCCTGAGATATGTGCAGTGGAGGTTTAATTGTCTCCTTTAGTCCAAGAGGAAAGTAAGGCTTAGAGAAGTTAAATGCCATACATGCCAAGCCCCTGTGTTGACTTTTGATTTCATTGTCTCTTGGAGAATAGTTTCATGGACCACACTTTTGGTGACCGATGGTCCAGGAATGTACTTCATTTACATCTGTATCAAGAGTATAATCTATCATTTCCATATGAGAAACCTGGACCTTGGAGACTGGGACAGGGTCACCAGAGAGTGACAGGCTCAGGAGAAGGAGCCAGGTCTCCAGCCTGCACCATCCCCACGGGAGCCCCACTCTGCATGGGGAGGGCACTTCTGCACATGGGAGACACCCATCAGGTTGTCTGAGCAGGTTAGACAGGAGACCAAAGAATATTCACTTCAAGAAAGGGTTTTTCAATGGTTTAGATGTTTTATATAAACTACCACAGTAAATAAGACTTGACCGGCAGGGATTTCATGTCATCTACAGAATCAGAATAAAAAAGCCAATAAGCAGAAGGGGTCATAGAAGGGTAGAAATGAACAGAGAGACAGCTGGTTTTGCGTATGTCCTGTATCTCCAAACATGAGAAAGTGTGACCATTGGAGTTTTCGCCGTCAGTACATCAAATACTTCCTAGAACTTTATCGATCTGTCTAGATAGATAGAAAGATAAAAGGGAAGCTAACAAAAGCCTTTAACTTTTCTTAACCCTTTTTGTCTGTGTGCAGTTGGGGAGCATGTGTTCATTTTTCTCAGTTACCCTGGTCTCCTGCTGGATGTATAATAACACTTCACGAACATCTCGCACTAGAGCAGCTTGGGACAGTTCACACTGTGCAGTTTCTTCCTCATAACTACCCTGAGATATGTGCAGTGGAGGTTTAATTGTCTCCTTTAGTCCAAGAGGAAAGTAAGGCTTAGAGAAGTTAAATACCATACATGCCAAGCCCCTGTGTTGACTTTTGATTTCATTGTCTCTTGGAGAATAGTTTCATGGACCACACTTTTGGTGACCGATGGTCCAGGAATGTACTGTCATTTACATCTGTATCTCTCTAAATATTATTTTATAATGTTTGTTTCCATCCTATCAATGCTAAAGATAGAAAAATAATAGAGGAGTGGGATGGGGCATTGGAGGGAGGCTCAAGAGGGAGGTGATACATGTATCCTTATAGCCAAGTCATAGTGTTGCACAACAGAAACCAATGCAGCATTGTAAAACAATTATCCACCAATTAAAAATAAAATAAAGTGGATAACCAGCAAGGACCTATTATATAGTACAGAGAATTCTGCTCAGTGTTCTGTAACGACCTAACGGGAAAAGAATTTTTTTAAAAAATAGATACATGTTTAATTTCTGTGCTTGTGATGGGTCTGTTAAGATTTTCTATTTCTTCCTGGTTCAGTTTTAGAAAGTTGTACTTTTCTAAGAATTTGTTCATTTCTTCCACATTGTCCATTTTATTGGCATATAATTGCTGATAGTGGTCTCTTATGATCCTTTGTATTTCTGTGTTGTCTGTTGTGATCTCTCAGAGGGAGGTGATACATGTATCCTTATAGCCAAGTCATAGTGTTGCACAACAGAAACCAATGCAGCATTGTAAAACAATTATCCACCAATTAAAAATAAAATAAAGTGGATAACCAGCAAGGACCTATTATATAGTACAGAGAATTCTGCTCAGTGTTCTGTAACGACCTAATGGGAAAAGAATTTTTTTAAAAAATAGATACATGTTTAATTTCTGTGCTTGTGATGGGTCTGTTAAGATTTTCTATTTCTTCCTGGTTCAGTTTTAGAAAGTTGTACTTTTCTAAGAATTTGTTCATTTCTTCCACATTGTCCATTTTATTGGCATATAATTGCTGATAGTGGTCTCTTATGATCCTTTGTATTTCTGTGTTGTCTGTTGTAATCTCTTGGTGTTCATTTCTAATTTTATTGATGTGATTTTTTTTCTCCCTTTGTTTCTTGGTGAGTCTGGCTAGTGGTTTGTCAATTTTATGTATCCTTTCAAAGAACCAGCTTTTGGCTTTGTTGATTTTTGCTATGGTCTCTTTTGTTTCTTTTGCATTTATTTCTGCCCTAATTTTTAAGACTTCTTTCCTTCTACTAACCCTGGGGTTCTTCATTTCTTCCTCTTCTAGTTGCTTTAGGTGTAGAGTTAGGTTATTTATTTGACTTTTTTCTTGTTTCTTGAGGTATGCCTGTATTGGTATGAACTTTCCCCTTAGCACTGCTTTTGCAGTGTCCCACAGGTTTTGGGTTGTTGTGTTTTCATTTTCATTCATTTATTTGCATATTTTAATTTCTTTTTTGATTTCTTTTCTGATTTGTTGGTTATTCAAAGGTGTGTTTTTCATCCTCCATATGTTAGAATTTTTAATAGTTTTTCTCCTGCAATTGAGATCTAATCTTACTGTATTGTGGTCAGAAAAGATGCTTGGAATGTTTAGTAAAAACAAACAAAAAAACCAAATCTTTTTAGTTTTCTTCCATTGCAAGCAAAGAAAAGAAAACTAATAGAGATGAGGGTCATTCCCTCTGAAAAATGGAGTTGAAACACTCAGCTACTGAAGACCTTGTCACAACAAGGGCTGATATGTTTATATTTACTCTCAGACTCAAAGGGAAACTCACAAGCAAGTGGTCATTTAATGCCTATAGAAATATGTACCAGCCAGAGATAAAGTTTAACAGGAAACTTTCAATCACAAGTTTACTAAGTAGGAGTACATTGTAAGGGCTTCCTTATGGACTCAACAACAACATACATCATAAACTAGACAACTCAAACCTAATGCACCCTCAGAGCTCCGAGCAGCAAGTTTTAAGGTAAAGGAAAGAAGGTACAGGTATAAATCAATTATGTATGACATCAGCCCAGCCAATCAAATTCTCCAAATACAATATCAGAGTGTCCAATTTCAGAACAGACTTCATTTTCTGAGTAATTTTTGATAGAAATGCCTTCGTCTGCTGGTTGCTTAAAATTGTGTTAGCCAAAAAGTTCATTTGAGTTTTGCATAACATCTTATTGAAAAACCTGAACAAACTTTTTGGCCAACCCAATGAATAGGTAAATAATTGCTTTCTGACAGTAATAGCATTCAGGATTGTTTTATTAAGATAAATAAAAGTATTTAATTATTTAAATACTTTTTGATTGGCATTATTTGCATTATTCAGAGTACAGACTAAGTAGCTTTAACAAGGATACCACAAAATATTTAGACAATTAGGTTCACAGATATTATGACTCAGGAATTGGGAAAGGACAGAGCAGAGATCGGTAGCTTCATTCAAAGGTATTCTCCCTTTGAAATGTTAGAAGCTCAGTAATGTGCTACTCTTTGTAACTGATTCTTTGGGTCCGACTCTTTGCAACCCCATAGACTGGGCCTTGCCAGGCTCTTCTGTTCATGGGATTGATTCTCCAGGCAAGAATAAAAGAGTTGGTTGTCATTTCCTTCTCCAGGAGAGTCTCCCTTTATATCTATTAACATTTGCTTTGCATATTTAGGTGCTCCTGTATTAAGTGCATGCTTTCCTAAGTCACTTCAGTTATGTTCAAGTCTGTGAAACCTCATGGACTGTATAGCCCTCCAGGCTCCTCTGTCCATGGGATTCTTCAGGCAAGAATACTGGAGCGGGTTGCTGTGCCCTCCTCCAGAGGATCTTCCTGACCCAGGGATCAAACCCACATCTCTTACAACTCCTGCATTGGCAGGTGGGTTCTTTACCACCAGCGCCACCTGGAAGCCCCGTACTGTGTGTATATGGTTGTAAATGTTGTGTCATTTTCTTCTGTTAATACCTTTATCATTATGTAATGACCTTATTTCGCTTTGACTATAAACTCTTATTTATTTGTTTTTGTCTGTGTACGCTCTTCGCCAATGCACGGGTTTCTCTATAATTATGACATGCAGGCTTTAGTTGCCCCACAGCCTGGCAAATCTTAGTTCCCCAAAGAAGGATCAAATCCATGTCCCTTGTGTTGGAAGGCAAATTCTCAACCACAAGACCATCAGGGAAGTCCCTTGGCTTTGGTTTTTACATTTAAATTATGTTACATTACATTTACATTCAGTTCAGTTGCTCAGTCACGCCTGACTCTTTGCAACCCCATGGACTGCAGCATACCAGGCCTCCCTGTCCATCACCAACTCCCAGAGTTTACTCAAACTCATGTCCATTGAGTCAGTGATGCCATCCAACCATCTCATCCTCTGTCGTCCCCTTCTCCTCCTGCCTTCAATCTTTCTCAGCATCAGGGTCTTTTCCAGTGAGTCAGTTCTTCATATAAGGTGGCCAGAGTACTGGAGTTTCAGCTTCAGCACCAGTCCTTCCAATGAGTATTCAGGACTGATTTACTTTAGGATGGACTGGTTGGATCTCCTCTCAGTCCAAGGGACTCTCAAGAGTCTTCTCCAACACCACAGTTTAAAAGCATCAATTCTTGGGCACTCAGCCTTCTTTATAGTCCAACTCTCACATCCATCATGACTACTGGAAAAACCATAGCTTTGACTAGATGGACGTTTGTTGGCAAAGTAGTGTCTCTGCTTTTTAATAAGCTGTCTAGGTTGGTCATAACTTTTCCGAGGAGCAAACGTCTTTTCATTTCATGGCTGCAGTGACCACCACAATGATTTTGGAGCCCCCCAAAATAAAGTCTGTCAGTTTCCATTGTTTCCCCATTTATTTCCCAAGAAGTGATGGGACCAGATACCATGATCTTAGTTTTTCGAATGTTGAGTTTTAAGTCAACTTTTTCACTCTTTTCTTTCACTTTCATCAAGAGGCTCTTTAGTTCTTCTTCCCTTTCTGCCATAAGAGGGGTTTTACATTTACATTACATTATAAGAAAAGTTAACATTTTCTTATATGAGTATAAGCTTTCTTTTATTTTCCATTTGCATGAAACATCTTTTTCCTCAATCTGTGTGTGCCTTTAGTTCTAAAGTGAGTTTTTGTTTTTGTTTTTTGGCAAGTAGCGTATAGACGAGTCTTGTTTTTTATTCAATAAGACACTCTATGTCTTTTGATTAGAGGATTTAATCCACTGACCTTTAAAGTGATTATAGATAAATATATGTTAACATTGATATTTTGTTACTTGTTTTCTGGTTGTTTTTGTAGTTCTTCTTTGCTGTTTTGTCCTTCTTTTCATCTTTTTTTCTTGTATTTTGATTATTTTCTTTAATGTTATGCTTGTGTTCCTTTCTCTCTAGTTTTTGTGTATCTATAGTAGATTTTTGATGTCCAATTGTCATGGTGATCATATATGTTGACTTATACCTGTATCTATTTGTTTTAAACATGTAGTCCTTTACATTCAATTCCATTATAAACTATCTATAATTATACCACCCCCAGTGGCACCCCACTCCAGTACTCTTGCCTGGAAAATCCCATGGATGGAGAAGCCTGGTGGACTATAGTCCATGGGGTCACACAGAGTTGGACACTACTGAGCAACTTCACTTTCACTTTTCACATTCTTGTACTGGAGAAGGAAATGGCAACCCACTCCAGTGTTCTTGCCTGGAGAATCCCAGGGACGAGGGAGCCTGGTGGGCTGCCATTTATGAGGTTGCACAGAGTCGGACACGACTGAAGCAACTTAGCAGCAGCAGCATGTTTTATATGTTTGTTCACATACTCGCACTTTTTATCTATTATCTTTATACCTATTTCTTAATTGTTTTAGTTATATTTGATTTTATAATTTTTGTCTTTTAACGTTCATATTATCTTATGTGAGTTGTTGATCCACAACTTTTAGTATATATTTACCTTTACTCATCAGATTTTCCCTTTCCATTAATTTCTTATTTCTTGGTATAGCCTATTTTTGAACTTAAAGACTCTTTAAACCTTGTTTAGAGTCAGTTTAGTTTTGATGAACTATTTTAGTTTTTGCTTTTCTGAGAAGATTTGTCTTTCCTTCAATTCTCATTATAATCTTGCTGTGTTGAATACACTCTATGTTAAGTTCTAGTTTTTTTTTCATTTCAGGATATTAAATGTATCATGGCACTATCAGCTGACCTGCAAAGTCTCTGTAGAAAATCTGCTGATAGCCTTAGGGGGTTTAATTTCTATATGACTCTGTTTTAGTTTGAAAGTGAAAGTCACTCAGCTTGTGTCCAATTCTTTTTGACCCCATGGACTATACAGTCCATGGAATTCTCCAGAGCAGAATACTGGAGTGGATAGCCTTCCCCTTCTGCAGGGGATCTTCCCAACCCAGGGATTGAACCAAGGTCTCCTTCATTGCAGGCAGATTTACCAACTGAGTCACAAGGGAAGCCCAAGAATACTGGAGTGGGTAGCCTATCCCTTCTCCAGTGGGTCTTCCAGACCCAAGAGTTGAACTGTGGTCTCCTAGATTGCAGGCAGATTCTTTACCAACTGAGCTATCAGGGAAGCCCCTTTGCTTTGGTGTAGCTGTCTTTAAAATTCTCTCTTTAACTTTAACTTGCATCACTTTAATTATGATATGTCTTTGTGTGGGTTTGTTTGGGTTCATCTTGTTTGGGACATTCTATGTTTCTAGTTCCTGCATATTTGTTTCCTTCTTCAGGTTTAGGAAAGATTCAGTCATGATTTCACCAAATATAATTTCTGCCATTTCTCTTTCTCTTCTCCCCTCGGACTCTTATAATGCAAATGTTGGCATGCTTGATGTTGTTGCAGAGGTCCATTATACTATCCTTATTTTTACAATTTGTTTCTTTTCTTACTGTTCTGATTGGATGATTTCTTATTATGTATTCCAGTTCATTTATGCATTCTTATGTATCACATGCTGTGATTATTTCTACTGTATTTTTTAACCTCAGTTTTCTTTTTCTTCATGTCTGACTGATCCTTTTTTATATTTTATAGTTCTTTGTTAAAATTCTCATTGTGTTCATCTGTTTCCTAAGTTCAGTTATTGACTTATTATTTCTTTGTGCTCTTTATCAGGTAAATTGTTTCTTTTTATATCACTAGATTTTTTTCCCAGGGGTTTTCTTCTTGTTCTTTTGTTTGAAACATATTCTTCTGTCTTCTCCCTTTGTTTAACTTTCTCTGCCTCTATGAAATTAGGTGAAGCAGTTGCCTGTCCCCATGTTGAAGGCACGTCCTAGGCATCCCTAGGCATCCCTAGGCTGTTTGTGCCTAGCAGCTCAGGTGGAGAGCTGGATCTGGAGTCAGGAGGGACTCTGTCTTCTACTGGGTTATCTTGGTAGGAGGTGGGGCTGGAGATGGAGGGGTTAAGAACCAGAGTTAAATGTGAGCCAGGGCTTCTCCTCTGCTCAACAGCAGCTACTGCTCTATTTGAGGTGGGGGTCGGGGGTGAAGGCAAGGCCCAGGAGACTGCAGTAGATGCTTTGGGAAGCTGGGTTTCTCAAGGGTATGAAGGCAGTCTCTGCCTTGGTTAGGGCTTTGTCCTGGACCCCAGGACTTGGGGCTGTGTTTCAGTGCTGGTTTTACTTTTTCCTTGGTGTGCACATGTTAGGGCTGGAGATGGAGGGGTTAAGAACCAGAGTTAAATGTGAGCCAGGGCTTCTCCTCTGCTCAACAGCAGCTACTGCTCTATTTGAGGTGGGGGTCGGGGGTGAAGGCAAGGCCCAGGAGACTGCAGTAGATGCTTTGGGAAGCTGGGTTTCTCAAGGGTATGAAGGCAGTCTCTGCCTTGGTTAGGGCTTTGTCCTGGACCCCAGGACTTGGGGCTGTGTTTCAGTGCTGGTTTTACTTTTTCCTTGGTGTGCACATGTTAGTTAGAGGCTTGAGTGGGGCTGGCGGGGTTGGAGCCATGCTACTGAGGTAGGTTGCTCCCTCTCAGGGGTGTGATATACTGGCAGTGGTTGCTTCCACACTAGTCAGGTACAGGGCTGTGGTTCTCTATGGAGCAGAGTGGGCTCTGATCCTTCCAAATGTGCACTCTCTTTTGGCAACAGCAGCCTCCAGCTTGTGGGGAGCAGCACTAGAGCAAAGGATTGGGGTAGGAACCCAGTATTTGCTGGGGCATGTATTCTGGGGTGTCCTGGAAAGCCAGCTGGAACACCAAGCAGTTTTCACTGCTTCCTCAGTGCTGTGACTGGGATTGAGCAAATGTGTGTCTGTGCTCCTCACAAGTGGAATCTGTTTCCTGCAGCCCTCTGGTGAGCCACACTGGTTTTCAAATGAGCCAAGGGGGCTTGTTTTCCCGATTTTGGACCACAGGGCTAGGGTGTCTAAACTGTGGCTCGAATTTCTCACTTCCCACAGAGAAACTCTGATCTTGTAACAGCCTCCTCCTGGTAAGGGTGGGGGTTTTAACCAAATTGATTCTCTTTTCCTCTTTTCAGACTCTGTGTGGTTCTTTCTTCATAGGCTTCATTGTAAAAGAGCTGTCCTGCTAGTCCCTAGGTAGATTTCAGAGAGAGTTGTTCTATATATAGCCAACGTTTTGCTGTGTTTTTGAGAGGAGGTGATCTGAGCGTCCTCTTACTCTGCCATCTCTTGATTCCACCTCAGTTGTCACCACTTTCTAGACAACAGAAAAAGGAGTAGGCAGTGTGAATATCTGTAAGATGACCTGGAAATGGCCCAATTCAGATTCTTTCCTACCTCATCAGCTCTAACTTACAGCCTCACATGACTGAAAAAGCCTGGGAGAAAGGCTTGTAGTTTGCAGCTGTGAAGCATTCTATATACCTAGGTAAAGACTGGGAGATCCTATTACAAACCATAAGGGGAGAAGTTTGCTGGGAGCCTGGTCCTCTGCCCCTCTGTGTGTCCCTTCTCCCCTAGATTCCACTCTCTTTCTTCTTTCCACTAACACAACTCTCTCTCTCCCCACAACAAATGCAACTCAAAACTCATCCTGTCTCTTCATGTAACTAAAGTTAAGACTTCTAGGTAACACTCTATCTTTTCCATCAGTTCTAGCTGTGGTTCCACCTGGTGTGGCAGACATCAAACAGGAACAGAGCAAATAGGCAGATGCTGAGCCTTCTGGACAGCTCACCTCTGGCTATTATGTGATTAAGGAATAAATTATCTTTTATTTTAATCCACTGCATTTTTCGGTTTCTGTCACAGCAGCTTAGCTTTTATCCAAATCAATAAGGATCTATTACAAAATTACTTGAATTTTCTATGTTTATTTCAGTTTTATACTGGATGATTTCTCAAACAATAAGGCTATATAGTTTAGCAATTTAGGGAAGTGAAGTCTGTGTTGCTTATTCTGTTAGCTTGTTCAATGATTCCAACAGACTCTTCTATACCAAGCAGAAAGACAACAGCAGATGGCCTGGTGCAAGAGTCAAAGTAAATTTGGCCCTCATGGCCACTGTTCTTGCCACTTTTCTTGCTTTTAAATGAGAAAAATCATTATATTTTTTGAAAATCTCCCCGCAAACTCTGTAAAACCTGGGGATGTTCTGAGGTGAGGAAGACAGGGAAATCCTCTCATCCGTACCTACTTATCATCCAGTCTTGTGATGAGGCCACCTGAATGTTGAGTGTGGAATAATTAGGTGAGGACTGTTTATGCACCCATTGACTTCTGCAAGTCCTACTCAACTCCTGACTCTCTAGGGAGAGTTCAGACACCTGCAATATGTGACATGTGTCAAAATAATTTTCTAGGCCCAAGAGGCAGCCACTCCCATTTTGGGTGCTTCATCAAAAAACTGGAACTTAAGTGACTTCAATTCCCTGTAGTTGTTCTTCTTGACCAGAAACAGAGCACAATCCAGTCAGCCAATCCCCAAATGTCCAGACAACTCTGAACTCTATAGTCACTTCCTTGTTTCTTGTTCTTTATCCTATAAAAGCTCCTGCCTTCTCCTGTTGCAGTCGTCTGGATGCCTGGGGATGGAGACTGTCTGCCTTACGAAGCATTTAGTAAAGTTTGTTTGTATCACCTGCCCTTTAATTATTTTTAATACAAGTTAAATTTATCTTTTGGAAGGATTTGTTTCTTTTATCTTTTAAAGTCCTCAAATGTTTATTTTAAAATTCTGAGATTAAAATGGCACAGTAACACCTCTGTTAAACAGATTTCCTGGATAAGGAACAGTCCTGTTAATTAGAGTTTAATAAAAGAAAACGTTATTTTCTTTTCAAAAAGTATCACTAAAAAGACTTATGAACTTACGAGTGGCCCAGCATTTCCCTACAAAACCTAGCTCCCAAGCTTGCATCTAAGCATGGTCACTTCAATCGTGTCCCACTCTTTGTGACCACATGGGCTGTAGCCCACCAGGCTCCTCTGTCCATGGGCTTCTCCAGGCAAGAATCCTGGAGTGGGTTGCTGTGCCCTCCTCCAGGGGCTCTTCCTGACCCAGGGATCGAACCCGCATCTCTTACACTTCCTGCATTGGCAGCCAGGTTCTTTACCACTAGCACCATTTGGGAAGGCCTCTAACTCCCATGAGCCTTGTATTAAACCCACTTGGAGTGACAAGAAAGGAGGGGACATCTATCCAGAGTCTAGTTAGAAAGCACCAAGATTCCTCTCCACAAACAAGAGAAATCCTAAGAGAAAAAGATCGTCAAGGAAAAAACCAAAGTCTGAGAAGGATGCTCTGAATACTGTTATCAGAATCGCTTTTTGTTCAGTCTCCAAGAACTCACACATGAGTCTTACATCAAGGGAGTAGCAATAAAAATAGAATACAAAGGAAAAAAGAATCTGGGAAACATCTAGCATATGTCTGGGCCTCAGATGGGAGGTGGGGCTAGTAGCACAGACATTGTTGCCATCCCCACTGGGCAGTGGCGGTTGCTGCCTGGACACCAGAGTGTGCTAATGTCAAGGAGGACTGACTTAAGATTTCTAGAAGACACGAGACTCAAAAGACTATGCTGTTCTCCCAGATAAACATGAAGTAATAATTATAGACTGTTCAATAAATGTAAGGAAATTTAAATAAAGTATGATTTGACTGTAAAAGCTAAATCAACAAATGTTTAAATAGCAAATGAGTGATTTACAAAAGTTTTCTGAAAATATGTGACATGTGTCAAAATAATTTTCTAGGCCCAAGAGGCAGCCACTCCCATTTTGGGTGCTTCATCAAAAAACTGGAACTTAAGTGACTTCAATTCCCTGTAGTTGTTCTTCTTGACCAGAAACAGAGCACAATCCAGTCAGCCAATCCCCAAATGTCCAGACAACTCTGAACTCTATAGTCACTTCCTTGTTTCTTGTTCTTTATCCTATAAAAGCTCCTGCCTTCTCCTGTTGCAGTCGTCTGGATGCCTGGGGATGGAGACTGTCTGCCTTACGAAGCATTTAGTAAAGTTTGTTTGTATCACCTGCCCTTTAATTATTTTTAATACAAGTTAAATTTATCTTTTGGAAGGATTTGTTTCTTTTATCTTTTAAAGTCCTCAAATGTTTATTTTAAAATTCTGAGATTAAAATGGCACAGTAACACCTCTGTTAAACAGATTTCCTGGATAAGGAACAGTCCTGTTAATTAGAGTTTAATAAAAGAAAACGTTATTTTCTTTTCAAAAAGTATCACTAAAAAAAACTTATGAACTTACGAGTGGCCCAGCATTTCCCTACAAAACCTAGCTCCCAAGCTTGCATCTAAGCATGGTGACTTCAATCGTGTCCCACTCTTTGTGACCACATGGGCTGTAGCCCACCAGGCTCCTCTGTCCATGGGCTTCTCCAGGCAAGAATCCTGGAGTGGGTTGCTGTGCCCTCCTCCAGGGGCTCTTCCTGACCCAGGGATCGAACCCGCATCTCTTACACTTCCTGCATTGGCAGCCAGGTTCTTTACCACTAGCACCATTTGGGAAGGCCTCTAACTCCCATGAGCCTTGTATTAAACCCACTTGGAGTGACAAGAAAGGAGGGGACATCTATCCAGAGTCTAGTTAGAAAGCACCAAGATTCCTCTCCACAAACAAGAGAAATCCTAGGAGAAAAGGATCGTCAAGGAAAAAACCAAAGTCTGAGAAGGATGCTCTGAATACTGTTATCAGAATCGCTTTTTGTTCAGTCTCCAAGAACTCACACATGAGTCTTACATCAAGGGAGTAGCAATAAAAATAGAATACAAAGGAAAAAAGAATCTGGGAAACATCTAGCATATGTCTGGGCCTCAGATGGGAGGTGGGGCTAGTAGCACAGACATTGTTGCCATCCCCACTGGGCAGTGGCGGTTGCTGCCTGGACACCAGAGTGTGCTAATGTCAAGGAGGACTGACTTAAGATTTCTAGAAGACACGAGACTCAAAAGACTATGCTGTTCTCCCAGATAAACATGAAGTAATAATTATAGACTGTTCAATAAATGTAAGGAAATTTAAATAAAGTATGATTTGACTGTAAAAGCTAAATCAACAAATGTTTAAATAGCAAATGAGTGATTTACAAAAGTTTTCTGACTCTTGTATTTTGTTAGTGCTCCAAATGTGTGCTTACCCTGACCATTGGGAAATCCAGGCTGGCTTTGATAGCATTCTCTCTGGAGGGAGAGGGTTGGACATAACTACTTTTGGCACAGAAACCATCTTGCTCAATACAAATACCAATAAAATGGAGATGGTATCAACAGATGCAGAGGCATGGTCAGGGAAAGCTGAGCAGGAGAGAAGAAACCTGACTAGTACCTTGGGTAGTCAAGAGTACTAGTTTGTTCAGCACACTTGGGAACCTACACAAGATCTCCCAGAATTATTTGGAGGAATTTGTGAGGAGTCTAGGGTTTCTGCAGAGCAGTTTAGAGAAGAGAGGAAAATAGGTTTATAATAACTGTGATTCTATTTTTACTTCCAAGTTGTTGTAATCTGGGTTGCATTTATATATATGCACACACACATAATAGATATGTGTGATAGAAGATAAAGTATATTGCAATACTTGAATCTTGGTAATATAACACCTTAAGGTACCATAATCAGAAGTCTTTGAGCATCGCTTGTATTATAAATTAGAACAGATCCATAAAAAGAATATGGAGGCAGTTAGATTTAATGTGCAAAGTGCCATAGTGAGGCCTGAATACTATTTTCTTCTTCTTTTTTTTTTAAATGTACCATTTTAATCATTTTTAAAGTGTACTGTTCTGTGGCATTAAGTACATTCATATTGTACAACCTTCCTCACCATCCATCTCCAGAAATGTTTTCATCTTCCCTAACTGAAACTCTATCCATTAAACAATTTTCCACTACCACACACCCCTATCCCCTGGGATACACAATTCTACTTTACATCTCTATGAATTTGACTAGTCTAGGTACCTCGTATAACCAGAATCACAATATTTGTCATTTGGTGACTCAAAACTTCTGAACACCATCAAATGTGTGGATTTTTCCAACCAATTCTCTGACTCCCCAGACACTGTGTCCTACAATTTAAGTTAATCCTGGCACTATCTACCTGAACTCAGTGTCAGACCGTGTAGGTTAAGTGTTCAATCCCACAGACTGCCCCTCCTTTCTAATTTTAGGAGCAGGCATGAGTCCAGGGGTTATACCTACACTTCTTACGCACTGATCATACACCAGGGTTCCCACAACCCCTCCTTAGGTCTGATAAGTTTCTAAAGTGGCTCAGGGCACTCAGGAAAATCATTTATTACAGAAGGATTCCACTCATGGGACTTCCCTGGTGATTCAATGGCTAAGGCTTCATGTTTCTAATGCAGGGGACATGGGTTCAATCCTTGGTCAGGGAACCGGAATCCCACATCTCACATGGTGTGTCAAAAAAAAAGCTGTGGGGGAAGGGGCAGGAGCTTCCAAGCCCTCTTCAGGGGAGTCATCCTCCTCAAAATTTCACATGTTCACCAATTTGGAAGCTCTCTGAACCCCATCCTTTTGGGTTTCTTATAGCAACTTCATTACTTAGGCAGAGATGATTAAATCACTGGCCATTGATGACTGAACTCAGTCTCCACTCTCACTTCCCTGGAGGTGGGAGGTAGGGCGAAAGTTCCAACTCTTTAATCGAGTATTTGGTTTCCCTGACAAGCAGACATCTGAATGTCATTTTCTGAATAGTCGATATTTTTTGTCATTTCATTTTTGTTCTTATTGCTCAGGGCAGCCAACAATGTTTCTGGTTATTATTAATCACACATTTAGGGTATGTGTTAAAATTTCAGTTCAATTCAACAAACATGTATTGAGCACTTAAAACATGCCAGGCACAGTTCAAGGTGCCAGGAACCAGAGGTGATGAACACACAGACTCTGTCTTCTTCAATCTCACACTGAGAAGATACACCATAAAAAAACAATGATTAGAGACAGTACAGTTTAATTCCATAACCTATAAACAAAGTAAATAGAAATGCATCAGTGAAGTAGCAGCACAAAGAAAGAATATAATTTAGTTGAAGGAGATGAAGTTTTGATAAGAAAGTGTTTGTAGAAGGAGGTGATAATTTATTTGTTCTGAAGGAAGAACAGAAGTCACCAGCCAATTTAGTAGGGGCTGGAAACCATAGGATTATAAGAAAGTCACAGAATGTTTGGCTTCATGAGAAAATGAGTGTGCCTTGGTGAAATTGAAGTGAAAGCTACGTTGTATGGATGTTTAGGGAGGTAAGCCTGAAAGGGTTGCAGGAGTTTGAACCTAATTCTGTAGGTCTGAGCATCTACTAAGAAATGAAGGGAATGAATAACATGATGGGATTTGCATGTTAGGAACTTCACCTCATAGCTTTCTGGAAGGCACTAGGATTGATAACTAAGTATTCTTTGTTGTTGTTGTTTAAAAGTGAAAAGAAAGTGCAAGTGCTAGTTCAATTATGTCCTACTCTGTGACCCCATGGACTATAGCCTGCCAATCTCCTCTGTCCATGGAGTTCTCCAGGCAAGAATACTGGAGTGAGTAGCCTATCCCTTTTCCAGGGGATCTTCCTGACCCAGGGATCCTGTATTGCAGCAGAGTCTTTACCAACTGAGCCACCAAGGAAGCTCAAGGTACTCTTGGGGATGACTAATAAACAGATGACAGGGTTTCAGGTAAGACTTGCACTGAAGTACAAAGAGGAAAGAACATCTTTCAGAGGAAATGTTTGAGGGAAAGGAGGAAGGAAATTATGATACTTCTCACCTTCTTCTAGTAATTTGTGATTCCGCTTACTGAGACAAGAAAAACTAAAAGAAATGGTAGATTTGGGTTTGTGTTCATGGTGGAGGCAGGTGGCACCTAACATAGAAGGTAGAATATGAGAAGCCCAAGTGGAAGTGCCCAAGAGGAACACATGTTCACCAATTTGGAAGCTCTCTGAACCCCATCCTTTTGGGTTTCTTATAGCAACTTCATTACTTAGGCAGAGATGATTAAATCACTGGCCATTGATGACTGAACTCAGTCTCCACTCTCTCACTTCCCTGGAGGTGGGAGGTAGGGCGAAAGTTCCAACTCTTTAATCGAGTATTTGGTTTCCCTGACAAGCAGACATCTGAATGTCATTTTCTGAATAGTCGATATTTTTTGTCATTTCATTTTTGTTCTTATTGCTCAGGGCAGCCAACAATGTTTCTGGTTATTATTAATCACACATTTAGGGTATGTGTTAAAATTTCAGTTCAATTCAACAAACATGTATTGAGCACTTAAAACATGCCAGGCACAGTTCAAGGTGCCAGGAACCAGAGGTGATGAACACACAGACTCTGTCTTCTTCAATCTCACACTGAGAAGATACACCATAAAAAAACAATGATTAGAGACAGTACAGTTTAATTCCATAACCTATAAACAAAGTAAATAGAAATGCATCAGTGAAGTAGCAGCACAAAGAAAGAATATAATTTAGTTGAAGGAGATGAAGTTTTGATAAGAAAGTGTTTGTAGAAGGAGGTGATAATTTATTTGTTCTGAAGGAAGAACAGAAGTCACCAGCCAATTTAGTAGGGGCTGGAAACCATAGGATTATAAGAAAGTCACAGAATGTTTGGCTTCATGAGAAAATGAGTGTGCCTTGGTGAAATTGAAGTGAAAGCTACGTTGTATGGATGTTTAGGGAGGTAAGCCTGAAAGGGTTGCAGGAGTTTGAACCTAATTCTGTAGGTCTGAGCATCTACTAAGAAATGAAGGGAATGAATAACATGATGGGATTTGCATGTTAGGAACTTCACCTCATAGCTTTCTGGAAGGCACTAGGATTGATAACTAAGTATTCTTTGTTGTTGTTGTTTAAAAGTGAAAAGAAAGTGCAAGTGCTAGTTCAATTATGTCCTACTCTGTGACCCCATGGACTATAGCCTGCCAATCTCCCTGTCCATGGAGTTCTCCAGGCAAGAATACTGGAGTGAGTAGCCTATCCCTTTTCCAGGGGATCTTCCTGACCCAGGGATCCTGTATTGCAGCAGAGTCTTTACCAACTGAGCCACCAAGGAAGCTCAAGGTACTCTTGGGGATGACTAATAAACAGATGACAGGGTTTCAGGTAAGACTTGCACTGAAGTACAAAGAGGAAAGAACATCTTTCAGAGGAAATGTTTGAGGGAAAGGAGGAAGGAAATTATGATACTTCTCACCTTCTTCTAGTAATTTGTGATTCCGCTTACTGAGACAAGAAAAACTAAAAGAAATGGTAGATTTGGGTTTGTGTTCATGGTGGAGGCAGGTGGCACCTAACATAGAAGGTAGAATATGAGAAGCCCAAGTGGAAGTGCCCAAGAGGACTGTATAAACGGGTCTAAAGAGGAGTCCAGGATCGAGAAAGAGATGCCATAACTGACCTTGTAGTGTTTCACACAGACTCTTTTGCACATACATTTAAGCATCCCTTATCCAAGCATAATCTTTTCTTATTCCTTGTCCCATTGCATATAAAACACCTTATATGTTTTTATAACCTCTAAGTAAGCTACATGTAAAAACTAAGTAAACAGAATCATAAAAGAATCAGTTTCATCATACTCAAAAGATACATGCACTCCTATGTTAATAGCAATGGTATTCACAATAGCCAAGCCATGGAAGCAACCTAAATGTCAATCAACAGATGACTGGGTAAAGAAGATGTGGAGCATATATACAATGGAATATTACTCAGCCATAAAAATAATGAAATTATGCCATTTGCAACAACATGAATGGAACTAGAGATTATCATAGTGAGTGAAGTAAGTCACAGAGAAAAATAAATATCATATGATACCACTTATATGTGGAATCTAAAAACCAATACAAATGAACTTATATACAAAACAGAAACATATATACATTGCCATATGTAAAACAGAGAGCTAGTTGGAAGCTGCAGTATAACTCTGGTGCTCTGTGAAGACCTATGGGTGGGATGGGGTGGAAAATGGGAGGGAGGTTCACGAGGGAGGGGAACACATGCATACTATGGCTGATTCATGTTGATACCTGGCAAAAACCAACACAATGGTGGACAGCAACTATCCTCCAATTAAAAATAAATAAATAAATAAAAAAGAAACAGACTCAGACATAGAAAACAAAATTATGATTACCAAAGGGAATAGTGAGAGGGGAAGAGATAAATTAGAAATTTGGGATTAATATATACACACTATTATATATACAATAAATAAGTAACAAGAACCTACTGAATAGCAGAGGAAACTATACTCAATATCTTGTAATAACCTACAATGAGAAACAACTATTTATATTATATATAAAAAACTGAATCAGTTTCTATACATGTGAAAGTAACATGTTGTAAATCAATTATACTTCAATTTAAATTTTTTTTTAAAGTATAAGCACAAAGAAACCAAAATAAAAGAGTTTTAGAAATCAAACATATATAAGCAATGGCTCAGAATAAATCCTCTGGTAGCCATATTTAATTCCACAATACAGGTAGTGTGGGATTGAGGCTAAGGTCATATTTTCTGGAACTGTGTGTTTAGCTCCTACCAAACTGGTTGGTTTAGCTCCCAACAAAGGTCTATCTGGTCAAAGCTACAGTTTTTCCAGTGGTCATGTAAGAATGAGTTGGACTATAAAGAAAGCTGAGCACCAAAGAATTGATGCTTTTGAACTGTGGGGTTGGAGAAGACCCATGAGAGGCCCTTGGACAGCAAGGAGATCCAACCAGTCCATCCTAAAAGAAATCAGTCCTGGGTGTTCATTGAAAGGATTGATACTGAAGCTGAAGCTCTAATACTTTGGCCATCTGATGTGAAGAGCTGACTCATTGGAAAAGACTCTGATGCTGGGAAAGATTGAGGGCAGGAAGAGAAGGGGATGACAGAGGATGGTTGGATGGCATCACTGACTCAATGGATATGAGTTTAAGTAAGCTCTAGGAGTTGGTGATGGACAGGGAGGCCCTGGTTGCGGCAGTCCATGGAGTCGCAGAGTTGTACACACCTGAGCAACTGAACTGAACTGAACTTAGCTCCTACTTCTGTCTCTCCTGAGCTGTGTGATCTTGCATACAGAAAGCTTAAGCTCTCTAGCTTCAGCAGTCTCATGTGTAGAATGCAGATGATAATGGGGATAGCATGTCACACAGGGTTTTTATGAGAATTAAATAGAATATTGCAGGTTATGATTTTTAAAAGAGAGTCTGGCATATAAGCATGTCCAGTAGGCCTCATCTATTTTTATTTTAGATGAACAGTATTTGTTGTTATTCTTCCAATAAGTTTATCCAGAATGGTGAAGAATGCTTCTATTTATATCAATATCAAANTTTTGGATTGCAGCCATTCTGACTGGTGTGAAATGGTACCTCATTGTGGTCTTGATTTGCATTTCTCTGATAATGAGTGATGTTGAGCATCTTTTTATGTGTTTGTTAGCCATCTGTATGTCTTCTTTGGAGAAATGTCTATTTATATGTGGTTTGGGGGAAGTTTAACTGTTTGACATTGTTTATAATAATCAATCAGTTATTAGTTTCAGTTTTTCCTAATAATGCATATGCAATACTAGTTTCAGTAAGCTGACTGTGTGAAGGACAAAAGGAGGGAATTGTAGATGCTGGAAAATGAAAAAAAATGCAAGTAATAAAACTCAACTGTGAAAAAAACTGAGGGCGTTAACTTTTGGGGAGCTTTCCTGTGATGCTTTCTTAAGCAGAGCAAACTAATTGGGAGAGCCAACTCCCCATGCAGAGGAAAAGGTGTGGGCAGAAAACTGCAGGATCATATGGAATGGAAATTTCAGAAAATATGATTTTAAAAAATAAGAGTGTCAAATCAGTCAAATTAAAAGTTTCAAATCAAAACCAGAGAATGAGTATCCTCGCCCCATCAGTTAGTTCAGTTCACTTCAGTCACTCAATCGTGTCCCACTCTTTGAGACCCCATGGACTGCATCATGCCAGACCTCCCTGTCCAATCAGCAACTCCCGGAGTTTACTCAAACTCATGTCCACTGAGTCATGATACCATCCTACAATTTCATCCTCTGTTGTCCCCTTCTCCTCCAGACTTCAATTGTTCCCAGCATCAGTGTCTTTTCCAAGGAGTCAGTTCTTTGCATCAGGTGGCCAAAGTATTGGAATTTCAACTTCAGCATCAGTCCTTCCACCAAAAAAAAAAAAAAAATTCCCATATGTGTATCTTGTGTCAGGGGAAAGAAATGAGAGCTGTGCAGAGATGGTTAAAGAGCTGTATCACCCCATTATGTGATGCTCAATTCAGCTTCTGGACTATAAACATGATCTAATTCTTTCTTAACTTTCTAGATATTTATATCCCTTCTTCTGAATAGTCAGCAATTTTTTAAAGCTTTGTTTATGTCTTAGATGATAATTTCTTGAAATAGACACTGCGTTGAATAGTGTGCATATAAAGAGCAGCAAGGCAACCTCTGACATCATTTTCTTTCCCTCCTAGATGGTATGCATTTGGAATATTCATTCCTGATGAAATTCCTGATCAAAAGTATATAAAAGATAAAAGTGATAAAGTACAATGTGGAGGATATGAAAGAGTGAAAACATAAGAGGACATGAAGAGGTCTGGCATGCTGCAGTCCATGGGGTCTCAATCTATTTAACATAGCTTCATGTAAGGCACAACAATTAGCTACATCTTTTGCAAAAAAAAAAAAAGAAAAAAAAATACGAAAAGTTCCCACCATGTGTTATACTTTGCTCCCAGAAAACCACCCACAGTTCTCAATTTAGAATTTATCCTTAGAGAATTTTTTCCAGAAATAGTTTATCCTTCTCCATGGTCATGTGTTCAAAGAGATCTTTCTTTATTCCCCTCTACTTTACAGGAAAATTAATACTTATGAACACAACTTAACCTATCTTCTGATACATGTTTCCATTGCAAAATACAAAATTGGCATTCATTATCTTGGCTTCATAGAAAATTAACCTAAGTAGATTCCAGGAATGTTGGCCAAAGATAGGTTCCACATGGTAACAGCCAAGCTGCCAGGTGTATGCCCTCGGGATCACTGACATTGTTTAATTCAGATTCCAAAGTTGAGGGAGAGACAAGAGAATAGGAAGAGCTGAGGTCACACATCCATCTCTGGTTCATCTAGGGCTGGGAGAGGGAAGAATAAGGTCACTACAAAAAACTCAACAATATGGCCATGGCCCGAGGGGAAGCACCAACATTATCAACTCCAGGCTCTAGTCAGGGCTTACTCACCAACAGGATCGAAAGAATCAGGGCAAGAATTTGCTTGCAAAAGTTAGTCTTCAGATGTGATTTAAAAAAAAAAAAAATGTTGTTCTCCAGACTGAAAGATTTAGTACTGTGACAAAGACAAAACAGAAAACCCAAAGGTGGAGAAATGCCTGCACTCAGAAAAAAACTCCATGATGGGGAAACCAGCTGGGACAGGAACAAACCTTCAGGGGATCAATGGGGAACACAGCAACCAGTTTGTGGAAGGCAGAACAAAGTAAGAACTGTGCACTTGGCCCACGCGGCAGCCCTGTGTGCCCTAGACTGTATGTCTCCTGGTGCAGAGCTGGGCTGGGTGCTGAAAATTAGGGTTTGGAGAGCAGACCCAGGGAGAGGACAGCTATTGGTTGTGAAAAGACATCCTGAAGAGAAGGGAGTAAGGAGTTTCACAACTGGAGAAGTTTCTGAAGGCCAGGGCACTATGGAAGCAAGGTGCCGTTGTTGAGTGATACACAAGGGCCAGGACCACCACCGCAACCCCCTTCCCCAACCAGCAGTTTTGGCCTCTGCCAGCACTGGGAGGAGTACCCACCTGAGCAGGCTTACCCATGGCTGAAGCCAAGGGCTCCTCCACCCACATATGCTCTGGGGTCCTGAATGCCACCCATGCCAAAGCCTCCTTAGGAATCAGCCCTGACCTATCCTGCCTGAGACAGGAAGTCACCAATGCTGGCAGGGGCTGAGTGCTAAATTGTAGGGTTAAGAGAACAGATCCAAGGAGAGGACCACTTTACAGAGGGGATGGGAGTGAGGGTCCCCGTGGCCAGGAAAACCCCTAGAGGAAGTGTGGCCTGCCTAGGAAGTGAGGCACCATTGTTAAGGGGCACAATAAGCAGGGCCTGCTTCAGCCTCCACACACCAGCGCTTGCCTCCACGGGCACTGGAAGGGACTCATCAGAGCATGCATGCCCCAGCCAGTTACAATTGCCCACCAGTCCCCACCACTGGAAGGGCTTGAGGTTCACCCCAGCTGTAGATGCTGCACCCCTCACCAGCCCGAGGGAGTAAGTGTGCCTCAGTCAGGTTATTTTTGCCCTCTTCACTTGGATGAGGAACAAATAGCTGAGGGTGGTGCACATGCAGAGATAGGGTCAAAACCAAAACTGAGCCTCAGGAGCACCACAACTAAGGAAGAGGAAAGGGAATGTCTCTGTGCGGCTGCACAAGCTGCAGTTTAAATCACCACAATTAGCTTGGTAAACCCATTGTCTGTGGAATACCTAAATAGACAATGAATACTCCCATAACTGAGATTGGCCTAGGTTTAGCAGCTATGGGCTTGGGGGCAAGTATATGTGGGACTTCGGCCAGGTCAGGGTGCCCACAGGGAGTCCAGAGGTCTACCCAGAGGCATTGGAGGGCCTCCTGGGAAGGTGGGAATTGAGCTTCCCTGGAGGCTCAGCTGGTGAAGAATCCGCCTGCAATGGGGGAAACCTGGGTCCGATTTCTGGGTTGGGAAGATCCCCTGGGGAAGTGAAAGGCTACCCACTCCAGTATTCTGGCCTGGAGAATTCCATGGAATGTAAAGTCCATGAGGTCACAAAGAGTAAGACACGACTGAGTGACTTGCACTTGCACTTTCACTATGGGAGCAGAAACACCGACAGTGACAGCGGAGGCCCTGGGAAAGTATCATCACTACTGTTATTCTTTTTGTGTTTACTTCATTCTGTTACATTGTTGGTGATATTGTTTTTATGTTTTATTGCTTTTGTAATGTATTTCTTTTTATTTTTCTATTTTTACTGTACTTTTTTGATTTTTTCTTAGTTTTATTTGAGTATCTTTAAAACTATTATTCTGTGTTTTATGTTTTCTCTGCTTTTTTAGTTTGCTTTCTGTTTTTGTTTTATTTTTTGTTTCTGTTAATTTAGTCTTGATTCTTTTCATTTTTTTAGTTCTATTGTTTGTTCTCTTATTTTATTTTTCTTTTCTTTTTTTTTCATTGTTTATGTTTGGGTTGTTTTTATCATTTGGTCTTGGTTTGTTTGTTTTCCTCTTTCATTTCATTTTGTTTTTGTTTCTTTGTGTGTGTTGTTGCTGCTGGATTTTTTGTTATTGTTATTTGTCTTGGGTTTCATTTGCCTGTTTCCTTTTCATTTTTTTGGTCCTTTTTTTCCTCTTGCCACCCTATGTGGCTTGCAAGTTCTTGGTACCCTGACCAGGGTATGACCTGGGCTTCTGATGTGGAAATGCTAAGTCCAAGATGCTGTATTGCTAGAGAAGTCAGAGGCCCAAGGACTATTAATTACTGTTTGCTCTCCCAGGGGTATCCATCTTGACCCTGAGACCTGGCTACACCCTCCACCTGCAGACTTCAGTGCTGGACACCTCATGCCAAACAACCAGCAAGAGGACACAGTCCCACCTGTCAGTAGAACAGACTGTGTAGAGTCACATTAATCCCACAGACACCCCCCAAAACAGCACCAGATGCAGCTTTGGCCACTGAAGGATAAAGACATCTCCACCCACCAAAGTGTATGCACCAGTCCATCCCATCAGAAAGCCTTCATGACCCCCTCACCCAACAGAGAGCAGACAACAGAAGCAAAAGGAATTATGACCCTGCAGCCAGGGGAAGACGGCCATAAACACACGAAGTTAGACAAAATGAGAAGACAGAGAAATAAATTGCAGCCTAAGAAGCATGATAAAAACACACAAGACCAAGTCAATGAAGAGGAAATATACAATCTACCTGAAACAGAATTCAGAGTAATGACAGTAAAGGTATAAGATCTTGGAAATAAAATGAGGCATGAATCACATAGATACCACAAATGTTTACCAAGGACCTAGGAGAATTAAAGAGCAAACAAACAATTATGAACAATGCAATAACTGAAATGAAAAGTACACTAGAAAGAATAATAGCAGAATAACTGAGGCAGAAACACAGAAAAGTGAGCTGGAAGATAAATGGTGGAAATAACAGCCATAGAGCAGAATAAAGAATGAAGGAGTGAAAAGAAATGAGAACAGTCTCAGAGACCTCTGGGACAACATTAAACACACCAACATTCAAATTATAGGTATCTCAGAAGAAGAGGAGAAAGAGGAAAGGTTTGAGAAAATATTTGAAGATTCTATAGTTGAAAACTTCCTTAATATGGGAAGGAAAATAATCAGTAAAGTCCAGGAAGTGCAGAGAGTACCATACAGGATAACCCCCAAGGAGAAACATGCTGAGATACATATTAATCAAACTAGCAAAAGTTAAATACAAAGAAAAACTATTAATAGCAGCAAAGGAAAAACAAAAGTAACATATAAGGCAATCCCCATAAGATTATCAGCTGATTTTTCATCAGAAACTGCAGGATAGAAGGGAGTGGCAGGATATATTTAAAGTGATGAAAGAGAAAAACCTAAAACTAAGATTACCTTATCCAGCAAGGATCTCATTCAGATTTGATGAAGAAATCAAGAGCTTTACCGACAAGCAAAAGCTAAAAAAATTAGCACCACCAAAACAGCTTTACAACAAATGCTAAAGGAACTTCTACAGGCAGGAAACACAAGAGAAGAAAAAGATCTACTAAAGAAAACCTAAAATGATTAATAAAATGGTAATAGTAACATATATCAGTGAGGCTTCCCGAATGGCTCAGTGGTAAAGTATCTGCCTGCTGCCTGAAATGTAGGAGATACAAGAGATGCGGTTTCAGTCCCTGGGTCCAGAAGATCCCTGCCTGCAGGAGGGCATGGCAATCCATTCTAGCATTCTTGCTTGGAATATCCATGGACAGGGGAGCCTGGTGGGCTCTGGTCCATGGGGTTGCAGAGTTGGACACAGCTGAAGCGACTGAACAAGCACACACAAATGCGCATATCAATAATTACCTTAAATGCAAGTAGATTAAATACTCCAATGAAAAGACACAGACTGGAGAATGGATATGAAAACAAAATTAATATATATATATGTTGTCTACAAGAGATCCACTTCTGACCTAGGAACATATACTCACTGAAAAGTAAGGGAATGGAAAAAGATATTCCATGAAAATGGAAATCAAAAGAAAGCTGGAGTAGCAATACTCATTTCAGACAAAATAGACTCTAAAGACTATTGCAATAACCAAGGAAAACACTATATAATGATCAAGGCATCAACTGAAGAAAATATAAAACTTGTAAATACTTATGTACCCAACATAGGAACACCTCAATACATAATGCAAATGCTAACAGCCTTAAAAAGGGAAGCTTTCATTAACACAGTAAGAGTGGGGACTTTAACACCTCATTTACAGCAATTAACAGATAATCCAGAGAGAAAATTAATAAGGAAACATGAGTCACAATAAACACATTAAACCAGATAGAATTAGTTAATATTTATAGGAAATTCCATCCAAAATTAGCAGAATACACCTTCTTCTCAAGTTCACATAGAATATCTCCAGGATAAATCACATCTTGGGAGCAATAACCAAGGAAAACACTATATAATGATCAAGGCATCAACTGAAGAAAATATAAAACTTGTAAATACTTATGTACCCAACATAGGAACACCTCAATACATAATGCAAATGCTAACAGCCTTAAAAAGGGAAGCTTTCATTAACACAGTAAGAGTGGGGACTTTAACACCTCATTTACAGCAATTAACAGATAATCCAGAGAGAAAATTAATAAGGAAACATGAGTCACAATAAACACATTAAACCAGATAGAATTAGTTAATATTTATAGGAAATTCCATCCAAAATTAGCAGAATACACCTTCTTCTCAAGTTCACATAGAATATCTCCAGGATAAATCACATCTTGGGTCACAAACCAAGCCTCAGTAAAGTTAAGAAAATTTAAATCTTATCAAGCATCTTTTCTGACCATGATGCTGTGAGATTAAAATTCAATGACAGTGGGAAAATTGTAAAGAAAAAACACAAACACAGGGAGCTTAAGAATATGCTACTAAACAACCAAAAGATCACTGAAGAAATCTGAGTAAATTTTAAAATATCTAAAAACAAATGACAATGAAAACATGGTGACCCCAAACTATGGAACAGAGCAAAAACAATTCTAAGATGGAAGATTATGACAATACAAGCCTACTTTAAGAAACTAAATAAATATCAAATAAACAACCTAAACTTACACCTAAAGAAACCAGAGAAAGAACAACAAAAAAGAAAACTCCACAACTTGCAGAAGGAAAGACATCATAAAGATCTCAGCAAAAGTAGACAAAATATAAATGAAGAAAACAATAGCAAAGATCAGTGAAACTGAAAGCTGGTTCTTTAAAAAGATAACCAAAATAGATAAACATTTAGCCAGATTCATCAAGAAAAAAAGGTGGGGAGAATACTCAAATCAATAAAGTTAGAAATGAAAAAGGAGAAGTTACAATTGAACCTCAGAAACACAATTATAAGTAAGCAACTACTACAAACAACTATCTGGAATTAAAATGGAAAACCTGGAAGAAATGGACAAATTCTTAGAAAAGTACAAACTTCCAAGACTGAACCAAGCAGAAATAAAAAATATGAACAGATCAGTCACAAGCAGTAAAATCTAAATGATGATTAAAATTCTTCCAACAAAAATCTAAGATCAGATGGTTCCACTGGCAAATTCTTTCAAACACTTAGAGAAGCTGCTGCTGCTGCTAAGTCACTTCAGTTGTGTCTAACTCTGTGTGACCCCAAAGATGGCAGCCCACCAGTCTCCTCCATCCTTAAGATTCTCCAGGCAAGAATACTGGAGTGGGTTGCCATGTCATTCGCCAGTGCGTGCATGCGTGCTGTCTCTTCAGTCATGTCTGACTCTGTGTGACCATATGGACCACAGCCCACCAGTCTCCTCTGTCCACAGGATTCTCTAGGCAAGAATACTGGAGTGGGTTGCCATTTCCTTCTTCAAAAAGATGACACCTTTTCATTAAAACTCCTCCAAAAAAATTTCAGAAGAAGGAACAATCCCAAACTTTTATTCTACAAGGCCACTATCACCCTGATACTAAAATCAGACAAAGACATCACAAAAACAGAAAATAACATGCCAGTATCACTGATGACCATGGATGCAAAAATCCTCAACAAAATACTAGCAAATCAAATCCAACAGCAGGTTAAAAAAGACCATATATCATGATCAAGTGAGATCTATCCTAGGGCTTCAAGGATTCTTCAATATGCAGAAATCAATCAATGTGATATACCATATTAACAAATTGAAGGGTAAAAGCCATATGATCATCTCAGTAGATGCAAAAATAGCTTTTGACAAAATTCAACACCCACTTATGAAAAAAGAAACTTTTCAGAAAATGGGCATAGAGGGAACCTACCTCAATGTAATAAAGGTCATATATAATAAACCTACAGCAAACATCATTCTCAGTGGTGAAAAACTGATGGGATTTTCTCTAAGTTAGAAACAAGACAAGGGTATCCAATCTTGCCACTACTACTCAACATCATTTTGGAAGTCTTAGTCATGGTAATGTGAGAAGAAAAGGGAATAAAAGGAATCCAAATTGGAAAAGAAGTAAAACTGTCACTCTTTACAGATGACCTGATACTACACACTGAAAATCCTAAAGATGCCACAAGAAAACTACTAGAGCTAATCAATGAATTTAGTAAAGTTGCAAGATACAGATGAATACACAGAAATATGTTGCATTCCTATATACTAAAAATGAAAGATCAGAAAGAGAAATGAAGGAAACAATCCCATTTACCACCGCAACAAAAAGAATAAATACCTAAGAATAAAACTACCTAAGGAGGCAAAAGACCTCTACCCAGAAAACTATAAGATACTGATGAAAGAAATCAAAGACAATACAAACAGATAGAGAGATATACCATGTTCTTTAACTGGAAGAGTCAATATTGTAGAAACGACTATACTATTCAAAGCAATATACAGATTCAATGCAATCTTTAATTAGAACAAAAAAATTTACAACATTTATGGAAACAAAAATGACTCTGAATAGTCAAGGCAATAATGAGAAAGAAAAATGGAGCTGGAGGAATCAGGCTCCTTGACTTCAGGCTATACTACAAAGCTGCAGTAATGAAGACAGTATGATACCAGCACAAAACAGAAATGGAACAGAATCAAAAGCCTAGAGATAAACTCATGCACCTATGGTCANTGAATTGTGCCCATGACTTTCATTGAGGAGCACTATAAGAAATAAACTTAGGAAACTCCTTGTTACATGAGTCTGAGTGAACTCCGGGAGTTGGTGATGGACAGGGAGGCCTGGCGTACTGCGATTCATGGGGTCGCAAAGAATTGGACACGACTGAGCGACTGAACTGAACTGAACTGAACTGAAGGAAGTTGTTATAATTATTGTTTCTTATGGTATACAATGTTGCTTTTAAGCGGACCTTAAGAGATATTCCTCACTGGTCTCAGTATAATAAATGAGTTTCTTCTAAAAGCTAATTGCCTTTTTGTTGCCTGGACCCTAAACCACAGCTCAACTGGTTTTGCTGCTGGATACTTTCATACCTTTTCTATCAAAGGTGCAGAAACTTATAGAATAATTATAATAATTACCCAACTGTCTACTAAGAATTCAAGCTTGAGTCTATTTGACCAGAGGTTCTCAGGTCCCGGGTGCCCAGAAAGTGGTAGAAGGAGGGACATGGACTCCGCGTGGGTGGGTCACTTTGCCTGTGATCTCCTTCCACTACAAGTAGAGCAGGGCTGGAACAGTTATCAGCAAAGGCAAGATGTGTCAGCAACCAGCTCCTAGAAGCTGAAGGGAATTCATACTTGGGTCTTGCAGGAGAAATTGTCTGCCTGGCACACCCTACAAGAGCAAATCAATGCCAACATTTCTAAAATATGTCTTCCATGAGTGAGAAAACAGGCGTCATGGTTAATATCCACACCTAGGAAACAAGATAAGAAAACACTAGTAACTTAAATCCACTTAGTGGCAAATAAACAATTCCTGAAAATCTACGAGACTTAAATGCACTTAGAAAAGAAATCTGAAGCATTACACTTCTTTGTTTGTAAGCCTGCTCTTTGAATCCACTATCTAGGTATTAGAAAAAATAACCTGGGTATCTGAGTGAACAGTGTTTGCTTATGCCCTTTAAGAAGCAACTTGTGTTAGAGGCTTGGAACAAAATTTACAAATCTCTATTAAGTCAAAGAGAGGCTGGTTTAAAAGGGTGAGGGGGTATATTTAATCCACTGAATGTGAATGCTTAGCCTTAGATTCAAAAGCTAGGATCACTAAGAAGAAAAATTACTCCTTCTGAATGGAAATGAGTGAATATAAAGGACATACCCTGGGACTGCATTTGTTTAGAATCCTTTTTTTAAAATGTAGCTAATTTGTGTTGAGTGTCTTACTCTACAGAATGATTCAGACAAAACAGCAAAGACAAATGAAAGTCATGGATAAGTATTTCCAAGTAGTCCCACAGGGAAGAACTAGGGTAAGTAAGCTAGGTTTCTTTAAATTGTCATGTTTGAGACTCCTTTGAGATTTCTGATAAGAGCCGTGGACTCTCTTTCTTGAAAATTTTGCCTGCACTAAAATATTTACATACGAGGTGCCAGGGGCATCTGCATCCTTGGAGATATTTCCACAGACTTTATGATTTCAAGACCAGATATGTCATCCATTATTTTCCATTCCCATTGTCACCATCCTAATTTAAGCCAATTTTATAACACTACTATTCTGTTTTCTTGTTCAGTTCCCCCTGTGGAGTTTATACTTCTTGTTGAACATATTACTATCCAAATTAAAACAACAAATAGTTTTGATTGAACTTCCGAACAAAGTGCAAACCCTGACTGGGTGGATCACAACAAATTGTGAAAAATTCTTAAGGAGATGGGAGTACCAGACCTTCTCACCTGCCTCCTGAGGAACCAGTATGCAGGTCAGGAAGCAATAGTTAGAACTGGACATGGAAAAATGAACTGGTTCAAAACTGGGAAAGGAGTATGAAAGTGAAGTTGCTCAGTCATGTTTGACTGTTTACAACCCCGTAGACTGTAGCCCACCAGGCTCCTCCATCCATGGGATTCCTCAGGCAAGAACACTGGAGTGGGTTGCCATTTCCTTCCCCAGGGGATCTTCCTGACCCAGGGATCGAACCCAGGTCTCCTGCATTGCAGGCAGACGCTTTAACCTCTGAGCCACCAGGGAGGCCCAAGGAAAGGAGTATATCAAAGCTGTATATTGTCACCCTAGTTATTTAACTTATATGCAGAGTACATCATGAGAAAAGCTGGGCTGGAGGAAGCACAAGCTGGAATCAAAATTGCTTGGAGAAATATCAATAACCTCAGATATGCACATAACACCACTCTTATCAGAAAGCAAGGAAGAACTAAAGAGCCTCTTGATGAAGGTGAAAGAGGAGAGTGAAAAAGCTGGCTTAAAGCTCAACATTTAGAAAACTGAGATCATGGTATTTGGTCCCGTCACTTCATGGCAAGTAGATGGGGAAACAATGGAAACGATGACAGACTTTATTTTCTTGGGCTCCAAAATCACTGCAGATGGTGACTGCAGCCTTGAAATTAAAAGATGCTTTCTCTTCAGAAGAAAGACTATGACAAACCTAGGCAGCATATTAGAAAGCATAAACATTACTTTGTCAACAAAGGTTCATATAGTCAAAGCCATGGTTTTTCCAGTGGTCATGTATGGATGTGAGTCAGACCATAAAGAAAACCGAGTGCAGAAAAATTGATGCTTTTGAACTGTTATGTTGGAGCACTCTTGAGAGTCCCTTGGACAGCAAGGAGATCAAACCAGTCAATCCTAAAGGAAACCAGTCCTGAAAGGAAATCAGTCCTGAAGCTCCAATACTTTGGTCACCTGCCTCATTGAGAAAGACCCTGATGCTGGGAAAGATTGAAGGCAGGAGGAGAAGCGGACACAGAGGATAAGATGGTTGGATGGCATCACCGACTTGATGAACATGAGTTTGAGCAAGCTCTGGGAGTTAGTGAAGGACAGGGAAGTCTGGTGTGCTGCAGTTCATGGGGTTGCAAAGAGTTAGACATGACTGAGTGGCTGAACTGACTGAACTGAACTACCTTATATCCCTATTAATCCTATTTTTCTACCTGCTTTATTTCTTATATATACCTAATAGAATTTTTTTCATCACCTTTTACTTTGAAAGCTATATTTTGCTTTTAAATACCTTCCTCTCTTTCTCCTTAAGTTTAAGGTTCAATTCAAACATCAAATAGTTTTTAATATTGCCTTCATAGATTTCCATATTCTGTCTGTATTTCCATGGTATTTAACATATGTCTTTCATATGGTAGTTGGTATTTATTTATATTATAGTCAATTTTACATATGATTTCTCTCCTTTTAAGATTGTCAATGTTGGAAACTCACATTGTGATGGTGGAATAGGAGGATGTGGAGCTCACTTCTCCTGAGAAATAAATCAAAGGGTAAAGTGATTCTCAACGAAAATGAACTGGAGACTGACAGAAAGACTCCTGTACAACACACAGAGTCAGGTAGAAAAGAAAGAGAAGTGACTAAGTCAGGACCTGTGCCCCTGGAAGGGACTCAGAGGAAACTGAGATTAATTACACAGAGGCCCTCATGAGTGGTTCAAGACATTACTGGGCCTGCCAGCCCTGGGGTCCGATATGGGAAGGCAAGCATCCTTGACTGGTGGGATGAACAGGATGGCTATTTGAGGCCTGGACTCCACGTGTGAAGGGCACAGGCTTGCTTCCCTGCCCAGCAGGGGGAGAGGGCCAGCTGAAACCACATGGGTGGCTGACTGGTTTCCTGCAACTGCCCAGCCCATGGCTCAGCCTGAACTGAGCAGATGCTCCAGCTCCACTTGCTCCACATCCCACTCCACACGGCTGAGGACAGAAGCACGCTGTGAGACCCTGAGCTGGCTCACACCTGAGGTTCAGTCTGAGCAGGGTAGGGACAGCCACTGCTGGTGCTTAGGCATCAGAGGCAGTCTGGATCTCTGATGGTGACCAGACTACCACACCAGCCCTAACCAAATACCCAAATACCCTAAGTCAGACACAATTTAGCAACTAAACCGCCTCCACCACCACTCACACTGGAGGGAGTCAGAGAAAGAGAAGAGAAAGAAAAGAGGGCTGTAAAAGCATTTAATGAAATTATTGCTGATAGTCAATGCTTTGGGTTGGGTATGTGTTTTTATCAGATGCTCCAGCTCCACTTGCTCCACATCCCACTCCACACGGCTGAGGACAGAAGCACGCTGTGAGACCCTGAGCTGGCTCACACCTGAGGTTCAGTCTGAGCAGGGTAGGGACAGCCACTGCTGGTGCTTAGGCATCAGAGGCAGTCTGGATCTCTGATGGTGACCAGACTACCACACCAGCCCTAACCAAATACCCAAATACCCTAAGTCAGACACAATTTAGCAACTAAACCGCCTCCACCACCACTCACACTGGAGGGAGTCAGAGAAAGAGAAGAGAAAGAAAAGAGGGCTGTAAAAGCATTTAATGAAATTATTGCTGATAGTCAATGCTTTGGGTTAGGTATGTGTTTTTAATATCTTTTTTTACCTACATTTACTTATTTAATAAAACTTTATTAATACTAATCCTGTGTTTAGTAGCAAAACATACATAGTCATTGCTATCATAAAACATACAGATAAACAAACCAAACAGACAGTAAATTAGCCAAGAAATAATCACAAGATGTAAAATTTTATGAAAGAAACAGTTTAGTTAAAAATTAGCAAAAAAGGACTAATCTAGAATGACAAAAAAAGGCCTTCCCAGGTAAGAAACATTCAACCAAAAGCTGTGAATGAGCAGAGACCCAGTATAATCACAGCTTAGGGAAGAACATTCCAGAAGGAAGAAACAGCATGAGCAGAAACCCTAAGATAAGAAAAAGAAAAGCTTGGAATGGTCTAGAAACTGAATTAGAGTTCATGCAAATACAGTACAGTGAGTGAGAGGAGGAATTACACCAGGTGTCCAGATGTGGTTGCTGAGAGACAGGGGCTAAATGTGAGTGTCTTTTTTTTTTTTTTTTTAAGTAAAAAATGCTCACAAGCTCTTACGTGGAAAATAAACTGAAGATTCCAGAGCAACAAAGAATCTGGAAAATTTGCCAGAAGGCTGGTGCTCCAACAAAGTGGTAAAGAGAGACAGTAACAGAAAGGTAAAGTGCAAGCTTTGAGATGATTTACAAAGGTAAAATAGCAGACCATAAGGATGAATTTGATATATGATGAGAGAAAAAGAAGAAACAGGCGTGACCTCTAAGCAACTGAATGAGTAAGGATTAAATTCCTGTTTTCTAGAGGAAAAGTGGATTTGAGGAATTAATAATTACCTTCCAATTTCTTCAAAATCACTAGGAGATTCTAAGATGACTGAGGTGTGAAGGTGACTCTGCTGACTCTCCTGCTGCCTCAGTCCAGCTGCTAACTGAAACCCTCAGAAGGGCAATGACTGGAGCTGGTTTGGGTCCTTCCCCTCCAGGTGGGCAAGAACTTTAGAAGCTCTTGGAGAAGATCAAAATTTCATGGGAAAGTTATGAACTCACTCCAAACTCTCTGCTGACTCTCCTGCTGCCTCAGTCCAGCTGCTAACTGAAACCCTCAGAAGGGCAATGACTGGAGCTGGTTTGGGTCCTTCCCCTCCAGGTGGGCAAGAACTTTAGAAGCTCTTGGAGAAGATCAAAATTTCATGGGAAAGTTATGAACTCACTCCAAACCAAGGAGAAGATTGCTTCTGAGAGGGTGTGCTGGTCCATCTGACCTCCACAGTGAAAAGGAGAATGTTGGCCAGAGTCCTGCTCTCCTCCAAGTCTGCATGAAGAGTCGATGCTAGACACAGAAGAAGGGTGTCTGCTGCAGCAATGAACAGTGCAACACACATGTGCAATTTTGAGTTCATGGTGTGTTGTATGTTACCAGGCCAAACTTCGGTCCACTTGCCCACGTGCTGTGAAGCCAGCCTACTGACCGAGGCTGTGGCGAATGAAAGTGCAACTTTTATTGCAGGTGCTAAGCAAGGAGTCCAGGGCAGTTAGTGTTTATAAAACTAAACTCCCTGAAGGCTTTCAGGGAAAGGTTTTTAAGGACAGTGAGGAAAGAAGATTGTGGAGTATGTGATATTCTACATACATGGATACTCCACAGCTCATGGACATTCTTCTAATTGGTTTTTGGTGAGGTAATTGGGAGTCACCATCACCAACCCTTCTGGTTCAAACCAGTCTGGAGTCTGTCTACATGCTTGAGGTCAGCATATAGTTAACTTCCAGCTGGTGGGAGTTTCAGTATCTACAAAACAGCTCAAAGGACACGGCCCAGAATATTATCTACAGCCCTTGAGGAAGAACTAAAGACTTTGTTTAATGGTTAAACCATTATAATTTTATTTTGCTTTACTGTTTTCCTTCCTTTCTACCTTGTCTCACTTCTCTGATTAAATTCACTCTTCGAAACTCAGGGAAGGCCCAGAGGGCTAAAGTTTTTCTTCAGATAAGAGGCAAGCAACGGACATAGTTTAGGAGTTCTGTCCCAGGAAGCCCTCATAGAGTCCTGTTTGGTTACAATATGTTAAATAATGGTTCTTAACATAGAAAAGACACATCAGGGAAATACTGATAAACCAAGAATATCTAGACTTACAAGTATAAAATCATCTCAGCTAAAATCTAGAATATTTAGAATAAAAAATTATAATTTAATTATATCTCAGAAAAAACCTCAACAATTGCACTGTTAGGATCCTCTCGTTACAGGTACAGAAACTGAAGCACAGAGACAATAAAGTCACAGGGCTGTGAGGTGTGGGACTGAGTTCTGAACTCAGTCAAAACAAATCTGGTTATGAATTGTTTACAATGATAAAGATGGCCTTAGCAAGCAAATCTTTCATTCTTCAATCAGTCTTCTATTGGTATAATATATGGTGTGTGGATTGGATAATTCTTATACTCCTTTCCAACTTCAGCATTCCATGAGAAGCACATATTAATGTCCTTAAGTAAGTGAACATTATGGATTTGACATAAGGATCATGATCTATTTAGGCTATATTTTATAAAATTATAAATTCTTTAAATCAGGCCTTTTGCCTTTTCAATTAAGAAAAAAAAATTTACTCACCTTCTATAGCACTCAAAATGATTCCGTGAACATTGGCAATCTTTAAATGAATCAGTATCCAGGTTTTGAATGAATAATATCAGGCAAAGCAAAAGATCAAGCCAATGTGGAGGTTTAGGTAACTAAATGTTTAAGTAAGTGAACATTATGGATTTGACATAAGGATCATGATCTATTTAGGCTATATTTTATAAAATTATAAATTCTTTAAATCAGGCCTTTTGCCTTTTCAATTAAGAAAAAAAAATTTACTCACCTTCTATAGCACTCAAAATGATTCCGTGAACATTGGCAATCTTTAAATGAATCAGTATCCAGGTTTTGAATGAATAATATCAGGCAAAGCAAAAGATCAAGCCAATGTGGAGGTTTAGGTAACTAAATGGTAGAAAAAAATGGCCTGAATTAATGAAAAAATATTTCTGACATATATTTAATTCCCTTGTTTATGAAGTTTATATGGGAAATGAGTCTACAGTTGATTCCTGATAGTGCTAAAAAATCAGCGTTTAGCAGCAGCAGCAAAAGACCAGCTGACATTAACACAGTACTAACTGACCAGAATATTAATGTCATGAAATGATGTGCAAGGAGTGGACATTCATTATCTTTCTCAAGAGTTAGTGGGTTTTTATTTGGAAATAATTATAGATTCATAGGAAGTTGCCTTACACCAAGTTTTCTTTGATTACATGTTAAATAATTATTATACTATTTCAAAATTAGGAATTTGACATTGGTAGACTGTGTGTGTGTGTACAGCTCTATGTCATAAAAGTTTGTTTTAAGTCTTAGAAAAGAATGTCTTCACTTCTTAATAATTAAAATGCCTTTTAACCTATGCTGTTTGCTGAAATTTTCACGTTGAGTTGAAAATTTCACAGGATAAAGCCTGTTTGTGAATAATGGATCTACTTCTTGCCCTTGTTGCTATATTTGCTGCTGCTGCTAAGTCGCTTCAGTCGTGTCCGACTCTGTGCGACCCCATAGACGGCAGCCCGCCAGGCTCCCCCATTAGCACTGCTTAAAAAGGAGTACGTCAAGGCTGTATATTGTCACCCTGCTTATTTAACTTCTATGCAGAGTACATCATTTTGAACTGTGGTGTTGGAGAAGACTCTTGAGTGTCCCTTGGACTGCAAGGAGATCCAACCAGTCCATTCTGAAGGAGGTCAGCCCTGGGATTTCTTTCAAAGGAATGATGCTAAAGCTGAAACTCCAGTACTTTGGGCACCTTATGCGAAGAGTTGACTCATTGGAAAAAACTCTGATGCTGGGAGGGATTGGGGGCAGGAGGAGAAGGGGATGACAGAGGATGAGATGGCTGGATGGCATCACTGACTCGATGGACGTGAGTCTGAGTGAACTCCGGGAGATGGTGATGGACAGGGAGGCCTGGCATGCTGCGATTCATGGGGTCACAAAGAGTCGACACGACTGAACAACTGAACTGAACTGAACTGAAGGTATTTTGAGCACTAGCTAAGTTATATCCTCATTTGTCCAACAGTCAAATTTTCTCCTATTTTTATAGGTAAAGTTGCTGCAAAGTAAAGTATTTAGAAAGTCTATTAAAATATTTTTTTTTAATGGTAGAATTAATCCTAAAGTCAGAACAGGTGTTCAAATTCTATGGATTCTCAATTTACAATTCTTTTCTCCTGCAGCTGCTCTGTGATCTTATCTGCTTCAGGATTGCTCAGAGCACTCTCCTCTGTAACTCCTGCTTTTGTGAAAATTCATTTTATTGTTGTTGTTCGAAAAATCGGTGCTGACTCAGCCTGCTCCGCAGGCTGGAGTGAAGGACAACATTGCAGGAAGGGCCCAGGGCAGCCCTAAATCCAACTCAAACCCAACCCAACTCAGACTCTGCTGAGCCTCCATGTCTCCATCTTTAAAGTGTAAATTATAAGTACAAGATCTTCCAAGTTACTTTTTCTGTTTAATTCAATAATTTTCTGAGTCTTCAATTCAGGTGATACATGCAAATTCAGTTCCATAGCCATCATTCCCTAGTGCAGGATATTATCAGCAGGAATGCAGTTTCATTTCTTTGAAAGGATACAGCTGATACTTTTGGGGCATCCAGGATAACTTGGATGATGTGTTGGAGAATCTTTTGGGCTATAACTGTCTGGCTTGGCCATGGTTTTTGTTCCTTTGTACCCCTCAGGCTTTGAGCTATGCCAGGACAGGAGAAATAAATTAATATTCTGCTGCTGAATTGCTGAAAATCTAGGATAATTGCTGATGTGTGGTACAATAGAAACATGAGGTTTGGAGACAGACTTTGGTTTGGATGCCAGCCCAACTTTCACCAGCTGCATCTATAAATAGAGAGGTGGATCAAGACTGAAGAAAGACCAGGGTAGGCCAACTCTGGACAAGCACAAAGATGGTTTTACCCTCTGCCCTATGTCAAACTGCCTCCGGACAGAGCTGCTCCTGGTCCCAGCAGAGAGATTTCTGGCCAGAAGGAGTCAAAGACCTGAGAGTAGATCCGCCCTTTGAAAGACAATGTCAAGGGAGGATAGGAGAGTCTCACAGAGGGAGGGCACACACCAGGAGCACCAGTAAGAAACACAGACCTACAGACTGGGAAAAGCTGCTGCTGCTGCTAAGCCGCTTCAGTCGTGTCCGACTCTGTGCGACCCCATAGACGGCAGCCCACCAGGCTTCCCCGTCCCTGGGATTCTCCAGGCAAGAACACTGGAGTGGGTTGCCATTTCCTTCTCCAATGCATGAAAGTGAGAAGTAAAAGTGAAGTCACTCAGTCGTGTCCGACTCTTAGCGACCCCATGGACTGCAGCCCACCAGGCTCCTCCATCCATGGGATTTTCCAGGCAAGAGTACTGGAGTGGGGTGCCATTGAAAAGCTGTAACCATGGCCTAATCCTGACATCGTGGTCCATGGGTCTGGTACTCTGCCTCAGTATCCCAGTCATAGATGATTCACTGCCTTCCAATGTATATTTAATTTTCTGCCTGCCTAATTTAATCTTTCCTAATTGAGGGCTGCCTTTAATTTTTTTCTATTTTCTTGCACCATTGTTTGAATGGGAAGTAAAAAGGAGAATGGAAGGAAAAACAACAGCAGCTGTTATTAAATCTTGGCCTAGTAGTTTGACAGCATTACAGTTTCATTAGTTTTATTTGCAGGAATAATTGCACCTCAGAATCTATAAATTGCTATGATATATGTTTCTTGGAGAACATTTCCTTTGGACTGTTTTTGAATTGTATCACTTTAGAGAAAACTATTTTATATTTCTCAAAAGTTCACACTATTGTGACCAAAATTTGAAAAAAATTTCCAGGACAAGTGATTTCTTTTTTTGTATCCATTTCAAATACATGGTTTGATGTTTTCCCCAAGCTTTTGCTTGAAGTGTGAAATTGTTCTCACAGCTTTGGTAATGTTCCTTAAATTTCTCATTAACAAAAAGTAGAAAGCATACTGTATAGAAAAAATTAACTTTAATAAATATGGTCAGTCTTAGACGAAACCAGACTGCAATGTCTGTATCATATTCCAGATGATTAATGGGGATGATTTTCTTCTTTCCTTAAACTGTAGTATTATTTTTTTAAAAATTGGAGTGTGCTTTGAATGATTCTTTGTTTCTTTAAATAAGCAGAGATTGTATTTGAGGACAGTCAGAACTACTAAAAGTGAAGCACCGAATTTCAGAAGAGTAATTTGTGTTTTCTGTCATCCAGTGCCACTGTATTTGGATATCTAATATGCAGTCAGGCTTCCCTGGTGGCTCAGAGGTTAAAGCGTCTGCCTCTAATGCAGGAGACCTGGGTTCGATCCCTGGGTCAGGAAGATCCTCTGGAGAAGGAAATGGCAACCCACTCCAATATTCTTGCCTGGAGAATCCCATGGATGGAGGAGCCTGGTGGGCTACAATCCACGGGGTCGCAAAGAGTCGGACACGACTGAGCGACTTAACTAACTAACTAATATGCAGTCAGCAGGGATGTGCATTCACCAACCAGCTCTTCAATCTTTGTCCTCCAGAAAGAAGCATCACTAATTTCTCTCTACATGCCATTACAAAAGTCAGTTACAACTAGGTTGAAGGATCTAATTCTTAAGGAATCATTCATTCAGGAAAGTAAAGATATTGCAAGTTCTGCCTCTAATGCAGGAGACCTGGGTTCGATCCCTGGGTCAGGAAGATCCTCTGGAGAAGGAAATGGCAACCCACTCCAATATTCTTGCCTGGAGAATCCCATGGATGGAGGAGCCTGGTGGGCTACAATCCACGGGGTCGCAAAGAGTCGGACACGACTGAGCGACTTAACTAACTAACTAATATGCAGTCAGCAGGGATGTGCATTCACCAACCAGCTCTTCAATCTTTGTCCTCCAGAAAGAAGCATCACTAATTTCTCTCTACATGCCATTACAAAAGTCAGTTACAACTAGGTTGAAGGATCTAATTCTTAAGGAATCATTCATTCAGGAAAGTAAAGATATTGCAAGAGACATATTTTACATACTTACCTACAGAATGAAGATTAGCATGAAAGTGAAAGTGAAAGTCACTCATTTGTATCTGACTCTTTGTGACCCCCATGGACTATTTCATGGACTTCTCCAGACCAGAATACTGGAGTGGGTAGCCTTTCCCTTCCCCAGGGAATCTTCCCAACCCAGTGATAGAATCCAGGTCTCCAGCATTGCAGGTGGATTCTTTACCAGCTGAGCTGAAAGGGAAGCCAGAAGATTACCATAAAGTCATATAAAACAGAGAACTTGCCAAGAATGACTAATTTTTTTCTAATAAATGCTACTGACTTTAAGACATGAGAATAGGACAGTGCAGAGTTTGAGAGGGAAGGCTCCAAAATTAGACAGCTCTGACTCTGGATTCTGGCTTTGCTTTTACTACCTATATGCCCCTGAGCAAGTTGTTCATAGTTAAATCTAAGCCTGTAATTCAATGCTTAAAGATAAGGCTAATACAAGAATTTCACCCCGTTAAATTCTGTGAGAAATACCTGAGATAGCACACAAGAATGATCCCTTATAGCAGCTGACACACGGTAGTGCTTAACAAATGTTAGCACCATTAAGTACATCCTCTACATATGAACGTTCAAGTTGCAAGCTTTTGAAGATGCAAATGTGTGTTCCATCAGCATCGGGCATGAGTCAAATTGCAGCTTGCCCTCCATTGCCTGTTGTTGATGATCTTTCAGCTCTACCATCTCCCACCTCTTCCAGTCAGTAACTGCTCTTGCCTGTTCACTGGATGCCAGCCCCCGTGTGCCCGCTATTTTACTGTGCTACTGCACCATTCAAGGTACTGTTCTGTAGGATTAAATATGTTTTCTTTAATTTTTCTGTTTGCTTTTTATGTATTATTGTGTGAAAAGTATTATAAACCTATGAGAGTACAGTACTATATAGCTGACTGTGTCAGTTGGGTACCTAAGCTAACTTTGTTGGACTTACAAACACCCACTTGGAATGAATATCGTTTGCATGTGGGGGATTTACTGTATATTACTGCTTAATGCTGGATTCTAGAAATACTTATCATGTCTGCTATATTCCAGATCCTGTGTGAGGTACTGAGGACATAAGAATTTAAAGTTCCTTCCTTTAACTGTTCTCAAGACTGAGTAGACACAAGCAAAGATAAACATATGACCAGATAACATGAGAAGTACAGAGACAGTGAGACATGGGAACATAGCTCGTGGAGGCAAGGGGTCACAGACAAGGCAACATGAAGCTTTTGATGTGTTTACAAATGAAAGTCTGTTAATGCAAACTTCTAGAACTGTTTCTGGTTCTTTATCACCTATGCTAAACTCTCCATGGATAAATTTTTGAGTAAATTATGTGCTTTTAAAACCTGCCATCTTTTCTTGAGGCTGTTAAGGATGCTGTCTGGGCACTGTCCTAGTGATGATCTTTAAAGTGTGGCCTCTGGAATTAGGTTTCTGGGATTAGCTTCCAGCTTCCCTGAGCACTGGTTTCCTGATAAAGTGGGGGAGCGTAGTGTTGCTTATCTTATAAAATTTTGTGAGGATTAAAGGAAATAATATATGTAAGACACTTGACAGATGTCAAGTGACAAATGGATGTTGGCTGCTATACTCGGTTAAAGAGCAAAAAACTACTCTCATTTCAGAAAAGTCATCGTTTTCTGTTTAGTTAGTTAGGACCACAACCCATGAATTTGAACTAGAAAGGGAATAGTACATCTCTTGGTAAAACAGAAAACCTGAACATGCTGGAAACAACATACTTATTTGTTTGTAATTTGGTTCTTTTCTGTTTTCCCAGATGGTGAAGGGTGAAAGATTTTGTAAGTGTCAAATTAGATAAGGGCTGGTTTCCATTTACATTATCATGATTGCTCTATTTTCTGTGTGTGCTCATAATGTTCTCATTTAATGTGCAAATATGCTTTAGCCCTAACATTGTGTGCTACTGGTTTTATGACCAAATCTGTTGCCATGTTGCCCATAGTTTTATATTTTACATTTTAATAAGAATCCAACGGTTGATTCTTTTTATCAGACTCTTATGAAAAGATTCATGTGAGAATCAATCATAAGGTAAATCACAACCCTTTCCTAAATACCCTAGACAACAATAAAAGAGAGGAGAGGTCTTGGAAGAAAGATATGCTACCCATAGAAATATTAATAAGAGACTCTGGACACAGGAAGTGGTGGCAGTATCATTCATATCTAGATAAACATGCTGATTAATTAAAATCTTGCTCCCCTGGCCTTGCCAGTGGGTGCCTCATTGTTACTTTCAGCACCAGCAACGCTTGATTATCATTCTCTGATTTCTAGAGATTATTGTCTGAAATTTGTATTTTAGCTGAAAAAAGCAGCTCCGGAATCCCCAGCCACACCAGTACATGCAGTACAAAGGAAAGGCTGTCGATGAGTGCTAACCATTATACATATGGATACAATTTCAGCGGTAAACCAAGTACAGGCTCTCTCTATCAATTCCTAATCCCAAATTCTTATTATGCTCAATTTAATGACATTTGTGTGAGGTATGTCTTCTTAAGCAGTCTTTTGAAAGTCTTTTCAAAATTGTGAAATAGAACACACATAGAGCATAACTGCACCATCGAAATTGTAAGTGAAAAGCATCGGGAAGAACTGTAACGACGACACACGGAATGAGGAAATGTGCTGCCGCCAAGGACTCGGCACCCTGTCACCGTGTGCCTCTCCAGAGCCTGCTGCTTTCCTGCCCGACTGAGATGACCATTGCCCTGGTTTTATAGCTTTCCCAAGTATATATGCATCCCTAAAAATGTAGTTTAATTTTGTGTTCCTTTGAAGTTCATACAGATGAAACCATAGGAAAGGTATAATTTCCTGTCAGCTGTAGTTTCATTTATTCAGTATTACCTGTGGAAGACTCAGAATGGAGACAGACTTTATTTAGTTTTGTTGCTAGAAAATGTCCTGATCTAAGACTATATTATGATTATTCATTCTAATTGGACATTCAGTTTGCTTCCAGTTTGGATAATTAAAGGGCAATGATGTTAAGACACTTTTTACACCTAATGTATTCTGCTCCACATGCACAAGAGTTCTGTCTTAAGTCTAAAATTGTAAGATGGTCAAATATGCAGTTTTTCAGCTTTACTAGCTAATCTCAAATAGTTTTCCAAAGTGGCTGTACCCATTTACAGTCCTGCCAGCAGTGTATACAACTCACACCATTCCCATATTAGTCAATCTTATGGATGTGTAATGATATTTTATTGTACTTTTCACTCACATTTTCCTGACTACTAATGACACTGAATACCTTTTATTTAATAACAATTAAATTTCCTTTTTTGTGAAGTTTAGATGTTTTACCCATTTTTATATAGATGTTTTCCCTTCTCTTAACAGTATTTTTTAATTTAATATCTGGATATCAGCACTTTGGGTTCCCCCTCCAGTTTTATTGCGGTATAGTCGACAAAATTTAAGATATTTAAACTGTACAATGTGATAGTTTGATATATGTACACACTGTGAAAACATCCCCCATAAAATTAACTCACACGTCCATCACCTCCTGTAGTTAACCTTCTTTTTTCTTGTCAGAACACTTAAGTTCCACTTTCTTCAGTTCAGTTCAGTCACTCACTCAGTTGTGTCTGACTCTTTGTGACCCACGGACTATAGCATGCCAGGCTTCTCTGTCCTTCACCATCTCCTGAGGCTTGCTCAAACTCATGTTCATTGAGTTGGTGATGCCATCCAACCATCTCATCTTCTGTGATCCCCATCTCCTGCTCTTAATCTTTTCCAGTATCAGGGTCTTTTCCAATGAGTCAGTTCCTTGCATCAGTTGGCCAAAGTATTGAAGCTTCAGCTTCAACTTCAGCATCAGTCCTTCCAATGAATATTCAAGATTGATTTCCTTTAGAATTGACTAGTTTGATTTCCTTGCTGTCCAAGGGACTCTCAAGAGTTTTCTCCAACACCACAGTTCTAAAGCATCCATTTTTTTGGCGATCATCTTTCCTGATGGTCCAACTGTCACCTTCATAAATGACTACTGGAAAAACCAAGCTTTGACTAGATGGGCCTTTGTGGATGAAGTAATGTCTCTGCTTTTTAATAGGCTATCTAGGTTTGTCATAGCTTTTCTTCCAAGGAACAAGCATATTTTAATTTCATGGCTGCAGTCACCATCTGCAGTGAATTTGGAGCCGAAGAAAATAAATTCTGTCCTTGCTTCCGTTGTTTCCCCATCAATTTGCCAGGAAGTGATGGGAATGGATGCCATGACATTAGTTTTTTGAATGATGAGTTTTAAGCCAGCTTTTCCCCTCTCCTCTTTCACTTTCATCAAGAAGCTCTTTAGTTCTTCTTCACTTTCTGCCTCAAGAGTGATGTTATGTGCATATCTGAGGCTGATATTTCTCCCAGCAATCTTGATTCCAACTTTTGCCTCATCCAGCCCAGCATTTCTCATATTGTACTCTGCACATAAGTTAAATAAACAGGGTGACAGTACACACCCTTGATGTACTCCTTTCCCAAATTGGAATCAGTCCATTGTTTCATGTCCAGTTCTAACTACTGCTTTTTGACCTGCATACAGATTTCTCGGGAGGTGGATCAGGTGGTCTGGTATTCCTATCTATTTAAGAATTTCCCACAGTTTGTTGTGATCCACCCAGTCAAAGACTTTGTCATAGTCAATAAAGCAGAAGTAGACTTTTTTTTTGGAACTCTCTTACTTTTCCTATAATCCAATGGGTGTTGGAAATTTGATCTCTGGTTCTTCTGCCTTTTCTAAATCCAGCTTGAACATCCAAAAATTTTCAGTTCACGTACTGTTTAAGCCTCACTCAGAGAATTTTGAGCATTATTTTGCTAGTTTGTGAGATGAAGGCAATTGTGTGGTGGTTTGAACATTCTTTGGCAATGCCTTTCTTTGAGATTGGAATGAAAACTAATGTTTTCCAGTCCTGTCACCACTGCTGAGTTTTCCAAATTTGCTGGCATATTGAGTGAAGCACTTTAACAGCATCATGTTTTAGGACTTGAAATAGCTCAGCTGGAATT